>PVKU01001241.1:0-28279 GCA_004027475.1 Anoura caudifer | reverse complement strand
ATATCTGAGACTCGCTTTATCTTCCCTTCTATTCTAAATGACAGCTTTGCTGGATAGAGCAATCTTGGATGTAGGTCTCTGATATTCATGACTTGGAATACCTCTTTACAGCCCCTTCTTGCCTGTAAGGTCTCTTGTGAGAAGTCCGCAGACAGTCTGATGGGAATTCCTTTGTAGGTGACTGTCTCCTTATCCCTTGCTGCTTCTAGAATTCTCTCCTTCATTTGAATCTTGGCTAATGTCATTATGATGTGCCTTGGTGTGTTCCTCCTTGGGTCCACCTTCTTTGGGACTCTCTGAGCTTCCTGGACATCCTGGAAGACTATTTCCTTTGCCAGATTGGGGAAGTTCTCCTTTATTATTTGTTCAAGTAAGTTTTCCACTGGTTGCTCTTCTTCTTCCCCTTCTGGTACCCCTATAATTTGGATGTTGGGACATTTAAAGATGTCCTGGAGGTTCCTAAGCCTCTCCTCATTGTTTTGAATTCTTGTTTCTTCCTTGTTTTTTGTTTGGTTGTTTCTTTCTTCCTTCTGGTCCACTCCATTGATTTGAGTCCCAGTTTTCCTCCCATCTCTTTTGGTCCCCCATGCATTTTTCTTCATTTCACTTATTGTAGCCTTCATTTCTTCATCTAATTTGTGAGCAAAATCGACCAATTCTGTGAACATCCTGATCACCAGGACTTTGAATTGTGCATCTGATAGGTTGGCAATCTCTTCATCGCTTAGATAAATTGGCTCTGGGGCTTTGATTTGTTCTCCAGGTTGAGCCATTTTCATTTCTGTTTTTTTTTTTTTTGGCTAGTTGTGGCTGTTCCGTAGTGAGGGGTGGAGCCTTAGTTGTTCCCCAGGTCAGGACAGCCCAGTTGCTGGGTAGTGACGCTGTATGTGGGGGTGGGGTCTGAGAGGAGACAATGGCGCTTGCTCTGCTCACTCTCGAATTCCAGTCCCCTCCACCGCTTCCCCTTTGCCTGGATTATCCACACGTGAATGCGGGACCACCTGGTCAGCCAGCTGCCTTGTGCGGCCTCACTGGTTCTGCACAGTTGCCACCCTGTGCCCGGGTTCTGCTAGTCACTGCCTGTGCACCTGGGGGCTGCCAGCCTCTGCTGCCTGTGTGCCCGGTCCGCACCTCCACTTTTTCCTGCCTCGACTCTGCCTCTCTTACCAGTCTGGAAGGATCGTTGTTGGACTTCCAAACAGTTCGATTTTCTGAGTTCTGGTTGTTTTCTTGTTTCTAAATCTTTGCTGTCCTTAATTTTGATAGTGAGAGGTGGCACAGTGTGTCTGCCTACACCTCCATCTTGGCCGGAAGTCCACAACTTTGTGTTTATCTGGTTTTCTTTGGCCACCCCAGCAAACGGCCTTTGCTTCGTGAGTCCTGCAGGACTCTTGGGTCACTCCCCAGCCATGTTCTCACTTTCCACTGAGTCTTATGAGCAGCAGCAGGAGGCAGGAAGAAGGAAGGACCCTTGGATCTACTCTGACTTTAACTGTTGTGGAAGCAAAATTCCTCTTCTTCAGCAAGAGGACAGCAATAGGTTCCATTAAGAGAATTCTGAGCTTTTTTCTTTTACATACATGAGCTTCGTAGAAGCAAAATGAAACAGAGTAGGGATGCCAAGGAGCCTTGCATTTAAGACTGCACCCTAGCTTTGTAATTGTTTTCCTTCTCTCGTCATTTGAAAAATCAAGATAATATCTGGATTTATTCATAAAACTCAATTTATTCTAAAGGATATTTTTTATCCTGAGACTGTACTTTCTACCTTTGTTATCTTTGTTTTATAAATAATAATAAAGGTAGGGATCATTCTTTTCTTTAAGGCAACAAGATAAAAAAAAGAAAAAAGCCCAAACCAAAAAGCAGCAAAACAAAACCCAAAACATATAGGGTCTCCATTTTTGGGTTAGGTGGGTAAATTTCATGAAACTCAGAGGTCTCAAAAGTTCAAATGTCTAAAGTAAGAGAGGGGCTCCACATTCCTTAGGTCATCTATCTCCTTCTAAATAAAAATTTTGAGTAGGAAAGCCTAGCTTGTGTATATTTATTTACAAATCATATATCTCTTACTGATTCCATGTAGATTAAATATTACTAAAGCATAAATGCTTATTTTTAATTAAAATAATATTTCAATACATCAATGGACCAATTTGCATATCCAAGAGGCCATTGGTTTAATTTAGAAGAAAGAGCTTATAATTTAACAAAGAACCTCTGTGCTTTGAAGAGAGTCTGAGAAAACATCTCTCCTGGGCTCCCTCCTTTGCTGTTTGTGGATGGTCTTCTGGTCACTTATGACCCTCTGACACCTTAGCAAAATTGTGTCTGTCCAGACATTTTTCTAGAGTTTGGGTTCATCCCTTGAACCAGACTCTCAAAGATTAAGATCTGCAAACACGCTAATCTGATCCATCTGCTCCATGCAGGCAGAACAGAGAGCGAATTGCTGGGTGGGTCAAGGCAGTGTCTTTAGAACTGATGTGGAAATTGTGTCTGCTGAGCCCCATGGTATTGCTTGTGGGGCTGCACAGATCTCTGCTCTGGTCTCATTGTTTGGGTGTTAGGTCTTCACAAACAGAACCATACAGTCCATTCCCTTAATGGCAAAGTTGATTTTCTTCACTTTTTAAGTGCTAACAATACTTCATTGAAGAAAGATTTATATATCATAAAGCTTAATGGATTCTGACAAATATATGTCTGTGTAATCATCACCCTGATTAAGCTACAGAACTTTCCCATCAATTCAGCAGCTCCTCCTTCTCCCTGGAGGCAATCGCTGTTATGATTTCCATCAATGAAAGTTATTTTTTCTACTTTTGAGGGTCATATCAATGGAATAACATGGTACGCACTCATTTCTTTAGTGGCTGATTTTTTTCATTCAGTGTAATGTTTTTGATAGTCATCCTAGCTGATACCTCTAGTAGTCCTTTTTCATTGCTGGGAGGTATTCTATTTTGTAAATATGCCACAGCTCAACCATCCTCCTGCTAACGGATACTTGGATCATTTTCATTTTTAGCTATTATGAATAATAGTGCCATCAACATTCATGTGCATGGTTTTTTTAGGACATATGTATTCATTTCTCTTAGGAATATACTCAGGAGTGAAACTCCTGGGTCATAAAGTAGAAAGTTGCCAAACTGTGTACAGTTGTGATTGTACCATTTTATATTCCTACCAGAAGAATGTGAGTATTTCAGTTATTCTGTATCCTTGTCCACATGTGGTGCTGTCTGTCTTTTAAAATTTAGACACTTTAGTGGATGTGTTGTGATCTTTCTCCTTTCCTCTTCCCATTTTAGCACTCTTGAACTTGAGGTGCTTTATAGAGTTAACATCAAAAGAAACTTACCAGGCTGAGGAATGAGGAGTGACCAATCAGAAGTTGTCGTTGACTTTTTAAATTCAACCTTAGTGTTCATAGAAGGAAGGAATCTGTTCATAATTGCCAACTTGCCTGCAAGATGTGTTGGGTAGCACTATTTAAGGTATTCTAAATTAAATGTGGATATCTCTTGTTGCTTAAAATGTCTTAAGAAAGATCATACTATCATGCAACATTGAAACAGAACTTATTGTATATACAGATTGCCACACATAGCAACTGAAGGCAGCAGGATTTCTAAATGTCTTGGAATAGATGAAAGAGCTTTCTAAACTCTAAGAGGCTGTATGACAATTAATTTACTCGAATTTCCTCTGACTTTAGAGAGAAGCTATTTATGTAGGGCTGTAATGTACAGCAGGTAACTATGGTTAATAATACCACATTATATATTTGAAAGTTGCTAACAGAGTCACTTGACCTCTTAATAGTTCTCATTGCAAGAAAATAAAAATTCTGTAACTCTGTAGAAAAAAGAGAAGCTATTTAACTTTCAGTAGCATGTATTTCAGCTAAGGAAAACAGAAATAATGAGTTCAGCCAGAAGATGAAACCTTGTTATTCTTTGATTTTTTTCTTTGAAAGTATTGTTTTAAAGATTTTATTTATTTATTTTTAGCGAGGGGAAGGGAGGGAGAAAGAGAGGGAGAGAAACATCAATGTGTGCTTGTCTCTCATGTACCCTCTCCTGGGGACCTGGCACCCAACCCAGGCATGTTGCCTGACTGGGAATAGATCCAGTACCCTTTTGTTCACAGTCCAGAATTCAATCCACTGAGCCACAGCAGCTAGGGCTCCTTGAGAGTATTTTTAAAAATTATTCGTTTACATGGTTTCAAATTCAAGAGTTATAAAAACAAACAGCAAAGTGTCTCCCATCTTACCCTGTCCTCCTCTGTGGAAGCAGCCAGTGTTAGCAGTTTCCTGTGTGAACTTTTGATGTTCTATATGAAACCAAGCAAATATGTTTACCTTCTCTCCCTACTACCTATCCTCTTTCTCCTCTTTTTCTTAAAAAAAAAAAAAAGCACATAAGGCATGCTATTCAGTATTCTGCTTTTTCCCCCACTTCATCCACTTTGATTTACTTTGAAATTTCACTCCTCCTAAAGTAATGGGAAAGGGGTCAGGATAACAGGTATGAGACAGTGAAGCCAAGTGCTGCTGCCATGCCAACAAGATGGCCCAAGGCCAAGAACAATTGAGAAGAACCTTCACTCTGTGGAAAGTGCTGAGTCTCAAACACTTCTTGAAGGGGCTCAAGAAGAACGAGGTCTATTCTTCCATGAGGAAAGGTATACAGTTAGCAGTAAGTTGAAAATCACACACCTGTGGTTTTTCTAATTCCTTGAAATGTTGTTACTTTGCTGGAAGATGAAATTCTAGGAGTCTATTCTTGGTGCAGTATCTCAATGCTCTCTGTCTCTGGAGTACTGGTCCTGGAGTCCTTTGAGAAACTGGTGCACACTGTGGAATTTTGTCCCACAAAAATCTCTGTAGGTGCAGATAAACTTGACTGTGACTTTAGGGGCTCATGGACTACTGAAGCGCATTGGTGGAAATTTCCTAAAGCCAAGTCAGCTGGGATTTGGCCAGGGAAAAAAAGAAGTTTGTGTCATGTTGTTTGACGGTCCCTCAGGACTATGAGCACTGAGCCTGTCGTTTTAGTGACTTCAGGAACTATATAGTAAATAAAAAAAGTTGATTGCAACTTTGGGGGGTGGGGCGCATGTTAGAACTGACAAGCTTATAGATGATTCCCTCCCAATATCCCTCCCCCCAAAATAATGTGTTTGAGTTTAGCCACTTAGAAATGCCATACAGTAACATAGCTGTTAACAGCAGGGGCTTCGTGTCAGAACGTCAGGACGCAGCGCCGCAAGATGCAAACTCTGTTTGGCCACTCACTAGTGCAGGAAAACTGACTTAGCCTCACTTTTCCCATTTGTAAAGCAGGGCTAACAGTGCACCTCACGGCATGGGTAAGGGTTACATGGGATAGTGAATGAAAAGCTAGACACACAGAGTCTGGCATGAGTGAGAGTTCAGACAATATTATCTGTCAATTCTGCCCTAATGACTGAGGTTCTTAATATTTTGGGATTGTATTAGATGAATCTCTGTGAACCAATATCACCCCAATAAATTCAATAAAAAAAGTGGACATAGAAAAAAAGATGACTCCCTATCATATTCTACCTATTTTAAGGGATCTAATCACCTTGAAAGTAATTGAGAAGTTCAAAACCACAGATTGTCAAGCAGCAAAACTGTAGTTAGAAACATGTGGTTGGTATGCTCTTGGCCACTTGGGGAAATGGGTTTTATAGGGATACCAGAAATGTTAAATAAAGTTTATGGAACAGAATAATTATTGTAACAGTAACCACAATGTCTTGTATTTATACATGTTGGTCTTTTCACTGCTAAGAAACATTTTATTATCATTACTATTCAATAAATAGGTTAAATGGATGTTGTTTACACAAGAAAACTCAGAAACCCCCTAAAATTATAATGTATGCTTGTCCCCAAGTTGGTCTCATGGTCCTTGAGAATTAAGAGGGGCCTGAGGAATATTTCTCAAAACCTAATTTTGAGGAATTTATTCATATTCACATAAGATTTATTGAAAATACCATGTTTCCTAAATTTGGGATATTCTCCCTATCTCTTTAATTCCAAACATGAAACTCACCCTGCAGTAATTTATTTACTTATTTTTTAACCTAAGTGGAGATCAACTTATCAGGACCTCTGAGAACTAAGCAGGCTTTTGCCAAATGCAGGTCGTATGGGTCTGTGTGTGTGTATGTATCTCTCTGTGTATCTATGTTTACATGTGTGTATCTCTCTGTGTGTGTTTCTGCATCTGTATTCTGTCCCCATCATCTTATAACTGAGAAAGGATACTAAGACATAAAGACACAGGAAGTCCATTCATCCTTGGGTCTGCCTCTCTGCCTGAATAGTGGATCCCCAGGGAGTCTTAGCAAGGTGCTGCTGAGTCCAGGTTCATCTCCCCACCTCCAACAATCCTGGGAACACTACAATTTGAGGCTGTTGTATTGCCTTCACCCCCAGACTCTGCAGGACCTGCCCTCCCTCATTCATCTCTGGGCCCATCAGGAACGTGGAGAAAGGAAGTATTAACATAGATTCATAGTCCTGCAATCACATCAATCTTCATACATGTTGAATATTATATCAATTATTCATCACTCAGAGATATCATTGCAGGGAAAAATCACATTAAGAGGAGCCAGGAAAACTAAAGATTATGAATTTTAGCCAGGTGGAATCCCTAGCATCTCCAGAATCAGATTCAGCTCCTCTGTGGTCTTACTGGAATCAGGAGTGTAGACCTTCTTTAGAGACATTTCTTCTCCAGGTGTGCCCCACCCCCGCCCCAGGCACAGAATCTGCCTCCCAGTAGTGAAGAAGAGTGGATACATTTGTAAACACAACACTCCCAAGTTTCCTCTGAATTCTGACTTTGCCTCCAGTGTACTGTCTGAAAAATGCACTTTTCTCATTTGACTTGTCAGTGAAGCATTTTTTTCCCCCAGCCTCAGAGGATACCAAAAATGGGTGTCTGAAGTGGGCAAATGCCACGAGGCAAATATAATTCAACCCAGCATCTGGAGTGGCTGACGGAGAGAATGTGGGCGTGAGTGCCAGGACTGTGCCACCATGCCAGGACTCAACCCTTCCAGACCTGCCTTTCTTCACTTTGAGTTTAGAGATTGCATGCACATCAGTGGTGGCTGTGAAGATCACAAAATCCTGAGTCCCCAGACCCCAGAGCCGTTTCTTCATGATACACTTTGTGGGAGGGCCACCAAGTCATCCTTCAGAGTTTTTGAAGGTTCCCGTGGTAAAGCTGTGGCCGGCTTCTCCCAGGACCTGCACTGGCAGGTGTACTCTATCTTCTGGACTCCTTCCCACCATAAATGGAACTCCCTGATTTCATCATGTCAAAGAACCTCCAACACGGGGACCTTCTCTCCATCCTTTCACTCAGTAACTCTCCTTGAGCTCCTTCTTTGTGCTGAGGAGGAGCAGCTGGGAGCAAGAAGAAGGGACCTGCTCTCATGGAGTCCACATCGAAGCGGGAATGACAAACCTCTACCTACCTGGACATGAAGATTCTCAGCTAGTTCTGAACAGCGGGGGCTTCTTAGGAGAGAATTCTAGGGGCCCTTAGGGGTGTTTACAGATGGGGATGTGGCATCTGTCAACAAATTGAATTGGTGAATGTCGGTCAAGAGGACCTGTGTGAACTGGGCTTCACCCACCGTTCTGTTTGCCCCCACCCCAGGCCCAGAGAACTGTGTCATCTGAATCAGCAGGAGGGTGTGGGGCTGGGAGGCTGGGAAAGACAGAGTTGAAAACTAAGACAAAAAAGTAACGGAAATGAGATAAATGATGAAATCTTCATTCTTTAAAAATGATGAAAATTCAGAGTTGTTCGAGGGGTAAACAGACAGGCTCTTTAGATAAAAACTGTCTGGCAGGTTGGGTGTCACTTTCTCATGGTCCAGGAAAATTTTGGAGGTCTGGTCTGTCACACAGTGATAGAGGGAAAGAGTCAATAATCTCAGAAAAGGATTTTGGTTTATCCTCATACTTTATCACCAAGAGAGGCCTGACCACAGGGGAGATTTTTTTTTCTTTTTCAGATTTTAAGCTTGAATTCTTAAGCCTCTTACTGATCTGAAACTCATTCTCTTTTCACTTCAGGGATGTGTTTCAAGTCAACAGGTAGAGCAGGGAAGAGGATCACCCCCGTGTCCTTGCAGCTAGTGGCCCACAAAGGAAGGTAGAGTGACCTGACATCTCTAGAGCCACCATTTATTTTATGCTTTATAGAGTCTTAGAGTGTCTGCAGAATATTTGAGCTTAGGGGTGCAACCATTTAAATCCAAAGGCTTTCCAGCTTGCCAGAAACTACACTTCAAAATTTGTAGATCTTTTTTGTAGTATTTTCTGTATGGCACTGTGATTTTGTGTTATGCTTTTACAAGCTGTAATCTAGTGGGGGTGACTTTATCTATAGGTAGTTGGTCAAGGCATCAGGAGAGGGAAGCAGGGAGAACTCCTGGCTCTGGAAGGTTGGAGGAGAGACCACCAGGGGCTGGGGTAGGCTGGGACCACTTACTTCACTGAGGAGGAGAGGCATGAGCTGAACAATTTTTAATTACCTTGAATAATTTTTAAAAATTAATTTACATGTTAAACTTTTAAATACTACAAAGAAGTATTCAGTAAAAAATAAATCTCTTTCTGCTCTTGGACTCTGCTACCCTAGTTTTCTTTCCTATAGGCAGCTAGTGTTTTCCAGAGGTACTGCATGCTTATACACACACACGTACAGGATATCTTCTTTCTCCTCTTTCTGAAACACAAATGTACTACATTTACTATTCCTCATCTGTTCCCCCCATTTAGTGTTTGACTGCTGGTTATGTTTCCACAGAGGCAGAGCTGTTCTACTCTGGTCACATCCTCTGGATGTTCATTATATGCAGGTATCATAAATGATCTTCCAGTTACTTCTTGATGGGCATTGATGTTGTTTCTAGTCCCTCACTAAAAATGGTGCTGTTGTAAATATCATGGAGCATATGTCTTTATGTACCCATACAAGTATATCCGTATAATATATATCAGTAGAAGTAAAATGTATGGGTCAAAGAGAATGCAAGTTTTAAGTTTGGACAGAATCAAGTAATATGCTGGTGTTGTATTTCTTTCCCTAGGTCTACCCCTGTTTGCACTGGCTTTGCAGAAATAGATAAGATGATGAGGGGTGTGAGCATGATATTCAGAAGAGAACAATCTGAGTAAAGCCTTAGACTTAGGCATGAATATAGCATGTTGGAGAACATGAAGAGCCCAGCCACATCAACAACAATGGTGCCTTGAACTGCTACCACAGTCCGAGTTCTCTGTGTGCACTATCTCACTTAATCCTCAGAACAGCTCCGGAGTTGGGTTCCCTTGTTATTGTCATTTGGTAGATGAGGGCAGTGTGTCTCAGAGGTCAAGTAGTTTTCTCAAGGTCAGGTACCCTGGAAAGTGGCAGAAACTGGGACTGCAACTTCAGAGTCCAGGCTCCTACACACTAGGCAATGTTGCTTGTGCATGTGTGTGTGTACACACATGTGTGCCTGTTTATGGGGGATTTTAAGAGTGCATCAGACTGTTTCTAGTGTTCTACTGGATACTGAGATCTTATTTAATATACAGAAACTTTGAGGTCACATCACTTCCTGTTCCACCCTGCCCAGGATGACCCTCTGCCACACCCTGCCTGGTGTTTCAGTCGTCTGGAGTCACTTGATGCTTCTAGTGACTCAGAGAGTTGACTCTGGCCTATGCTTGATTCCATGACTTAGGAGAACATCCTTCACACATTGAGTTGAAATCTGCCTTTCTTCAACTTTTACTAACTTAATATTAGTTCTGACTCTCTGAGTCAAGCAGAATAAGGTGAGATTCTTATTTGAATCCTTTTGCTCTCTCTCTCTGAAAAGGAAAAGGCAGGTAGATTGTCATTCAGTGCAAAAACAGGACATTTGCATAGGTTTTGGTTTTAGCAGTTGTTCAGCTTCCAGGTTTGGTTCCATATGTGAACGCCTGGTTGAGCAGAGCCTGTTCTCAGTGTCAGTCTTCCCAGGGTCCCAGGGTTTGGCTTTACCCTGACCAGAGATCCTCTGTCTCCTATTGGACAACACCTGGAATTTGTGTCCTGGAGGGGCTGGAGTACTTACTTTCAGATTTTTCTCTGAAATGTGGGGCCACGAAGGGCCCATGTACCCCAGGGAAAGAAGTCTACAGCCCCAGGGCCTGATACCAGTCTGGGGCAAAGGGGGCATTTGTTGAAGGTGGGGCTCACCTGGGGAGCAAATGGACCCTTGAGGGTAGTTGCTAGGAGTTGCTCCCTTGGGTGGTGGCTGTGCTGGGCCTTAGGCCTGTCTGTCATGAACCTTCGGTGCCCCATCCTCTCCATGGGGATGCCAAGCAGGCTGGGGGAAGGAATGGCTGACAATGGGGTCACCGCTGAGGGGAGGTCTGGGGCTCTGCCAGTGAATTCTCAGATGTGGATGGGAGCATTCCATGGCTGGCCCAGCCTTGGGCCACAGGGAAACCTTGCTTCTGTTCCTGCCTTCCCCAAATCCACCTGCTGTGGGTGTCAGAGTGGTTTGGAAAAATATTTTATTTCTTCCAAGTAGTTGCTGCTAACAGTTTTATGAAGTAGATGTGTGGACGGTCTAGCGGAATGGTGGAGGGTGAAGGCTCCACCGTGTTTCACCTGTGGGAGACATGCTTAATTTGTTTTTGGTATTTTTTGTTGCCTTTGGCAACTGTATTTATTTGTAATCAGTTTTTCACAATTTCAATTCTACTCTTTTAAATTAGTGGATCTGAAGAATCCAAGTATTTCATTAATGTTAGAATTCCAAATAATTTCATTTCTGAATATAACTGTCTGAATTTCATTTGATGGGCTTAATAAAAAGTAAGATGGCATCATGGGCAAATAAGAGTCTTTCCCTTATTATCAGTGACCTTACCAACTACCTTGACTACTGTCAGCCTCAGTCTCCTTATTGCATAGCAGCCTATTTCCTAGGATTATTGTATGACTCTAATAAAGAAAATGTATTTGAAAGAACTATGAACCATTTAAAGCACTATAGAAATCTACAGTTTCATAGTGGCCATTACAAATCCATGATATGTCTCTTT
This sequence comes from Anoura caudifer, assembly GCA_004027475.1. Taxonomy (NCBI): domain Eukaryota; kingdom Metazoa; phylum Chordata; class Mammalia; order Chiroptera; family Phyllostomidae; genus Anoura; species Anoura caudifer. Next base: position 17,124 of record PVKU01001241.1, on the reverse strand, counting down.
TGGTACGAAAATTGCGCATGGCAGTCGAAGGAACCTCCCTTCTGCCATTCTCCATGCCGTCACTGCACTTCCGTCAACCATCAGACTTGATTTATAAGCCTGTTTTCTTCTTTTTTTCTAATGAGGGTAATATTATCTACAGTCCAGGGGTGTCCAACCTGCAGCCCACGGGCCACATGCAGCCCAGGATGGCTATGAATGTGGCCCAACACAAAATCGTAAATTTACTTAAAACATTATGAGATTTTTTTTTTGTGTGATCACATGTTGCAATGTATTTGATGTGTAGCCCAGGACAACTCCTCTTCTTCCAGTGTGGTGCAGAGGTGCCAAAAGGTTGGATGCCCCAAAAGGTGGTGGTGATACTCGTTTTGATGGGATCTGACATGCAACTGACGTTCACTGAGCACTTACTCATGTTATTAGTGATATCTGGTCAACCTATAACTCTCAGATGAATAGCACATGGTGGGTTGGAAGAGATCTACTTTTATTAAAGTCAATGAAAATAGTAATTGTTTTAGCATACTTTTATTTCATAGGTGGCATACAGGTAAAACCAATAAAAATTATCTTAGATCACTGTGAATTCTAGAACAGTGGGGTTGGTATGGATATTTTAGCTTTAACGGCCCAACAGTCACCATTCCGTAAATCTATTCTTCACCTTGGCACCCAGTGCTCTTGTGTTCACCTTGTTCATGACTTGGGTGTTGGGCACTCAGCCTGGAGCTGGTTACAGAGGACTAAATTCAGAATCTGCCTGCTCACAAGGCCCCGAAGATGGATGACTTTAGTCACCTGAAAGTGTTATTAGCAAACATGTGCACTAACCTATTCAGAGAGGAGAGGGAGGGGAAGACTGTCTGCCCTGGAGAGAGAGGGAGGGCCCGGCTTTGAGGCAGGGCAGTGATGGATGGGTTAGCACTTGTAAACAAGGATCTGAGCCATGGGCTCTTCTGGCTGTGGGAAATCACATGTACATGTACAATGACTCACTCAGTCGCTGTTCAACCCAAGTCCATGCCATTTGTACATTTGATGAGATTTTATGAGACATTTTATAGCCCTTCCCTGCCACTGCTTAGGGAAATAATGTCATAATCTCCAACCTTCTTTTTTATTCCATTTTGTTAGATGCCTGCTGCAAAAAGAGCTTTTGTGTGGCCAAAAGCACTTGGCTGATGTTGGCTTCTCCTAAGGAACACAGGCAGGCCTCACTGAGCAGGAGGCCTTTGGATCAGATTTCCAGAAGAACACATGCATTTGAAGGGATTTCGTGGCCCTCCCTGCTAGGAAGTGAGAATGGCTGAGCCTGACTGTTCTGGGTGACCAAAAAGATACTCATTTGTTGAGGCCCAGCAGCTTTGTGTTCCACTCATTTCCATGGGCATTAAGGTATGTGTTTTAGAGTAACATGTATTTACATCCATGCCTGCCTTTATGTCTTTCCAACTGTGCCTTCAGTGAGTTAAGGAACCTCTCTCACCCCCCCACCCCCATCTATAATATAGGGATAAGAACACTTCCCCCAGGGTTGTTGTGCTTACAATATTTAGCAGGCCTGGCATAGGGTTTGCCTTCAATAAATTACATTTATTATCACTCTCAGTTTTTTGTCTCTGCCTCACCTTCCTCCTTCCCTTAGCTGGTAGTTTTGAGTGGCTGGTCTGTTTTACTTGCCATATACAATTTCCTTCTTTGCATGTCTGACTCTCGGGAATGACCTGGTTTATTGATTTGTTTGTTAAGTTGTCCATTGTCTCCCTCCCACTGTGATGTGGGTTCCATGAGGCAAGCCTGTGGTGCATTGGCTCACACAGTGTGCTCTCTAGGAGACTGTACAGTAGGTGTTTATCAATTCACTTTCTTTCTTTAAAAAAATTTTAATTGTTCTTGTAAAGTTTTCTGTCTTTTACTCCCATCCCAGCCCACCGCCCCAGCCCTCCCCACCTCCCTCCTATTTTCACCCCCCCCTAGTTTTTGTCCATGTGTCTTTTATACCTGTTGCTCTAAACCCTTCCCCTTTTCCCCTGAAATTCCCTCCCCTCTCCCCTCTGGTGACTGTCAGCCTGTTTTCAATTTCAGTGTCTTTAGTTATATTATGCTTGTTTGTTTGTTTTGTTAACTAGGTTTCTGTTAAAGGTGAAATCATATGGTATTTGTCTTTTACTTCCTGGCTTATTTCGCTTAGCACAATGCTCTCCAGTTCCGTCCATACTGTCGAGAAGGGTAGGAGCTCCTTCTTTCTTTCTGCTGCATAGAATTCCATTGTGTAAATGTACAATAGTTTCTTGATCCATTCATTTACTGATGGGCACCTAGGTTGCTTCCAACACTTGGCTATTGTAAATTGTGCTGCTATGAACATTGGGGTGCATAGGTTCTTTTGGATTGGTGTTTCAGGATTCTTAGGATATAATCCTAGCAGTGAAATTGCTGGGTCAAAAAGTAGGTCCATTTTTAGTTTTCTTAGAAAATTCCATACTGCTTTCCATAGTGGTTGTACCAGTCTGCAATCCCACCAACAGTGCACTAGGGTCCTCTTTTCTCCACAACCTCTCCAACACTTTTTGTTTGTTGCTTTATTTATGATGGCTATTCTGACTGGTGTGAAGTGGTATCTCATTGTGGTTTTAATTTGCATCTCTCTGATAGCTAGCAATACTGAGCATCTTTTCATGTGTCTCTGGATCCTCTGTATGTTCTCCTTGGAGAAGCATCTGTTCAAGTCCTTTGACCATTTTTTAATTGGGTTGCTTGTCTTCTTAGAGTGGAGTCATGTAAGTTCTTTATATATTTTGGAGATCAAACCCTTGTCTGAGGTATCATTGGCAAATGTTTTCCCATACAGGTGGTTCTCTTTTTATTTTAATACTGTTTTCTTTAGACATGCAGAAGCTTTTTATTTTGATGAGATCCCATTTGTTTATTCTTTCCTTTATGTCCATTGCTTTAGGGGACATATCAATAAAAATGTTACTGAGTGAAATATCTGAGATTTTCCTGCCTATGTTCTCCTCTAGGACTTTAATGGTGTCACGGCTTATATTTAAATGTTTTATCCACCTTGAATTTATTTTTGTGTATGGTGTAAGTTGGCATTCAAGTTTCATTTTTTTTTGCATGTACCTGTCTAATTCTCCCAACACCACTCATTGAAGGGGCTATTTTTACTCCATTTTATGTTGCTGCCTCCTTTGTCGAGTATTAATTGACTGTAGAGAATTGGGTTTATTTCTGGGCTCTCTGCTCTATTTCACTAGTCCATGTGCCTGTTTTTGTGCCAGTACCAGGCTGTTTTGATTACAGTGGCCTTGTAATACAGTTTGGTGTCAGGTATTGTGATCCCTCCTACTTTGCTCTTCTTTCTCAAAATTGTTGCAGCTATTTGAGATTGTTTATGGTTCCATATAAAAATGTGAACTATCTCATTCAGAAAGCTGAATAGACCAAATGCAGAACTTAGTTAATTATTATCAATGGAAGTACTTTAAAATGGTAAGTTGATTTTGTACCTATTTCCCTAAACATAACCATTGTCCTTGATTTCATAGGAACCACTTCCTTGTTTTTCTTTGCAGTTTTACCACCTAAGTAGGCATCCTAAACATTATAGTTCAGTTTTACCTGATGTAAATTTTATGGAATTGCAATCATGAAGCAGATATTCTTTTGTCTGATTTTTTTAACTCAACCTCCTATTTGTAAAATTCATCCATGCTGTTTGTTGTCCACAGTTGTGGCTCATTTGTTTTTGCTGTTAGAGTTCCATTTTGTGAGAGGAACGTATTGTTGTCTGTTGGTGGTCATTTGTTGTATTTTCTAGTTTTAGCATTTATGAATAGTGTTGCTGTGAACTCTGTTCTTGGGGTACAAGCACACAAATTTGTGGGGCACATACTTAGAAGTGGGGTATGTGGCTGGGTCATAGGTATAAATATCTCTAATGTTAGTGGATAGTGCCACACCATTTTTTAAAGTGATGGATTTATAATCTCACCAGCAGTGTATGAGAGTACCAGTTGTGCCATATCTTTGCCAACACTTGTTAGTGTCAGTCCTACTAATTTCATTCATTTTGTGGCTACATAGTACTATTTACATTTCCCCAGTCACTAAATAGAGCACATTTTTTATGTTCATTGATTTTTCTGAATATATTCTTTTGTGAATTGCCTTAGAGCCTATCACCTACTTTCTACTGGGTTTCTTTTGTTTGTTTTTAAAATATAGATTTATATGAACTACATCTTTCAGTGGAGAACTCTACTCCCTCATCTCCATGATATCCTTTGCCCATGCTTCTTCTTATGACTCCAATGCTTCCTTCTATATTGCATGGGGTGTTCCCCCACTCTTCCATTCGCTCCAAAGGAGGTTGCTCCCCAGGGCTCTCCAGAGCCTCACTGTATGTGTACCCTTGTAATCCCCTCTGTAAAGGCCAGGACACATGATGATTAATTCTCCATCATATTTAGTGACATCTCTGTCACTAATTTTTTTTTATCTTGATGCTTGCTGGGGATCTTTTTCCACCTGGCTGCCCCACTGGCTCTTTGAACTCATTATGTCCAAAATTAGCCCCCTGATCACTTTTCTGCCCCCTAAACCAGCAATTTTCAACTGGTGTGCCACAGCTTACTGATGTGCTGTAAGAATTTTAAAAACATGCAGTACCCAGCTATTTAGTCAGGGCACTGGCCTCTTTTCCTTTAGATTGTCAAATTAAAAAAAAAAAAAAGACAACAGCCAACACAATAGCTGTCTGGTGTGAATGAATCAAAATTATACCTACTTTCTTGTCATATTGCCAAAAATATATTTTTTGGTGTGCTGCAGAGTTTTAGTAGTTGGTTAACATGTGCTGTGAGGTGTAAGAGGTTGAAATTCGCTGGTCTAAACCTTTTTCCTGTTCTGGTAGTCTTCATCTCTGTTCATGGCATTGCTTATCAGCTTAACCATCATCTAGGTATTTTCACAAACTCGTCTTTCTGTTCTCATTAGGTCAGTCTCTCGGGTACACTGACCTGAACCTCTGCAGTGTTTGCTTTATCCCCAGCTCAGGTCCTCATCTTCTTTTCCTTAGACCACTCCATCAGCTTCATGAGTGAACTGCCTGCTGTTGATATTGTCCAATTCAAATGTATCATTTACGTACTGGCCAGGGAGAGTCTTCAAAAATGTAATCCTCACTATGTCAATTTTCTCCTTAAAAATCTTCCAATGGTATTCTAGTGATGTCTAAGTTCTCTAAATGGTCCTCTGCTCCCTCACCAGCAGTCAAGCCAGTCCTAGCTGAGTCTTTTAGCAAAATCAAACTGCTGGTAATTCTCAGATATGGGGGAGGGGCAACTGCTCAGCCATGCACCTTTGCTCATGTTCATGCTCACCTGGATGGACCTGGTTCTCCTTTATGATTGAAGTAATTTCATCCCCCACGGGAGATCAGATGCTCTAACTCTGTACACCTATAATAACTGATGTGTACCTCGGCCATTGCATTAACCATGTTAGATTGAAATCTCCTGTTGGAATTGCATTTATTGTTAGACTGCATTCCTGAAGGATAGGGCTTTCTTTGCTGTGTTCATCTATGTAGCTAACTGAGTGGCACATGATCAGATATGAATAGCTGTTGGGCAAAGAGATCTGTAGGAAGGTAAATAATTAGCAGCATTTAATCTTGTGGGTCAGTGATATTGAATGTGCTGAATGAATTCATGGGCCCACCTGTGCACATCTGTGCCCATGCAGATGCCAGTGAGTGTTGGCATGAGACAGTCCTCCCAGACCTTTGCAGAACTATCTTTGGTACTGCAGACAGAAATGCTGAGTGATCTTTGACTTGACATTAACACTTCTTGTTAAGACCTTCAACCTAAAAAAACACTGGTTTTTAGGCACATTGGAAAAATTGGGACACCCCCCCCCCCAACAATGAACTAAGGCAAATTTTAGAGATTTGAAAGTCTGTCTCGGAGTAACTCTCTGTGTAACCTTGGGCAGATGGCACCACCTGTCTGGTCATGAAAGTACTTGAATCAGTTCAAATGGCTCCACAAAGAATAACATTCAATTACTGCTCATTGCCAGGGCAGTTATTCCACCCAAAGTGTCCCTGTGACTGAGCAATGTAATAAACAGGTGAGAAAGAAAGTCATTGCAATCTTATGTGGCACCATATAACTTTATTATCAATGGAGCCAGTGGAGTGTTAATTTGTAGATGGATCCCCAGTCCTGGTGTAAAATGCAATGAGAAATTTACAACCTTTGTTCCAGGTTGTTTCCTTAAGCAGCTGGGGGAGCAGCTGTGATTCAGACAGAAGAAGTGACAGATTCAGAGATGATTCTCTGAGGAAAGAGGATCTGTGAGTAGGGTGTTGAAGTTTCGTGTGTGTGAGTGTGTATGCACATGATGTCAGGTTAAGAAGAATCCATCATGTGTTTAATGCTGGAGAACAGGGGAAAGCTATAATTGCTGCCATGCTTGTAGGCCCTTCCCAGTGTCCCTCTTGAGATGACAGCTGAGACCGATGGAGTCAGTTAACTGTTCCCATGCTGGCCCAGGGAAGAGCCTCTTTGAGCTGTGTTCCATCCCTGAAATGACATTCTTTCTGTACACTGGAGAAGTTTGCTTTTGCACTGAGTTTTCTTGCTCCATGATGAACATTTTCTGAGTTTTTATGACATTTGTCACATCTTCAGTGAATATACCCATCTTTGAATGTTAGCTGATTTCTTTCATCAAGATGCATTAAAATACAGCTAAATTAACCTTTCTGCCTTTTCAAAGAGAGTATGAAAAGGAGGAGTAATATCCGTCATCTTGTCAGGGAGGAAGTGAGGGGCTGTAGACTAAAGCATGACATTGAATAAATGCACCGAGGAATTAGGAAAACAACCCCGTTGTCCTGGCCCCACCTTCTCCCTGTTAGAGTCTGGCCATAGGCTGAGAGCCATGTGGACTCAGCGGCAGCACTGGTTGTGGCTGGTGTGCAAGGTGGCCCACCCCTCTCCCCTGGCTGAGAAATGGGCGGTGTTTACCGTGCAGTTGTTTGCTATTCTCTTTGATAAATTCAGCTGACTCTTCATAAGCCACCTGCACTTAGAGTTGGAAATTGTCACCTTAGATGAAATAGGACTTCCAGTTTTGCCCCAGTCAGAGAAGCTGAGATGGGAAAGCTGAACTGGGGGGACTCAAGTTTCTTTTCATTAGAATGACTTGGGCACGTAGAACACAATCCAGCACCCACCCCTCACACATTCCCCATCAACCTGGATATGTGTGGGGCACCATCCATCCCACTCTGATTTGCTGTGATATCCCTCAGCCACCCACAGAGCTTCCCCTTCTATATGGTGGACAACCTGGCAAGTGAAAATGCCAATCTTCTTGTATTCCTGTCTTGCTATATTAGGCCTGGGCTCTACTTCAAGCAATTTCTTAGGGGAATTGGCTTGCTTTCCCTGAAGAACATCCAGGGAATGGTTTGCCTCGCCTTTTGCTTTCAAGTGGGAAGGTTGAAAATAATGGCTCTTGTCACCCCCCCCCTTAGCTTTGTTATGGGGAATATTTGGTGCTGGAGTGAGATGTGGGGGTAATATCTTGGATATGATAATGTTGCTCCTTGCATCAATGAACATGGTACTGATTGTAAGCTGTCAACCTTTGTGCATGCTTTGCAGGGTCCCAGAAGAACAGCTACTGCTAGGAGGGTAATGCATCAGGCAGGGACACGTGCTCTATTAGCTATGGCTGCAACCTGAGCTCCATCGTTTGCTCTTGACATATCTTGGCTCACTGGCTCTCCATTTTTTTTTTCTGTTTAATTCCTTGACTTCTCTGGGCAGTCCTGTGATGCCATGTAGTTGGTTTCCTGTAACTCAAACTCCCCATAACACCCTGCTCATCTTGTAAGCTTCCTGAGGGCAGAGGCTGTGCCTGTCTTCCTCACTCATTTATTTGTTCATTCCTTCAACAAATATTTACTGAGCACCTACTATGAGCCGGACATTTCTCTATGCTCTGGGGATACAAGAGTGAACTAAATGCCTTGGGCCTCATGGAACTGAGGGTGGTCAGGGAAGGATTCTCAGAGAAGGTGACACTTGAGCCAAGTTTGTTGATATATACTTTTGTGCCTGGACCATACATATATGCTAAATTATGGAAACCATAATTTTTCAATTAAGTGGCTTGTATACTGGCTGTCGGAGAATCCCTGACGTGTGAACCTCACTAAGGCCATGCATTATTATGTCCCATATCATGTATTATTGTCCCTTTACATTATGCCCCCTTACATCTCTTGGTCTGTGTTCTTTTCTTTCTTTCTTTTTTTTTCAGTTAGTCATTTGAGAATATTGTACATTTCTTAACACACCAGGTGCTTTTTTGCTTTTTCGGTTTTTCATTTATGATCCCGGTGTCTGGCACGCTCTTTTCCTTCCTCAACACCTGGATGACTCACTTGTTACTTTGTATTTGGGGTTTTACCTCCTGGAGGAGGTGGTGCCTCTTTCAGCTCTCCTGCCCTGATGCGGCCATCACAGCACTCATTGTGTCGATGTACACAATCAGGAGAACACAGGTGCGCAACGTGCACTGAGTGTTTCTGGTTGGCCACTCACCATTCTAAGAACTTTATTGTATTAAATCATTAAATCTTCACAGCAATTTTATGTGATAGATGCCATTTTTATCCTTATTTTTACCAATGAAGAAATTGAGAGTCAGAGAGGTTAGATTTCCACCCAGGCAGGTACCCCGGGCTCTGCACCATCTCATTCTACTGCTAATGTCACCTGGGAGGTTGCCTGTATCCCCCAGGACAGTGTAAGCCCTACGAGAACAGGGACTGTCCCTGCTTCCCCAGACCACCCTGGCACAGGCTTGGCAGGTAGTACATGGCAAATCATTAAATGTTTATTGAGTGAATGAATGAATGCATTTATGAATATCACCTAGCTGAACAATTGTTTAGAGTGCCAAAACACTGTCCTTCCTTCACCAAGGTGGCAGCTCCATTCTCTTACTTCTGCTCTGGTCTACCTGGGATTCTCTTTGTCCCCCACAAGAATTTACTGCTCTGTGTGGAAGGGAGTAGTATTACTAGCCAACCAGAGCAAGAATCTAAGAGCTTTATGTATATTTAATATACATCTAAGAGCTGTATATTAAAGCAGGGTCCCACTTCCCTGTGGTATCTGGGTTTTGGCACACGGCTGAGTTCTACAGAAATGCTCTATCTACTCTCACTCCAAGCAAACCCAGCAGACTGAGTAGTTCTGAGTTGGGTCCACCGGAAGGGCTTTGGTGGCAGCTGTCTGTCTAAGAGACCAAGGTTAACTTTTTAGGACCTCAGGGTTAGGGAGTGCATCGGGAAAATCTCACAGTGACTAAACCCCTGGTTCTGGCCCAGTAGTGATCATTATTTTGACAGTGTCCAAAGCAAGAATCAGCATAGATGGCAGATCACCTTGTTTGGCCACCAGCAGTTTAGCCAGTAGGACACAGAAGATCTAAGTTGGGGGATGGTTAGATGGGAATAATAAGATCAGGGTCAGGATCAGGGATGGGAGACCTTTTTGAGCTACTTGACTTCACTGTCTGCTTTGGTGACAGACCAAATTTGTACTTCTGGTCAACTATCAGGCAATGTTTGGTCACAGAGAGACTTTGTGAGTATCCTCACTAGTGGGAAGGGACAAGGTAGCTGTGCACTGCCAATCACTGTGATGGGAGAAGCTCAGGACCTGGGAGAGGACAGACCTAGATCAAACCCATGCCTGTGTCACCACGACTGTGTCATTTAACCCCTTTGAGTCTGTTTATCAGCGATAAAAATGGAATATTTACCCATCAGATGATTGTAACAATTCTAAAAAGTACCTAACTCAATGCCTGTCACATAACAAGTATATATGGTATTCTTTTATTTTTTCCTATTTATTTCATATTTAAATACAGTACCTGGATATGGTACTGTATTTATTATTGTTAAAATATTTGTTATTGGGTGAACAAAAGAGGGGCCAGGCCAGTTCTGGCAAATTGAAAAGTGTTTCTGATCTAATTAGAGGACTATTCATTTTGTGCTGCCACGCTGTGTCCGTTCCCATCACACTCTCTATTGTAGAAGCCATGGAATGCTTTGTCTCTTGGGTGATCTGTTTGAAACTCTGCTTAGATGTTACTCATTCTGAGAAATCTTTCTTCAGATTAACCATTTCTTTCTCTGTACTGTTTCTGCACTTTGCACAGACCTCACTGTACTGAAAATGTATTTACAATAGACATAGGCTCTTACATGGCTGTCAGCTCCTGGTGGTCAGGGGCTGGTGGCTCATACACTTCAGTAACTCCAGCCCTTGCCTAGTGCCTGACTGCCTGACACCTACCAGGCCCTCTGTGGATATTTGATGCTTATGAACTTAGGGTCATTTCCGGGACTGGTTTTCTAATGAGTAACTTCCACCTCTGTCCTCTCTCACTCTCTCTCTCTCTAGCTATATTTATATTTATTTTTATTTCTATCTGTAAAATGTGAGATAGAGGATAGAAGATAAGAGTTTTGACCAAAATGTCTGGCTCTGTCACTTGTGAACAGTGTAAACTTAGTTATGTAATTCCTTTCAGTAATCTGCAGAATGGGAATAATCATAGTACCTGCATCTAGAGTTTTGAGGGTAAATGAATTAATATATGTGAGATTTGTGGGAACAAAGCCTGGCCCATAATAAGTGCTCTACTATTGCATGTTAGAAGCAGCATTTTAAGACTTCTAGAGTCAGAACCTTGAGCTGTAGCTCCTGGTCCCATGTCTTACTGGCTACATGCCCTTGGCCAGGTTGACCATGTGAATGTTTTTCCTCATTTGCAAGGTAGGACTAATGCTGGCATTGACTTCATGGGGTGAAGGAAAGCAGATCATGAGGAATCACTGATAGATCCTCAGTGAGTGTTGTTGCTGCTATTATTTTATGGTGCTTTCAACTTATCAAAGCAGTTGTAAGTTGTGACCCTCATGATAATTCTGCGAGCTTAGGACAGACAGCTTTCTCACCATCTTATAGGTGATACAACCAATGTAGGGATGAGTAGCTTACCCATGTATTTTAGTGACATAGCAGCAGTGCCAGGACCAGGACCCCTGTTTTCTATCTCCTAGTCCCACATTCTTTCATTGGCCAGGCCAGCTTCTTCTATGGAAAGTGGTTCCTGAGACTTGGCTAGAGTCCAGGGGGACGAGGTGATGCATCAAGAATCAGGCTGCTGTGCAACTGTTCCTGGTGGTGAGTTGGGGGATTGTTGTGTGTTGGGGGGCATTGTTTAGAATGCACCAGCCTCTTCTCCACATGTCCATGCTGGGAGGGGGCAGATTGGGAAGGGTTCCTTTGTTCTGGTTGTGGACTCTAATGTCACCCCCAACACCTTGTCATAGGCCTTCTATGGTTCTCTTGGGCCCTGCAGGCAGTCAGCAGAGGGACTGAAAAAGGAATTAGGGTGATGGTGGGGGGGGTTGGAGGGAAGGTTTGGGCAATTTCTTTGCAAACTTGAAGGAAGGAAAATGATGACCTCCCATATTCTCAGCTATTGAATATTACAGGTTTTAACTTTTATCATAACGGGCCCTGGAATGTTCAAACAGAATACAGTGGAGATAGCTGATTTCTTCCATTGGGTCACTGAGCTAAAAGAATTTTAGCTTCATCTTTGCTCTCCACCTGATGATTGCTCAGACCTGCACACGCTGGTTACATGCTGATGTGGTTAATCTTGAGGCCAATGAAAGGTTTAGAGGTGCATTTTTTTCCCAATAGAAAAAGCAGGGGCAGACATTAAGGGGCTAAGAAGCAAATGGGTTCCTATCACTGAGTCACTGTGTAAGCTCCCTTCTTCATGCTGGCTTGTGGTCTTCTTTGTTTCTTCCAACTCCTCTTCCTTCTCCAAATGAGAAAGCACACATGTTTGCCAGAGTTCAGATTTCCAGTTACTTGTTTTTGAATGCTGGGTACTGACTGACTGACTGTTGCATTTAGGGTGATTTTTTTTAACTGATATATTTTGTTGTTGGACTTTCTTTGCACCAACAATGATTTCACATGGCTGTCTGTAAGAAATAAGGCAATGTTTTTTCTTTGTGGGTAGACTTAGTTGGCCTCAGTTTTTACAACTTTTCCAGATAAAAATAAAATTCCAAGACCAGATTAGTTTTCTTTTGGTCATAAATGCTGATTTACAGGTGTCTTTTTAAAGCCACCATTATAAACTTGGGATAAAATATGAATATTTGATTAAAGCTCAGCATTTCACATCAGGGTCCTTGTCCTTTAAGGATTCACTCATGTGTTCTACATTTCAGCAGTGTAGCATCTCCCCTCAAAGCATTTAGGGTGATTTTAATAAAATCCCAGAAAGCTGTGATTTCCATCACCTGCAGTCAAGTGATATCCTCTGGGTAAGCCAATGGCTTGTATGGAGCAGCAGGCCTTGAAGGACACAGCACTGTGGGCTTCTTAGAATCCAACAAGTTGTTGAAAAGGTGGCAAGTCAACTTCCAGGTAGCTGCTAGTGTCAGCTGGGAAAGGGACTGACTTCTAGATGCCACCCCCTAAGTAAATCACCAGCACTGGGTGGAAGGAGATGGTGACTGTAAAGTGCCCTGGGTGGTCCCTGGCACAGAACAGGGAACTGGTGAAACGTGGGGGTGGTTACCGCCACCTGGGGCCTGAGCTCATTGGTTCCAGTGTGCCCTTTGTAAGGGTAAAGGTGACAAGGGTTATTCTGGGGTCTTTGGCAAATTCTTCCCATTTTGGATCTCCCTGTACATATATGTGCTGAGGATGGTAGGCTAGTGTAGGGGCTTTTCTTGGGGGTTCACAGATACACTGCAGGGGTCCTGTGGACCCATTAAATCCTGGCCACTCTCATTCATGTATATGTTCTGGGGAGCATTCTTGACTCCAGTATGTGAAGGACCACTGTCCGCTGAGACTCTGATGTCTGTGTAACTTAAATGATCTGTGATGTCAGCTCTCTAGGATCCCGTTTGAGAAGTGTGCTGCTGGTATTCACAAAATGAATGTAGATGGTACATGGGTGCATGTTCATTATATGCATGGTTGTGTGTTTATTTTAATGTTATAAGAAATAATTGGTACATTAAAACTGGTATTTCCTAAATAGTACTTTATTATTATTTTTTTTTGGAGGAGGCAAAAGGTTGCCTGGATAAATGTTAAATGAGCAATTTAACATTTGCTCATGTGTACAAAGGTGGGTTGATGTTCAAGTTTGAGAAACCACGATTGGACCCAACCCCACCTGGTACTCCAGGAGCTGAATCTCGGAGCAGCAGAGCAAAGGCCACTGAGGGAGGTGACAGGGAACTTAGGACGATGACACCCTGGTCTTCATGTATCCTGGTATCACAGTTCTCTCTGAGTCAGAGAAGTTTCTGACACTCTTTCGGGTCTCCCCCAGGAACATTGCCCCAGTCAGGCTGACAACCTTGCTCAGAGAGGCCGCCTAAGCTGCTCACGTGCATGGCTGGCACAGAGGATCTCTCTGCAAGGAAGATGAGAAATGCTGGGAAGAAAGTCCTGTCTTCAACTGCATGTTTGTTCCATTTTGAGATGTACTTTTTCATATTTTAATGTTTCTGAAATTGGGCTGCATCTTACAAAATTGTGTTCACTAGAGTAGATAGTTTCTTCCTTGCCCCAAAGCTGTTATTAAATGGTTAGTAGCTTAGCATTGGAATATGATTCTTTTACTATTTTTTTCCCTCCAAAACAAATTACATTTGAAAGCTAGGACTTGTAATAAATGTACAAACTGAAACAAAATTTCTCTGAAAAAGAAAAATTCTCATTTCAAGCAATTTCCCTACCTACTAAATGGAAGTTCGGGGAAATGAGGCACCATAACAGTTACCGTGGACACTGAGCCCAGACCTAGCTTTCTGGTACCTCCCATCTCCTCCCCAAGGCTCCTCTTCAAATTTATCTGCCCTTTGAATTCATTGTGTCACCTCCTTAGAGGCCTGGCACATAGAACCTTCTGGAGGTTTGAAGTCTGAATCTTCCACTTGGGGGAAGGATGAACCAGTCTCCAGAGGTTCAAGCAGACTTCACCCCAACATCAAAGCTTCCCTATTCCTCCCACCCCCACCATATTCCATTTTTCAGTGAAATATGGAGAAGGTTATCAGCTGAGAGATGGGGGAGGAGATGGGATGGTTGGGAAACAGCACAGAATTGCTAGGGGGCGCAGAGGGCCCCTTGAAATTGCTGGATGTGAATTTTAATGAGACTGGTTAGCATAGCTGGGTGTTTTTCTCCAGCTATAGTTAAGCAACTCAGGTGTGGATGCTGAATAGGCAGCTGAATAAGGCTCAGAGGGCAGTACCCTGGGCTCAGTTTTTCTCTGAGGGTAAGCCTTCCTGAGCCCAGTAGGAGGGAGTGGTAATAATAAGTGTACACAGTTTGCTAGCTTGTTGTTATTAGCCAGGTAGTTTATCCATAAAATCTCATTTCATCTCTAAAACCATCTTAGGATGCATGGACTGTCATTTGCATCATTTTAATGGAGCACTAACTTCTGGGTATGACATCATGTGGCCAAGATCACACAGGAAAGAAAATGACAGAATGGGAACCGAACACCAGTGTTCCGGAGCACCCACTCTTGACGGCTCTAGCAATCTGCCTTCCCCACTTGTTTTGCCTCATGAGCTTTGACTTACAGGGGGTTTCAGTCCTACACAGAAGCCATGGTAATGAACTGAGATGAGGCCAAGAGGGAGACAGAATTGGGTGAAGGTAGAGGGATGTTAGGAAAAACCTTGTTTCACTTTGTTTAGATTTAGAGTGACGGTTCAATCTCCCTTTTCCTGCAGCTGAAGCCCCTTCTCCTCTCTCAACTCCAGAGTTTGCTGGATGCTAACCTCACAGGCTCAGATGTGTGCTTAATACTGGATGAAGAAGGTAAGGCTCATTCCATGTTGTATCATATGTTTGGGGTATTTAAAGGCTGAGTCATTGGACAGAGTATTTCTAATTCTGCAAATTAATCTCCTCCACTTGGCTCTCTTGTTCCCCCATGGTTCTGGGCCTTGCCAGGGCATCTGCTCCAGTGCTGTGGTGACAAGGACATCATCTGTGGCAGGGCTCCTGGTGGGGGAGGGGGACTCAAGGGTGAGGCTGTGTTCTGTGCTTCCTTTCTCTGCTATAAATGAATTCACTCTCCTTCCTTTCCTACTACCTTTTGGGTATCCTGGAAGTGGTTTGGAAGGCCATTTCTGTTTGTAGGGGTGAAAACCTTGGGTGGTTATTAAGAGCCACTCAAGTGGGCTGATGCTGGTCTTGGCCAGGGGCTGTGTAGTAAATATATATGCTTTATGGGCCATCTGGCTCCTGTTACAACCATTCAGCTCTGCCCTTGAGATGGAGAAATAGCCACAGGTAATACAGTACTACATAAACAAGTGAACAGGGGTTGGGTTCCAGTAAAACTTTATTTATGACAAGGGGTGGCTATAGACAGGACTGGCCTCTGGGTTATAGTGTTGTTTGCCCCTGGTCTTGACTATTCTGCTCCCCCCACCCCCAAAGCAGCAGACTATTTTCTCGGAAGAAGGTGATGGAGTTAAGAACATGAGTTGAGGCATAAGCCTTTCTTCTGGTGGTTGGAAGGTGTTGACCTCAAGAATTTGTCTCATTTCTAGAAAGAAAGTCTGATTCTGGCCTTTTCTTGCCTCTATCACCAACTTGCTTCTGGGCTATGTGTAATGGAGGTGGAGTGGGGGGCAGTTGAAGGGGAAGGATGCCAAGCTGGCAGTGAGTCCAGTGGACACTGGATGCCAAATGAATCATCCGGGTCCTCCAGCTCTCCTCCTGTTGAGGGAGAAGATGAGCAAAATAGATTCTTAGCCTTCTCTCCCTCTCTTCCTTCCTCTTACCTGGCACAGAGCACTTTTAAGGCAAGGCACAGACAAGTATTCTAAGGAGGCAGAAATAAGTTGTGAAAACCCTTGGTTAAGCAGGTTTCTATAATGCAGCACTTCTCAGAGTCCCACAGTGGTCCACAGTGGTTTCTATAATGCAGTACTTCTCAGAGTCCCACAGTGGTCCAAGAATTGTAAAATGTAAGAGAGGGATAGAATGTTCTTTGACTTCACAATGATCACCCAGCTTTCTTTTTTGGAGAAGTACCAAATAATGTATTTAAAATAATTAGGATTTTGACAGGCAGGGAGAGGACTGAGCAGTGAAGCTTCTTAAGGCCTGACCTAGGCTGCCCTCTTTGTGATGAACCTCTCCCAGTCCCTCACCATTCATCTTTAGCGTTGTGCTTATAGAAACACCACAGGTGAGTAGTAAATGTCAAAATGTGCATGCTTTGGAAGTGTGGGCCTAGTAGCAGGGGCCACACCCACCAAGAACTCCATAAATAATTTTTTTAAAAAAAAATGTATTTTTCAATTATAGTTGGCATGCAATATTATATTAGTTCCAGGTATACAACATTGTGATTAGACATTTATATACCTTATGAAGTGACCACCCCGATAAATCTAGTACCCATCTGACATCACATGTAGTTATTGCAATACTACTGACTGTATTTCCTATGCTATTCTTTATGACCCTGTGACTATCTATAAATTCCTGAAGGATGAAAGTCAGGAAGGATTCAGGGGAAAACCTGGTCTGAACCATGATTTTCTCCTCTCCAGCACTGAAGTTCTGGGGAGCTCCTGCCTGCCCCTCACTGAGGACTCTGAAGGAAAAGAACATTTACTATGAAGGCATGCTGCATTTATGTTCTCTTATTAAAAATCTTAGGCAAACAAGATGCACCTGTCTCCATCAGAGGCGGGAATAAGGTAAGACACATACATGAGAAACATCTAGAAAACAGAGCAAGAGTGAACTTAAAACACATCTTATTTGATGCTTTTTTCTTCATGTTCCAAATGTTCTTTCTTTTCTTGTGGTCCTATTAGCTTGTGTTTGGCCTTTTAGACTAAGTTGAGTCTCACCACACAGTGGTTGTCAGCTATGTACTTAACTCATGAGACCTAGCAAGACTAAACTCTATTGGTTGGTTCTT
>PVKU01001240.1:0-325520 GCA_004027475.1 Anoura caudifer | reverse complement strand
AGGGGCAGAGCCCAGTGTAATTCTGAAAGGTCTTTTCAGAGCCCTGCTTCCTTGAAGACCTTCGATCAACCTAATGAAAGGGACCGTATGCTCTTTTGTGGCTCTTGATTTACACTCATAGACTTTTGGGTGAAATGCAAGAAAATGAGGGGTCACCCAGACCAACGCTCTTATTTGAAGAATGATGATGCTGTAAACATGGAATAGCAATGGTAAATGCCTTCCCCCAGATCACACAGCCCCCAGCCAACTGAGACGAGAATGCGGCATTTCAGTTCGCCGCCTCCTGCCCCAGCCTCGGCGCTCACCGAGTCTTTCTCAAAGTGTGGTCTGCAGACCAGCGGTCTGGCCTCAACCGGGAACCTTTCAGAGACGCGCATTTCTGGCGCCATCCTCAGACTTGCCGGATCCAAACCACCGGGTCTGGGACCCAGCAGTCTTGGCCTTAACCTGCCTTCTAAGTGATTCTGATACCATATCCAAGAACCACAGTTTAGAGAAGAGAGGTCAAGACTTTAGAAGAGTTTCTTACATGGCCCTGGCGTTGGGACACTGAGGCACTGTCTTTGTCCGGCCTCTGGAAGGCCTCAGGCCACCATGTTGTCACAGAATACGAGGGATACCATGTCGTGTTCAAATTTTGACCAGTGAGTTTCAGTTTCTAAGTTCACCTCTCATTCATTTAAATTTCTGTATTGTTTTCATAACGACGACTACATGCTTTGAATTTTAACGATGCTTTTTTCAGTCATTAAATGTCGACACAACAAGGAAATGGTGAGAGCCAATAACAGAAATCAAGGAGGACTGTCCTCAATCATTCTCAGGTCAATGTGACAGGCCGCCTTCCAGACGCGGCGGGACCAGAGAGCCGCTCCTCCAGCCGTCCTGCCAGCAGGACAGATTTCCCGGGCGACAGTCCAACAGGTCATTTGAAGGAGAAACGTGATGATGTGCATTTTCAAATAGGTCAGAACTACATTTTCCAAAGTCAAGTGTTCCTCTGAAAAAGAGGACAGTTACAGGAGCTGCTCAAAAGTGGACAGTAACAAGGATACTGAAGTTCTGCAAAGGACCTTCATTTTAGACTTAAATGTTTCTTTCTTTAGAATATGTTGAATAAAGTGCATCTGATTATAGAGGGGCTGAGTCCCGCATTACCGTCCAAGGCCCCTGGCGCAGCACCGAGGGGACAGAAGGACCGTGTGCAGGTGTGGGCGCCGGCCTTAGACGAAGTGCAATTCCCTGCCCCTCGGCTGCCGAAACTATCACCCTATTTGTGACCGCACAGAACATTCAAATCCTTGTTTCCAAATGCTTCTTTAATTGTTTTTGAATGATTCCTGTTGCTGAAAACATTTTATTATATCATCAGCTCACAAAATAAGCATAAAATTAGTATACCATCCAAACAAACTATTGGAGTATTTAAAAAATGGTGCTCTTTAAAATGTTAACATGCGACATTTTAATGGCTTCTTTACAGCCAAAAATGTTTAATCATAAAACATACTGTAACTGAATGAGTAAATTACCAAAAAATGCTTTAAAGAATTTTTTTTTCGTAAAGAATGGATGCATCTGCATACCTTCCTCACTCCTATATTTTTACTACTCAATGAATTTAAGGGCACATAAAGGAAATTTGAATACGGGCTCTTTAGGTGTCTTCCCCATATGCTGCCAGTATACAGTTTGGGAGGCAAAAGAGTGGCTGGTATCTCAATTACTGTGTATATTTCTTTGCAGGAAGAAGAAAATTGCCTTTGTAGAAATGCTGTGGAATTTTCCTATTAAACGCGGTGGAATGATTTCTTACCATCTGTAGCATTCATTTAAAAAATGTAAACAGTGCTATATTTGCCATCTGTTTGAGAGACTTATTATACTTTTGAATTTGTCATTCAATGGTACCACCAATTTTATCATCTAAAGATGATGCTTAAAACTATGATTGATGACATGTTTGGTCGCCAGACAAAGCCTGCTGTGGACATGGAGCTGCGATGGCCTGAAAGATGGCCAATGACACTGTGACAGTTCAGGTAACACCAATAAAACAGTACAGAAGAGCCATCTGAAGGCATTTGACATCTTGCTGAAGGTGAGGAGAAGAATATTCCGGAATGAATGCTGCGCATCCGCTTACGCCAGGTAGGAATTAAGCAGCCGAATTACAACCCCAGCCCTTCCCACATCCTGGGGAACGTTGAAAAATGACACTGCCCACGGAAGTGTTCCCCAGGTCCCCCACCCCCCAAGACTTATGTCCCAAGACAATGAGTGAGTTTCTCTACATATTCGAGGAGGCAAAATAAGGACGAATTAAAAGTTTACGGAGTAGACACAAAGTATGTAGGCATAGACATTTATCTTCAGAAAATGCCAGGGGGCCCGTTTGGGGCTCCTACATGGGGGCAGCATGGACACTCTCGTAGCCACAGGCTCTGTTTCCAAGGGTAACAGTCAGTTCTCACGGAAGTAAGGGTCCTCCCATGTCAGGAGGCTTGGGCTAGTTGGACAAGAGCAAAATAAGATCACTCTCCTCTATTAGCACATTATGTACAAATTACTTTAAGACACTTGTCTCTACCCTAACTGGAGAATAAAGCGAGAAGCTCCAGGGTGGGGGGAGCAGAGGGATGGAGATGACAGAGAGAATCATCGATCAGTTGCCTCCTGTACGCACCCCGACCAGGGAGCCAACCCACAACCTTCTGGGGAACAAGATGATGCTCCAAACAACTGAGCCACCTGGCCAGGGCTATTTTAAGACATTTTTCCATCAGATTACAAAAACCGATATAATCCTTGGGTAATACGTCATCACTGGCTGTTTTGGCCCAGCCCAGAGTAGAACTGAGAGCAGAACAGAGAGGAGGGGAGGCCACATCCTTCCTCACTGAACAGTAAATACAGGGTCAGCTTAGGCTGACTGACCTTCAAGGTAAGGTCTAAAATGTTTTTGTTTTTCATTCCAGGAAGACATAGGCATCTTCCTGTTGAAGATGCACTTCAGAGAGTCCTTGTGTTTTCCTGAGTTCATGACCTGTGGGCATCAGCATACCACCGAGCACCTCTGACACGAAGTTCATGACCATCAGAGGTCGGGTTCAGGAGTGGTCCGTGTGCAAACTCACAGACGGGAGTCACAGGTTTAGAAGGCTTACTAAGGCTACATTTTTAGTTAAAATAAACCGTGTCGTATTACTACTGTGTATTATTTGTATTAATAAAAATATACACGTCAATAGCCATTTATGCCTCTTTGCAGGGCCAGGGGCGCTGCAGCAGTTCGAATCCCCCCAAGCCCAGACAGAAGCGTGGTTTGCAGTGAGGCACCGCTAGCATCACTTCGATCCCCGGAGGAGAATGAGGCTGGGGAAATTTATCTCATAATTTACTAACAAATTTGTGTGACTATAGTTTATTTGGGAGAAGACACATGGGATATTTCTTGGCAATATCATTTTGCTCCTAAAACTCCAAGGAAAACATGATACAATATTTATAGTACAAAGGATGAAATCACTTGACATAAGAGACATGCACAAAAATCGATAGTTTCCCTGTATGACAGGCAGTGGGAATTAGAACAAACCGTGGCATCTGAAGGTTGGGGGTGGGCAGCGGTCCTGCGTGCCCGAATCCTTAACTGGTGGAATCCGATGCCACCCCTGAGAAGACAGGGTCAGAACTGAATCAAAGTTTCATGCTTGATTTGCTTGTTGGTGTGGGACTCTCCAATCACCACACTGGAATTGGGTCTAAAACCTTTTAAAGATGCATGAAAAGAATTGACTTGGTCTATTGGCTATCTAAACATATCATAATTACAACACAGTGATATTGGTATAAGACCTGAAGAGTGGATAGAATGAAATAATTTGCTCCCAGATGGGTACTACATATATGTATAATAACTTACCGTATTTTTCAGACTATAAGATGCACCCCCCCCCAAATCTGGGAGGAAAAGGGGGGTGTGCCTTATAATCCGAATGTAGCTTTACATTTACATTGGTGAAATAGTATGTTATTTATGTTATTAAATATTTCACCACATTTTTTGCTTCAAAATTTTTTTTTCCTATTTTCAACCTCTAAAACCTAGGTGTGTCTTATGGTCCGGAAAATACAGTAATATTTTTAAAATGAAAAATATTCAACCAATAATGTTGGGGAAATTATGCTATATTTGGAAAATAAATAATTAAAATCTTCACCAGAAATCACACTAAATAAATCCATGATGAAGATATTAAAGACCGAAATATGGAGGATGAAACCATAGAGCCCTAGCTGAGAGCTAAAAAGAAATGGTTGATAGAATTGTCTAAATATGCCTGGGCAGGGCGGAGAGAACGTCCCCACACGGGTGGCCTGGAGCAGGGCAAGGGGAGCGGCCGGGCAGTGGGGAGGGAGGGCGTGTGCGCGCTGTCAGAGCGGAGGAAGGGCAGGGGCGTGCCCGTGACGGAGGAGTGGACGGAGACAGCGAGGCGTGTCTGTGAAGGGTGGTGAACACTGGCTTCTCACGGGAGGAGGGGGATAGCGAATCCGGAAAGACCGAAGAGCGGGCTCCACTCTGTGGTTCTGGGTGAGACCTGGAGGCCTGGGTATGAATGCGTGGTTTTCAACACATAGCTGGATGCAGACAGGTGTAGCATCAGTGTGTGTGTGTGGGGGGGGGCGGTGGGGGGTTCGGAGGGAAGAAGGAAAAAGAGGGATGCTTATGCTGCGTTAATGTGGAAGAACATTCTTGTTAGGGGAACGTACATGAAGAGATTAGGGAGTGATAAGGGGTAAGGTCCAACACTCATTTTTAAAATCTATATTAAAACGTTATAAAATTTTCAATTTGTATAACCTTGAGATTGCTTCAAAATTTTAAAAATGTAGCTGTAAGTCATCTTTAAGAGCAGAGGTGATATGTTCTACCCATATAAACAGACCCATACATGTAGGCATGGGGAGCTTGGGAGACGAAATGATGGGAGCGGATGTCCGTGTAAATGGCCCGAGCTTCTGTCCTGTATGAACTCAGAGCAACGATGAACGCTGACCAGAAATGCTGCGTGACTATTAACAAGACTTAGTTTCCCAGGGCCCTCTCCTCCCCATCAGCTGTGTTGAGTGAGGAACCATTGCCCCACCGACCAGACGTGGAGAGCCTTTCGGTCCGAGGTTTTCACAGCTTGAGTGGATGGATTTACCCAGGAGTATGGAGGGGGGTTTCTGGGGGAGAGGGGACACCGGAAATTAAAGGAATGACAGGCGTGAGAGAACAGGTGGAGAGCACAAATTGTGGGCCCAGTTAGAACTAGTTACTAGGAGCCCTGACTGCCCCGCTTAGCAGCGACGTGAAAAGTTTGAAGAGGCAAGTTCATCACTCAGAGGGGAAGAATAAAACCTGTACTGGAAGCATGCGGGAGAATTAAATATAGTAATATACCGTATCTTTCCTATGATAAGTACCCAATTAAATGTATTTACAAATTATCATGATCTATCAGTCAGTAAAGGCTAATTGCTGCAACAAGCAACTGGCACATTTCAGGGATTTAACAAGAAAACAATGTTTACCACTTATTTTAGAGCCTGAGGGAAGTCAGAGGGAGACTCTGCTGCCCAGCCATTCAGGAATCTAGACATTACTCAGGGTGCACCTTTGTCACTTTCGAAGGTCTTGGATTCGTTGCCTCCAGCTATCATACAAAGGAAATAAAAGAACAAGTGGAGGAGAAGTCCCCTCTTAGAAACTTTGGAAGTGTGCAGACATCCTGTCAGCCATAGTCCATCGAGTCACAGGGCCCCACGTGGCTGCCAGGGCCCTGGGAAGCACGGCTGGGGAAAGTCCAGGATGGAGGCAAGCAATGCGTGGGGTTGACCATTTCAGGTCCTCGTCTCAGGCTGCCTTTCCGGCCTCCAAATACCTGTTTGCTCCCTTGACCACCGAGCGTACACACCTAGGCCTCCCTGAACAGACAGCCTGAGCCCACGAGGTCGCTACTCCAGTCCAAGCCCAAGTCCAAGGCCAGGGCTGCAGAGACACCGTCCCTGTGTCTCTTGCGGCTGCTCATTTGGTGTCTGCTTTTGTCCCAAAGCATCAAGGAGGCCTGTATGCCAAACAGGCCGGTAAGGGAGACAGGAAGTCTCCCTCTGAAGCAGAATCGTTTGCTGCCCAGAATGAATTATGTTTTACAAAATCTTGGCTGGTGTTTATTTCCGAGTAGCCTTGGCACTGTCGAGGGTTGTCTATCCCTTGAGGTAGCGAATGCAAACAGGCATTCGAATGCAAACAGTCTTATAAATAAGAGCTTTGCACCATACCTACATATGTATTCACTTTTCAAAATATAAAACATGAAACACACCAAGAAAAATATGTCTATACTTTTTGACAAAAGCTTATTGATACACTGCACTATGATCCATTAGTTAAATAGAGAAAATTCACATGTGCCTATCAATAAATACAGAAAAATCTGCTGATAGTATTCAATCTCCATTTGTGATAAAATGAAGCCTGTTTGCAAACTAGTATGAAAAAGAATCCTTCCCAGACCTATTAGAGTTATGGATTAAAAGCCTCCAGCAAACATCACACTTTAACAGCGAAATGGCGGAAGCCTTTCTTCTGAAATCAAACACTGACTGGGACAAGGATATCGCCAATCACTGCTCATCCAAATATACTGAGTGACTGAGTTCAGAAAATAAAGTTAATAAAGAAAAGATACATTTAAGTTGAACTCTACGAACCTTTTTGTATTAGCAAAACAAAAGTGTGATTTTTCCAAAGAAATTTATTTTACAATAATAGGTTAAAATAAAAATATGTGCCTAGGTTTATTTTTTTCTATTCCTGTTTACATTTTTATATGTTATTAAATTGCATTGTTGTTCAAGTGCAGTTGTCTGCAATCCCCCCACGACCCCTCGCCAGCTGTCCCCAAATCCCTCCCCGATCCCTTCCCACCTTGGTTTTGTCCACGTGTCCATATCCCCTCCCGCCTCCCCTCTGTGCCTGGGTTTAAACTGAGCAAATGACTTATGTGACTTCCGGTTGAAAATAATGCACATTTAATGAAAGACACTGGAGATGCAGATAAGCTGAGAGATTCCCTATTAGGCTGAAGTATTGGGAACCTCCGTTTTGGCAGGTCAAACATCCTCAAATGTCCCCAGTGTCATATGGTCCAGCCTGATACACCCATCAAAGACACAATGCTATGAACATGACATTTCTACAATGTTCATTCACATGCTCCTTTCTGTTCCAATCAACGTCCAACCGAACGTAATTCTAAAGTCTACACAGTTTTAATACAATACTTTTTGAAATAAGAAAGTAAAAAGGTATTACATTTACCCGTACAAGAATTATTATAAAATTATAGTAATAGCTGAAGAGCACACTGGTGTGCAGATGGGCGAACATCCCACAGGCCGGTGCGGAGAGTCCAGAAACCAGCTCTCCTGCGCTGCCCATCCTGACATAGATCCGAATTGCCTCTGCAGACCGCTGGGGGAAGGGGGACTGGCTGTCCAGTGAAGGACGGCTGGACACCTGAGCAGCCATTTGGCAAAAGGTCTGCATGTAAAAGTCATGTCCAGATAACAACAGTCTAACAAGTATTGCGAGAAACAGTACTTTCAAGCTTAGAAGTAAATATAGGAGATGTTGTAACATTAAGATAGGAAAGAATTTATTGAAAAAGACACAAAAAGTGCAATTCATAAGGAAAAGATGCATACATTGAAAGCCTTCTGTTCATCCAAAGCACCATTCTAAAAGTGTAATTAAAAGCCACAGGGTTTTAACATGTAAAACTGGCGAGGGGTTTGTATACAGAATATATCAACTACACTTACAAATGTGGGGAAAAATTGAGCCAAACTAAAAACTGGGCAAGAATCAAGGCCATGCATTTTAGATGAGAGAGGCGCACACGACATGAAATTATGAAAACACACCGATCTTTATTTGACTGTGGGAAATACCAATCAACGCAATGTGAATTACCATTTCACACTCACCAGACTGACAAAACCTGAAACATGTTGCCTGTTTCAGGGGTTGTTTGTGGATGTGGTGCAATGAGGACCTCACAGAGAGCTGGCAGGGTGGAACTCGGGAAATCACTTTGCAGATGAATTTAAACTCAACCAGTGAAACCGGTGATGTGAGCCTTCTGGCCCAGTGAGTTGATTCCTAGGCAGAGAGCGGGGAGAAATTCTTGCTCACATGCCCAAGGAGTTATAGCAAAGGATGTTCGTAGCAGCACTATTTGTAACGTCCAGACAACAAGGGACAATCCGAAGTTCCATCATCAACAGTAATTTTCACATAAAGGTCAGAATGTGCAAGATTAAATCATGTTTTAAGGACATACACAGGGAGGATTTGAAAAAACTATTGTAGGAGAAGTATGAAAGTGGGATTATAACAGAGAGGAGGAGAGAAGGCCAGGGTCAGGGTGGGGGACACAGTTTCCCCTGTGCTGGTAATTCAGTTACTTGAATTAGATTATTGTTCATGCCTTATAAAGGTATTAGAACATTCCTATGTATGAATGAAATGCTTCCCAATACATTCTAAGAGAAAGAATGAACTACTGCCCAGAAATCCAAAGTTAGGATACAACAGTCCCCGATCACCTAAAATCTAATCAGCTTTCTTGGATCTGGAAACACCCAGCTGTCTATTGTATCATGAGGTTAGTAAGTCACTTGGCACCTTATTTAGCATCCTCAATCATCACATTAGGCTTAACATATGGGCTGAAAGACAATAGTATGAGATATTTAGTTGAATATTATTATGAAAAATGTTAATTTTTAACTACACCAGTATGAAGGAAGTCTCACATGCAATACTTTAATAATCTCTCCTACTCAACATCGTAAGTGATGATTTAGGTAAAAATATATCGGATGTGCAGAAAAAGTATGAATATATTTTATTTTGTGTAATGTGTAACTTGCTTATAACCGTTACCAATTAAATTTCATTTTTATAATTTATTGTTTTGCCCTAGACTTTTCAAATTTATAACTTAAAAAAATAATTTAATTTTAACAGCAACTCCTGACTATTTTCTACCCATTATTTGATGAGTCTATATTAAGAGACAGCCTGTATTTCTCAAGCATTCTGGAAAACAAAGCTTTAGCTCAATTATGCAATAACAAATCTGACTGTCTGCTTGTATAGCACTCAAGGTTAATAAAATGAGACCCTGAAGACGCACCTGGGCTTTTTAATGCAACATGTTCCTTCTGGAATCTGGGGCAGGAGGTGCAGTGGAACGCCACGTGACAGCTTCCGTGAAGGATAACCCGACGGTAATAGGTGATACTGCTCCCTTTTTGCCTGCAGGGTGTTTTTTTCCGAAGGTAATCTTACTCTAGTAAGTTGAGGACCATATGGCACAGACACTGCTAGGCTAAGTTAATTTATCTTTATTGCTCTGCTGTGAGCAAGACGAAGCATTTCTTCTGACTCTTTTCCAAATATAAGTTCAGACAAATCTTAGGCATTTCTGAAAACTGAGATAACAGAACTCTATATCGAGTATTCATAGGTGGAGAAAAAAGGCCCACCCTTACTTCCTCTTATCTTACCAACATTGTTCCACAAGCCCAAGTCTATCTCTTGATTTCATAGCATTGAAGAGGCTAGATGAGAACAGACAGGAAAAGAAGCAAGAGGAAGAGTCACACAAAAATAATTTTAAAAGGCAGAAGTGACAAGAGAAAAAGCACAGAAAGAAAAACATGAGGAGGAAAATGCTCAATTTATTGATAAAAATCTTTTGCAGGGCCAAGGTGGAAAAAGCCGAAGCAGAAATATGACTTCGCCGTTCTGTTCACACGGCTCCGACGCACACAACCAGACACGCACCTACCCTACCCCAGGGCTCAGCTGTCCCCGGAAAGAGTGGTAGTTGTGCCTCGGAAGCCAGCAGACAGTATATTCAGTCACGTTCAAATCTAAAATGCTGTGTCTAAAAACACCTCGCATCGCAGAGTTTTTGAAAATGGAAGCTTATTATGGAGTGAAATCACAGTCCAATTACCATTGGAAAGTGATGTCATTTTAATGAACAGATTCCATCTGTCCATCAAAGGGATATGGCTGTGCAGGGAAGGACATTGAAAACTGAGAAGCAGGACTCTTCATGAAATGAATAATAATTAATGAAAACACACATACAAGTTTGTATGGTTGGCATCATTTTATCGCCGCATTGCTTAGTTAGCAAGAGAAAGGGCTAAAATTATATGCATTTCAAAAGTACACTTAGCTTAAGAATAAAAAGGAACTAATCTAAATAATTCTCATTTACACCAGAAAGCTAGAGTATCTCCGGAAGTCACTGTCATGTAACTATCACTCAGAGGTATTACTCTGGGAACAGGAAGAATTAGATAATCAGATCGAAGCTTATACACTCCGCTGCACAGGCGCAACAGGTAATGCTAAAGTCAAGGTCAGGGCGGGGAGATGGTCAGCAGAAGGAGCCATGGGACAGCACCGGTTCTACCATATTTGCAGGCTGACCAAAACACAGTCTGTATTAATTTTTTTTCAATAATAAAGTATGTTGTGAAAATTTTACCACTGCCCGGGTAAACTCAATAACAGAAAGAACCTCTGCTGACTGGACAGAAGAGTTTCTGAATTCTGAATTTCTGCTTTTGTGAATCATGAAAACTCAAAAAACCTTCCCCAAGTATTCAGAACAACAGACAAGAATGAAGTATCAAAAATTAATATAATGACTGAGAGATTCAAGGGTTTAAACCACCAGATTGCTTTGAACTCTAACTCTATACTGCAGTGCAGAATCCAGTCATCAAGGTCAAAGTAACGGACTTCAGCGAGGTAGTCTAGGTGAACCAAATGGTGTGGCAGGCAGTAAGACTGTTAGCAAATTGACTTTAAATTTCCCAGTCCTTACTATAAGAAATGAAAGAAAAGGAAGACAGTAAGAGCCTGGTAAGACCATTAACATTCATTAACACACTTAATTTGGTGATGAACTTGGGGGAAAAAATGTGGATGTATGTTCTTCAAGTCAAGCTATAATTTAATGTAACCTGTTCAATAACTTTGGGGTTCTGGTTTTCAAACTTTTTTTTTTTTACCACAAATGAAAATAATACATTTTGCAGAATCCAGTCCATACACACTTGCATGCCTAATACTGAAAAAAGGTTTGATGAAGCAATGCTTACTGAGATAGCGTGACTCGGCTTTTGACGTTTAACCGCCGGCAGCCTTCTCTTCCCATCACGCTCCCTTTACCTCTTACCCTGCATCTAGGCAAACTGCCAGAAAGCCCCCTCCAGCAGCGCCGAGAGGTGTGGGATTTCCAACCACCCAAGGCCCAGCTGTACGTGAGAACCTTTGCACACATCTACTCCCTCACCAGCATAGAAACCGTAAGCCATCCTCCTTTTGTGTGACTCTCAAGTCATTTCTGACCTACAGGAGAGGTGCCTGGCTCTCCCCAGAGAAGCCTATTATGGAGGAATAATTTTTTCCCACCTTTTCTTGGTGCATGTGTGCCATTATCAGTTTCCACATATGAACCAAATTTGGGAGCCAATGCACCTCCTAAGGGTGACAGCAGCACTTGCCTAATCATATGTGATAAATGTTCATATTTTCTATTGCTCTTTCTCTCATCAATTACCATGTTATCTAATAATTACGTAGTAACTGCTAGAGCAATTTCTAGCACAGAAAGAAGGTTAGGTACTATGATAATGATGAAACCAATGTCACATGGGAAAACTTAAATGCCTTCTGTGAAGTCATTTGGCAAATGTTCTTAAAAACAACAACAATAACAAACAAACACACACCCCTGGGATATGCATGGAGTTATTGCATGCCATCGGCCACCAACTGAGGAAACCTGACACTTTGTTGAAGAAGCAGCTAGAGACTTGGGATCTACAAAACGGGGTCAGAATCCGGGGGCTCAATCGTCGGAGTCCTTTCATGCAGGTACCTCCTGCAGCCAGAGGGCAGTTATTCTTGCTGCTGGTGGGAAGGTCAGTAGATGTGCCCAGAGCAATGCAGTTCTCCTTACCACGCAACTAAGTGAGAACTGGTTTTACCAAATGTGTGCGATTATTTGTGAAATGCTTAAACCTTCATCTCACCGCCCCTGGAGTTTTAAAAAGAGTAAGAATCACTTCTGCTCCTTGTTGGATGAGAAAGAATCATCCTTGGATTTAACTTAAAAGTAAGGAGCTCTCCTTAACAGATACCCCAACAGAGCCACTGCCAAGGGAAGCATCATTTAGAAGCTCCCCGAATGGGCCCTGTCTCATTGTTGTGTGATCACACGCTTTCTCGGTGTGAGCAGCATCCCCAGCCCTCTCTTCAGCAGCTCACATAAAACAGACACAGAGCTGTACCATCTGCTTTGCAGGCTTAGCTAGCATAACGCATCCGAAAATTGAGTTGTGGGAGGCATTTCTGTCGGCAGTTGCATTGTTTTTCTTGTTAATGTCCTGCAGCTAATGTAACATTTCATCGCTAAAATGCAAAGCTCAGGGTATCTGATTGAGTTTGGCACCAAGAAGAATAATGACCTACATTACCTGGAGACAGACCAAAACCACTACAGATTCCCTACTCATTAAGGGGAGCAGTACTAGATAAGAAACTCAGATTTTTCTGTATATTAAAAAATATAATATAAAAGTTCAGGATTACCCATTATGGATAATAACCCCAGAAGTGAACATTCTGATGGGTGCTGGAGTGAATAAAGCGATGTATTTTTAGAAGAATCTTGTGAACATATATAATATTTCAGAGTTAAAACTCAAGCACATCCACCTAGACTTGCTGAGAAACAGAGAGCCCACTGGGGTGACAGGTAAGCAGGTCTACACACCTTGACAGCTGTTGAGGGCATCCCTGCGGGGCCGTGATTTGCTGGTGGTGATGATACAGACTCTGCATCCGAGAGAAAGCAACGCTTTTCTGCTCCAGAAGGCAAAGGGGTTTTACGGTGTGTTCCCTTCAAATACCATAAAAAAACTAAAAGGGAGCTTGCTGCTCAAAGAATAAGCTTCTAGAAAGTGGAAATGATGATTTTGTTCAAAACAGAGTGATTAAGTGCAGCACCTCTAACACAAATATTAAAAGAATTACAGCAAAATATCAAGAGGTTGTTTATGGTTCTTTCTGCTTTGTTTTTTACTCCCTTTTGTTTCTTTCTTAGTTTTCTGTACTTTTCAATTTCTGTGATACCTGCCTAGAAGAAGCAGTCATAATTCTTACCTTTGACAACTTGGACAGCTGATTTCTTAGAAATGGGTTACAACCCAGGGGACGAAACAACATCCATTTACCTTAACTTCCAGAAAATTCTTTGGTGAGAAATCTGGTGCACTCTCCCACAGAACTGCAGCACATTGCTTAGCTGAAATGATAAAATATTATAAAAATAACTGTGGGTAGGTACAACATCTTAAAATCTACATAGCATTCTACATACATGTGCTAAACACATAGCATTTATGTGTTAAGCATTCATAAAAAGCATACCTGATCACACATCATTAATTTTGGAAACTATATTAAAAACATATGTGAGTAAAATAAGTTCCATTTACTGTGATGCCTATATTGGGAATTGAGGTAAAACTGAGGCCTATGTAATTCAGAATTTTTACATCCCCGTACACTGACTAGAGCCAACATAAAAAAAATTGGCCAAAAACCCTTCATTATTTGATCATTAATAAATAAGTAAACAAGCAAGAATATAAATAGGTAAATAAATAATTAGATAACAAAACTGGAGACAAAAAGGCCTCTGGAGAATCAGAGTTCAGGAGAGAGAAAAAGATGGGTAATTTCTTTGCTTTGTGTTCAAAATATTGATTTTCAAGTAATAATGCAGTGCCTGATATCTGTGAGTCAGGAAAGCAAGGTGAGGCCACATTTGAAGAAACTTTTCAAGTGAGCAGTAGATAAAGAAAAAATGGATAAATAGTTTACGTGTAGCAAAAATAAAAGATAAGGTATATGCAAATGATTCTTAAAATTTGATCAGAAAAAAACCTGAGACCTGACTGGTAAGTGGGCAGAGGACCTGGTGCTGGAATTCACAAACGTGCTCCCAAATTAGGCAGCAGGTGTGCGCCTGCAGGTAGGCACCACCACGTGGGGCAATTTTCACAAGTGTCGACAGAAAACAACGCACTTTATTTTCCCATATTTCTGTCTTTCTGACTTCAGCCGAGCTCGGTCTCAAAGAACATCCCCCTGGATTAAATTAATTTTAAAAACGCTTCTATCTATTAATTAGGAAATAAATTAAAAGCATTAATTAATGCAAATGCATGAGTGACTACTCAGATGTCTGTAAACACATAAAGACTCGGAGGCACTGTGAATGCACCTGGGGGTGTTTATTAAAGTGGCTGTCAATATATCCTAAGATTTTCAAAAATTCACATCATTTTGAATGAAGTGTCTCATGTCTAGAATTCTCTACCTGGTATTCTATGTCAGATTCAACCCGAAAGCAGAGAAACATGAATAAATAAATCAAGACAATGCCTATGACAAAAATACTTTGAAAATTTCCTAGAATTTAATAATGGTGGACTAATTAATTATATTTTACCACTGTCACACAATTACATGTCATGTCAGGTTTAGGTCTATGTGCATCACAAGCTATTGGAATTCCGGATGAGTTAGGGGTGTATGTGTGAGTGTGTGCGTGCATGCGTGCGCATGCCTGAGAGTCACATTGCTAAAAGGAAATTGTAGAGTAAAATTGGTATTTTTTAAAAAGACAGTAAAAGGAAAATATATTACAATGAAATATGACATATCAAAAGAGTTACTGTTGTTTTCTGGATAAACGACTCTTGTTAGGCTGGCGTCGATCAAGGAACCGGACACACACAGTGAGCTGAGGAGCAGGGTTTATTGGCGCAGCTGTTCTCAGGGCAGGGTTTCTAAGTGCAAAGACCCGAGAAGGGCAGCTGGTTGGGGTGTCAGAGTCTGACTGGCTAGAGCTGGGGGCTGGGTGCCGTTTCTGCTGACCGTTGTTCTTGATACATCTTGTCAGGCTCAAGTTAAAGCTGCGTCCTGTTCTGCCGGAGAGGCCGACCCCCGACCCCAGTCTTAGCCGGGCACCTGTTTGCCCTGGGCAGGGTCGGCAGGCGGTTTCCCAGGCCACAGTTTCCCGAGGTACAGTTTTTCCACCTGGTGATTTTCCATTCCTCCTAGGGCTGCCTAGGTCTGTGAACTATGGGTTTTACTTTTCTATTTTTCCTGTGTTTTGTGAGATCTGTGCAATTATCCAATGCTGTAAATAATATAAAACAAATTCATTTTGTAAAAGAAGAGGGGCCTGTGTAACACAGTACTTGTTGTTACGGAACAGAATCAGCAAAACATCCTAGAAACTTCCACAGTTATCAGAGTAACATAGTAAAAATAAAACAAAAAACAAAACACATTTTTTCCAGGGGACTTTTCCCCTCCAAGTGTTTACATTTATTTGGGCCTGTTTACCCTCAGATAATAATTTCATTGACTTTATAAAGGTGAATCAAGCCCACTTTATACATACGGATCTTAAGGGAAATAAAGTAAATAGTGTGCATACTGTTTTATAGCAGGGTCCAAAAGAGAGACCTGGTTTTCTTGCCTTTGTTCTCTTTTCATTACACCAGATCAATCAAGATGTCTGGTGATGTTAGGAATGACAAATTAGTTCATCTCTGTGTTTGAAACTAGGTGTAGATGTGACTTCATGCTTTAATCAGAAACAAGCATTCCTAAATAACTCTTGGTTCATTACGAACTAAGTTTGTTGTCCACGAGTATAATAAAGCCAACCTTGTTCAATTTTTTTCCCTAGACCACGTATTTATATTTTGTACCATGAATCTTTGCGAGCAGACCAGCCAGGGTACATTTCTGACACCAGAAACGTCCTTGCATTTTGCAACGTGTCATTGATCACTATAGCCACCAGAACTAAAGTTTGTGATAGGGTCAGTAGCCAATCCACTCCTGTTCATTCTTTATTTCTTCATTCTCTCTGTCTCTGTTTCCAATTCAAACAGCACTCCCAGACAGTGGCAGCCCTCTGGTAGCCATTACTGCCGCTTAGCATCTTCCATATGTGGCCCCGTAACCCAACTGGCCGTCTACGTGGCTACTGTTAAGGGGTGATAGATTCAAAAACAGTTCCTTTTGTTCTCATATTTCTGTCATCCTCAACTCAAATGAGCTCATTCTCAACTACAACAACAACAAGTCCCCGTGTTAAATTAATTAAAACAACAACAACAACAAAAACCTGTTGCACCTATTCAGTCCAATCAAATGTGCGATAACATGAAGAAAGAAGCTCATCATTTATAAAGTTACCGGATGCCCAGGCTACCAAGACTGAACACAGACAACTGCATTTAAAAGAAAACAAAACAAAACAAAAAACAGGTGGGGGGACTACAACTCATTTGAGATGTAACTGAAGCGTTCCAGGGACCACTGTAGTTGCTCGTATGCCTCTAGGAACTGGATTCTTACAAACTTCCGAAGCTTCCGCCCCTGAGCCAGGCCAAAGCACCAGCCACAAGACACCCTCCGGCCCACGAGACAGAGGGGAGATCTGTGAGGCCATAACACCCGAATCTCGAGCAGAGAACATTCTCTTTCTTTTAGAAAGTGCCGGACAAAATCCTAACAACACCCCCAATGAAGTACTTCGTACAAATCCCATTTTACAAATTAAGGAATAAGAGGGGTAGGTGACTTGCCAAAGCCCTGCCTTCTAACCAGCTTTCACTGTACTGCTGACCACAGACTTTATTCCTTATGTTCCACTTGGCTTCACATCCCGCTTTCTATACCAACTGCACCGCAATAGCAACGCCTCGTTAGGGAAAGTCACCAGATGCAAATTACCACTTAGACAGTTTCTCGGCATAAAGGGGGAAAAAGGATAAGAAGCACATTCAACTTCTACATTATTTTCAAGAGGGCACTAATATTCATTCTGCATTAATTGGCTTACCTATTAGTAGATGTTTGAAAACTATTAATGTTAAAAGCACAGGCCATGTTAAGTCTTCAATAAAAAGCATTATTACATCTAATTTAAATATTTAAATGCTCATGCATTAGTGATGTTTTGCACCTAAAATAATCATTCCTTTAAAAAAAAAAATAGGACTTCACCCTAGCTGGTGTAGCTCAGTGGATTGAGTGCGGGCCTGCGGACCAAAGGATCACGGTTCGATTCCCAGTCAGGGCACATGCCTGGGTTGCAGGCCAGTTCCCAGCAGGGGACGCATGAGAGGCAACCATACATTGATATTTCTCTCCCTCTCTCCTTCCCTTCCCCTCTAAAGATAAATAAATAAAATCTTTAAAAAATAGGACTTCACGGTATGAATCTAAATGCCCAAATTGCTATACTTAATTCCATTTGCCCTTAAAGGACAAAAGAAGCAGTGGGGGAGGGGAAAACACTGGCTAGAAGTCAGGACCCGTGAATTCTTTTTTTTTTTTTAGTTTATTTTTTTAAAGAGAGGGGACGGGAGGGAGAAAGAGAGAGGGAGAAACATTAACACATGGTTGCCTCTTGAGCACCCCCTCCCAGGGACCTAGCCCACAAACCAGGCATGTACTCTGACTGGGGATCAAACCAGCAACCCTTTGGTTCACAGACCAGCACTCAATCTACTGAGCTACGCCAGCCAGGGCCTGTGAATTCTTATTTTAAGCTCTATAGTGTAACAAAGGTCATGACATCTGTCTTCGCATCTGCCTTTCACACGTAAACAACAGGCAAATGAGTGCTAGGCTATTTCTAAGACCTCTTTTGGCTAATATATTATGTAACATTTTTGAGGCTAAGAAAGGCACATCTTTCTTTGTATACTAACACAATATACTAGAACCTGTATTCAAAACCAGAAGCCAATCTCCTTTTACACTGTACGAATGAATAAACTAGAGTTTCTTTTCATGTTTCCCTCCAGCTGGGCCCTCCCTTTATTAATACTCTTTGAGATGGAGATGCAGCATTGCGGTGCAATAGCCATCCATCCATCAACATGCTCCTGCTCTAATTATGATGAAAACCCTGCCTCTTTGCTTTTAACAAAGAGGATAGATACATAATGAGATTCTACACCGACTTGGAGAAAACTAGGATAAGAATCTCCCATCTTCCTCCTGTTGTTCCTGACCTGCTCCATGAATGAAAAGAAGTCACCGTGACATTTTGCTGAAGACTGCACTCGCTGTGCCATTCCTCCCGCTCACAAAAGCTCCATTTCTCCAAGACGAAGCACAGGGACCACCCAGAGAAGGCAAGGAGCAGTGGCTGAGGCTAATGAGTCTGCATGCGAGGCGTGTGAGAGTGTGCCCGGGGCACTGTGCCCTTTCCGATGTCCACACCGACATTTCTCCACTGGTCTAGATAGAATGGATTTGACTTTTGGGGGTGGGGGGCAGAGTGCAAGGGTTTCAGGTTCAGAAGGTACTGTTCCTCAGGATGGCAAAGGACCCGTGTTGACCTGGATATTTTCATCAAAAGAAAGTCATTGTGTGGTCACCAGTTGCAGGTTGTAGTAGCTGGAAAACTGGTTAGAATCGCTGTAGAACCTGTGATATTGATGACTGCCCACCCCTGCCCTGCCGACCAAATACAATAAATCAGAGGCACGGGGTTCGGGGCCCAGGAGGGCTGCATTTGACCATGTCTTCAAGTGATTCTAACATGCAAGTAGGGGTAGGAAGGAATGCCCCACAGAGGAGGTTTCTAGACTGGGTTGTGTATCAGACCCTCCCTGGGGAAATGGAGACAATGCGGAATCTCCCTGGAGATTCTGCTTTACTGGGTTTGGCCGAGGAACCTGAAATGGATAAGTGTGTCAGGTATTTCTGCTGTGGGTGGTCCATGCACCTCAGTGAAAATTACTGCCCTAAACATTGGTCCCCTGTGCGTGCACATGGTGAGGCGAACCCTAATAGCAAAGGATGGGAAGTGGGTGTTTGTTGGCCAGGCTGTTCAGTTGATACCTACATAGGCACAATTACAGGTGGAATAAACCTGGATTCTATGGGCTTATCTACGAAAGAACAAAGAGAACAACCCATTGTCAAAATGCAGATTCCTAGAAAGTCAGCATTCGGGGGTAGGGAGCCTTGGAATCTGCATCGGACATGCCTCTTATGCCCTGAAAATGCACCCCACTCCAGCAGAGGTGTCCCGTGCCTCCTCTGAGACTCGTAACCACCTTTTTCACCAGTTGTGAAACAGCAACACAAAGGTGGCCCGTCTTCCTGCATATGAACGTTAAAAATGAAAACAAACAGTAGGCAATAGGGCCCGATGCACGTCTCATGTGAGATTTTCATAAGAACCCTAAATCCTGCAAGTGACTTAGCCACCTAGATACCCTGGTCACTAGTTACAGGGGCCAGCAGATGGCTCCGTGCCCGGGGAGATCTAAGGAGCAGGGAGGACCCAGTTCTAAAACACCACCAGGCATTCCTTGGTTCCATCAGGAGATCAAGGCCAATGCTTCTAATACTTCTGGGTGTGCCCAATGCTTCTGAAACTTTAATTCATGACTTTGACCTTGTTCACACACAGATTCTGACTCAGTATGTCTGGGATGGGGCCTAAAACTTCTTCTCATTTCCAAAAGCTGCCAATAAATAAATAAACCAACAAACAAGCAAGCACTGTCAATGATTGCTGACGTTCCTGATCCTTGGACTGGCCTTTGAATCGCAAGTATCCAAACAATCTCTGCGGTTCTGGTACAAGCCTACACTCTTAGCCCTTCCCATTTTCTCATGCATCTGAGTATAGACAATGGATTGAATCCCCCTGAGAGCAGATGCACGCATCCCCACCGCCACATCACGCCCTCCTCTCTTGGGCTGGGCTCCGTATTCCTCACCTGTGGGAGGGCTCCGGTGTTTGAACATTTTAATAGCCACTCAAAATACTGAATTGACACACACCGCCACAGTTGTGACGTACGGAAACCGTGGAACGTCAGTGCCACTTTGTCAGCATTCCAGAACAAACGTCGAGGTTGCAGGGAGGTCTCACTTGCCCAGGGAGGTTCCAGGGCTCAACTCATAAGATCATAAGGTCTCAGCTTCAGGACCTTGGACTTCAGATTCAAAATAATTTTCTCTAAAACCACAGTAACTTTTGTGAAAGAGTGACACCCTGGCTCTCCTTGGACAACACATCAGCCAACACATCAGCTGTGTAACGAAGCAGGACTCCCAAGCGCAACTTTATAGGCTCGGATATGAAACTCCACATACATTTTAATTAACCCTCACAATCACCATATGAACCACCGTTATTTTCACATTAGTACTGAGGGCGATCAAACAGAAATTAAAATCATCCAGTTTGCCTGCAGCCAGCAGAATGTGGAATACAATGTATCGTAAATTCAACTGAGTCATCACGCTCTACCCCTGCGTATTTTATAACGGAGGAGGTATAGTTGGTTTCCAAAGGGAAACCCGCACGGGTTCCCTGGAACATTCACTTAGTGATGAGCTTGGTCGAGACGGAGCTGCTATCTTACTGCGTGGGTAATGGTGTCTCTTGTACTTCAACACGAACATTAAGACAAAGCTTCACACTTTAATAAAAACTAACACCCGTAATACAACGTAAGGTGATTCCCAGTGGCTTTGAAATAAAATGTGTTTTTAGAATGTCAATGCAAATTTAAATCGTGCTCTTTTTCATTGAATTTGTTGGGGCGACACTGATTAACAACATAACGCAGGTTTCGGGGGCACAATCTGCAGCCCATCCTGGGTTCACTGCCCAGGGGTTCATCACCCCGGTCTCTGTCCATCCCCACGTACCCCTCCCCCATCATCTTCTCCATCTCCCCCCCACGCCCCCTCAGCAATCTCCTGTTCTTTCCATTTTACCTCTTTACATTTGATTACACCACATTTCTAACCTCACTGGCAATCCCACCACTAGACAAACATTTCCCCCTCAATCCCCGCGCCCTGTCTTAGGGTCCCCACTTCTCTATGAGAGAAGCAAACATATGGGAAAAGGGGGAAAGGGAATTAATGGCAGAAAACTAGAACAAACTCAGACTCTACTGAATTATGGAGAGATGAGACTTCAATGAAACCTTCTTACCAGATGATTTAGCAACTTCCAATATATTATCAAGCCAAGAGCTGAGGGATAGTCAGTGGGATAATATGTTTCACCGATTGTCATTTTTACCAATTCTTGCTCTGTCATCCCAATAGCTCTATATAGATGCGATTTCATACACTGACGACAGAAAACCTTAATGGCCGACTCTTCTCAAGTGCCATTCACGCTGTTTGAAGCTTACGGGCAAGCGCTTCTCCCTTTTAATGCAGGCGGGAGGCACCCATCTCCGCGCCGTGGCACAGTGACCTCCAAGTACGTCCCCCACGCCCCGTGGTATTACGATCTTCAGCCTTTTTGCTTTCCCTGTGTGGTGGGCTTACTAACTTTGAAAACTACAAGGCAGGAAAAATGATCTGAGCCAAGAAAACAAGGAAGGATATACTATATAACATTAGCAGCAATTTCGGCTGTATAAAAAGATAGGACTATTGCATATGTCCAAAAGCTGAAGACGGAAAATATGTATGTGTGATATTTGGAACATGAATTTTATCCTGTGTCTGGTGGTATCATCCTCCCCCCCACTTCTTTGTCCTTTTTTATTTTTGCCTTGCTTTTACTCATTTTTCTGCCATCAAAACAAACTTTCAGTTGAAATTTTTAAAAATACACATCATCCCAGTATTCGGCATTGTGTCACTCAAGCCAATCGCTTAATTCAACCTGAGCTGCTGGATCCCCTGGGTCACGTAGCCAAACATCAGGAAGTTACCCGGCAGCGCTGTGCCTCCCCCGGGGTTCGAACACCACTGAGGCCCGACGTCGCCACCCAGCACGTGGAACGGCCCGTGCACGCCGCTTGGTTTTGATGCCCCTCACCGCCAGCTCTGCAGGGCAGTCGCTGCTCACCTTTGTTCACCTTGCAGAGCGCCGGCAACCACGCTCCGCAACTCAGCCCACGGCACTACATGGAGTGCTGTGAACGATGATGCCCTTCTACTTAGAGGAAAGGACGAGACGCGGAAAAGAAAATGCAGAGCTTTCTATAAATAAAGTGGGACTTGATGAGCTGGTTTCCCCTGTTCCAAATTTCTACACTTTCCTGCTATTTCATCGCAAAAGAACTTTTCATTTGTGAGAGTCATTTCCATTTTGAAAATGGGGCTCTGAACCCATAAAAAGCAAATGATCCTCATTACCTGAACACTGGCCAAAAACCAAAATACTGCAAAGTATACTCCTATAAATGTACTAGGCAACACATTTCTAAAGTTTACTAGTTTAAAGTAAAATAAAATTCCCGAGACACAGTTGCTTCTGTTTTTCATAGACTTTTCAATATGCCCCCAGTTTTCCATGTGAAAGATGTCTGTTAGTTTGAATTGAATGCACACAAATAAATTTAATTTCCAGTGCCACGGTTAAGGTGACTGCCTACGTTTTTCGAAGCAGCTAGAAAGGCTGTATTTTTCTATGCTGTGTAACACTTTATGAGCGTGCTCCACGCACTTGCAACCAGCTCACAATTCTCTGACCAATGGACAAAGTCTACATCAACTCAAATTGCCCAGAGGAAAGTTAATCACCAGAAAATTGAAGTCCAGCCTCCTCGCCTGTGGGGCTGTGCTGGTGCCGCTCGAGTCTCAGCGCTGGGGCAGGGGAGCGAGGCTGTCAGTGCAAAGCGAACATGTCGGCCTGAATGGGGTCCCAGGGCACCCGAAACAGTTCGCCTGTCCAGGTAACAACATGTGACAGTGAAGGGCATGTCTGTGTGTGTGTGTGTGCGCGCGTGTGCGTGCGCCTGCACCTGCTTGTGCGTGTGTGCAGAGCAGACTGGGGAAAATCCAAACAACGAAGGGCATCGAGTGACAAGATGCTGCCACTTGTCGAGGCTTCTTTTGAAAAGTTCCATACACTCGATTAGATACAGGACATTTTTCTCCACTCAATCGTCTGTTTCTTCTCTCCTTAAAAATATTTACCAAGAACCTACTAAGTGCTATTTCTAAAATGAAAATTAACGATGGGAACTCAACAGAAATGAATGAAGCCGGTCAGAGCGTCCAGGCCACGTGTCTGCCCCCGTGGGTCTCCCAGGGTGCTCAGGGCCTCAGGGACAGGAACGCCTCGTCCGGGGACGCTGCAGGAAGAGCCCTGCGTGCCCCCAGCCATACCCGCTCGTTGGCGACACCCACGGTGGCGTTGTGGGTACGTAAACACAAACACACTGTTTCCAGATACAGGGAAAGGAGGGGCCCTCTTTGGAGATTAAGAATCTGTAAGCACGTCACCAGGCCGCAGGAAAGAGCACCGAGTCTTAAGGGGCGTCCCTAAAAACGTCGTTATCACGGCCTTGCCCCGTGTCCCGGCGGAGACACTGTTTGATTCATTCTGCAACTATTCACAGTGAGACATTCTAGGTGAAAGGTGCCTGCCAGAGAGCGCCGCTGACTGGGAAATCATTAGCTACGGTATAAATTTTAGGGAAATTGCTACTGAAGTGTTATTACAGGGCAGATGAAGGAAAATTATGTTTATCCAGGCAATTAAGACTTCACTGGGAAGGTGGCCTTTGAGCGGAGCTTCAAAATTTGTGTCGGGGTTTAATGGGAGCAGAAGGTGAATGGTACATTCCAAGCTGAGATAGGAATAGAAAAATGGGGTTATAAATTAAAAGACTACAACAGAAGAAAAACAATGCATTAAGCAGAAGACAGCAACAGAAGCATCTGAGCCCTTTCTCACAAGCAGGAAGCCTGGTGTAAGTCCCGTTAGGATGAACATAAGTAAAATAATGTAATAAAAACACCATTTGCTTTAAATGAGCATCTTCAAATAAATGCAAGCACATCCAGTTTCCTGCGTGTGCATGTTCATGAGCACATGTTGTATCGGAGCCAGAAGAGACTAGAACCTGCATACAGTGAGCGAAGCACCTTTGCCAAACCCAATGTCTGGGCGCGGAGCAATCCTATGAAATTTGCAGGTCACCTGCGTTTCACAGAGACAGGGACACGGGGAGGGGTGCTGGAGGTACTGGTGGTTTTACGTGTCTAAAATTTGCTGCCTGGAAATGACTTTGAACATATGCTAAACATTTTCTTGTCAGCTTAGGATGTCTGTTCACTGTCATACCGAAGTGACAGCGTGGTCTGGATCGGAAAGAAAATGACACGTGTCTCCTTGACTCCCCCTGTGGGCTCTGCTTCTTAAAGCTCTCACAGCGGAAGAGGCCTGATGTGCCATTCGAAGTGGGCGATGGGAGGGGCCCCCTCGGGAAGAACTAGTAAAAACAGTGTCCCACTTTCTTAAAACACCTATGTTCTGGCAGAACAAGCGATCACGTCTCCAGGGGCTCGGTGGCCATTGCGAAGGTTATCTAACCAAAAGCACAAGCGAGTCCCAAGGTGTTCAAGTGTCCCGGGAAGACCCCCCCCAACACACCCCCCAGGAAGTTCTGAGAGCAGCTGCTCCTGGCAACTCAAATCTCCGGTTGTGTAAGTGAGGGGA
Organism: Anoura caudifer; assembly: GCA_004027475.1. Taxonomy (NCBI): domain Eukaryota; kingdom Metazoa; phylum Chordata; class Mammalia; order Chiroptera; family Phyllostomidae; genus Anoura; species Anoura caudifer. The sequence continues at coordinate 300,828 of PVKU01001240.1, read as the reverse complement.
ACATCCGACTGAGACATTGGGTGTGCTCGGTTTCTCCCCTTGCCCGCGGTCGCCTGGCGGAAAGCGGAGGCTTTGGGAAATGGGTCGCTGGTTTGGACAAGGGATGAGGCCTGGAAAGGGCACCTGGTGAAATGTTACGCAGGCTCCAGACCAGGAAGAGGGCAGCCGGCCAGCAATACGAGAGTCGGAACACGGACAGAAAGGAGACAAAGAAGGAAAGGCGGGTGGCGAGGGCCCCGAGCAAGCGGCTCCCCGCAGGGTGGCTTTGGAAGCCGGGGAGTCAGGGAAAAGCGTGGGAGGCGACAGCTGCTGCAAGTGCGGGCTGATCGTGGGGGGAAAACCCTCCTAATGGCGTCTTTGAAGAAAAAAAGCAACTGGATTATTAAAAATAACAGAACGTTAGAATATCTGCATTTATTGTAACGAATGACGTATCTGGAGTCAGGTAAACCAAATCTTTTGGAAAGATGTCTTGGAGAAAATTATTTAAATGAAGATATAGGAAAGATTTCCAATGAGCACATAATTGCCTTTGCCAGAAAGTGGGTGATTATTTGCTAGTGACTGAAAAATCCCATCCCTGAGGTACTTCAAGAAAGTTCCCTAGCAACCTTTGTTTGCTACTCATTTGCTTACTGAATTTTTCTTCATAGCTACTTTAAAGGAAATACTGCATGACCTCTTTCAAAATTATAAAAACTAGAAACCACTGAAATCTAAATTAATGAGCTTTCAATGTATTGCATTGGTGACTCAGACTAAAAAGTTATTTACCTCCTAGAAAAAAGCAGAGAATTTCATCGATTTGCAAAGGCTCTAGGCCTTCTGCTGGGCAAGCCACACTGCACATTTCCATCATAATCTCCCTGGCCGTCGCTCTCGCCTCAGTGTCTGCCCTTGAACCCCAGTGGCCGGCTTGGTGAGCTGAGACGGCCGAAATATCTGAGTGTGCGGTGTGCTCTGTGTGTGCTGGATGTGCGAGCTCCTTGGGTTAATGAGACACTTTTCTGCGAGGATTTTACATTTTCTCAGACAAAGCTACTGCAAAATTTAGTGGTATTGTTGCTTACATAATTTCCCTCATGACCTATTTTCTTTTTCTCTAAAACTGTGTAGAGGAAAAAAACTGTAAAGTGTTCGGCTGAATCCCTACAAAGACAGTTACCAAAGGCAAGCAAGTCCTGGCCAGTGTCTGCTTTGGGGGCAGCTGCGTGTTGCTTCTCTCCTTCTCCTTCCTGCTCAACCACCTGCTCCCCACAGGGCCCTTTTCGGAGAGACCTGAGTGACGTTAGAAAGTGTCTCTTCTTTGTAGTTTCTGCGCCCATTCAGGGCTCGAGGTCGTTTTTGAGCTCCCCTTGGAGTTCACCACTTTAATACAATACCCCAAGTAACAGATTTTTCTCTTCTTTCACGCATCTCCTCTCTTCTCTCTCTCTGATTCCTATTTCCTATCTTGAGCAAAGACATGAAAATTTTCTCCTACTTTTAATGAGAGACTTTTTTTCACAGTCAGGTAAAGATTCGGCTCTTCCCTCTTCATAGCAGTAAAATAGAAGGCAAAGAGACGGCTGGGAGAAAAGGGAATAAAAAGAGAGAAATTGTTGCTGAAGTAAAAACTGCTTAAGGGCTTGATGTCAGGAATCTCGGGAGACCATGGCAGCAAAGTCTGGGTCACTTTGTCCTGGAAAACTGCGCTCGGCCACAGCCCGAACTGTAATTAAAGATGATCTCTGAGCCACATCTCGTGGTAAGATGTCACACACGTGTGAAGGTGTGTATAAATCGGTGAGGGGTGACTGATAATCTTAAAACTTGTATGTGTGTCACATTGATCAAACAGCTTTGGAAGGGTAACACACACACAGGTTTGCTAATAATATACTGCCTTTGTGAAAAGAACATTTCATTATATGGATCTTCATGTGCATTACATGACTTTAAATAATCCCCTTTAGAGTATAAGTTTCTTGTGTAAAAGTCAGATATATGTCTCTAAAAAATCTTAACAGAATGGAGACTATAATTTTCTAAATACCTGGGCAATAAACACTTAAAAAAATCACAGTGACTTATATTCACTGGACGAGACAGGAGCGGGGAAGGAGTCAGAAGGTCCCAGAACTGCAGCGAGGTTGGGAATGCGCTCCCCAAACAGAGAGTTGGGGGACACTTGGTTCTGCCCCATTTCCACCCTGGGGGTTGGAGGAACCTGGCCACCGAGCCTCACTTCCCCAACCTTGTGCAGAGGCCCCCTCTCGTCGTCTGTGCTCAGTGCGGTGAATGGTGCAGTGCCGGCGGTGTGCCTGGGTGTCTCCACCTTGAGCTGGAGAAAGCGGTGTGGGAAGGAAGGGTCCTGTACGATGACCCCTCTTAGAGACCATTTGGGGTTGTTCCAGCAATTCCATCAAGAGGAAGGGGGGAAGCCTGGTTTAGGGAATGGGGGCAGCAAGAGAAGAAGTAACCACGTGGATTCGAATCATCGTTTAAAGCCAAACGCAAGTCACTTTCCCCATGAAGCCTCCCCAGGTCTCCTGGGTTTGGTTCCAAGTAAGCAGTGCAGGTCACACGGGGTTGACATGACCTTGGAAACTGCTCCGTTCACCTGAACGCTAGTCCAGACCTGAACTTCCAGCCCTCATTCGTCTTCCCCTCTGAGTTCTCTCCAGACTGTGCTGGTGCACCTCTGCCACTGCAGCCCTGGGAAGTCCGAGTAGGCCCGGGTTCATGTGCATCAGGGGCCCTCTGGGTGACAGGTATGCTCTGTTCTGATGTCATTTTCCAAGTCTCAATGCACGCACATGGGCAGGGCTTGGACGTCCCTGGAGAAACGGGCATCGCTGGGCTGTGCTTCTACTTCACCCCGGAGAGGGGACATACTAATTACTGCTATGGTGCCGATTTTCCAGATTATAAACCGGGGCAGCTTTTGTTAGAGGTTTACTTACTGTGAAGCTAATAAAGATTAAGCTTCCAGGCTCCTGAGTCATTATGGCCTCTTCTGAGGCCTGGTAGCCATGTTTGCTTTTTGTAACGTTGAGATTTTTTTCAACAGGAAACACCCAAAATTACATAAGCGTAGGGCCCTACAAACCTTCATCTGCCCCAAATAGAAGATCAGGGTACTTTTCTGGAAAAGGTTTTCAGAAGCTGTTATTGCTGAAAATGACAATTGTCCTTCATAGTAATTTTTTTTCTTATTTATTTACTGATACCTTTCTTTTTGCTAATTACTGTGGAGATGTTTCACAAACATTACGTCTACTCCTCAGAATAACTGTGCAGAGCAGGGAACCAAGGGGGTGCACAGGGACACCCAGTGGGGCTGGCGGTGACTCAGTCCGGGCCTGCCTCACTCCAACAGGTTCTGAGTGACTCACACCATGTCATTCCCCAGTGTGGTGAAAGGGACTACTGTAAAACAAAACAAAACAAAACAAAAAACCCCAAAACCTTTTACATGTCACAAGGCACTAACTAAAAATCAATGGAAGTGCAGAGTGAGTGGGCATCTGGCTTTTAAGTTGTTTATTCGGTTATAGGTCACATCGTGTCAAATCACACCCAACTTTACAACATCCAGTAATCTGTTCACAATTGGGTAATAGCCCGTCAAGTCTGCATTCTGGAGACATCTGTGGAAGATGAATTAACCAGTCAACAAGGTAGCTGAAGGCTGGTCACTGTGAGGTCTGAAAGGGAGAGTGTGAATCCGAACAGTGTTGAATGGTGTTCCTGGAGCAAGTGAACCACGGGGCAAGTTCATGGGGCAAGTGAACCACGCCTGACACTGTAAAACTAACTCAGGCACGGGATGGCTCAGAAAGCTTCTTGGAGGGCATTTGCAGACACTGCAGTTTATTGCTCAGTCGAGGTGGCTTTCCATTCAAGCCATCGCACTTAATATGGATGTGAACATTTTGTGAATCTGGCCAACAGAAAAGAATTTTTCCCTGCATTTCTGAGTGATCATAACCCTGAGTGCATACTAATCACCATCCTTCGGACTCAGAGAGCTCAGGAAGCTGTTAGTCCACCCAGAACGGTCCCGTATACCTGGGATGAATTCACATGTTCTAAGCTGAGGATGCCCATGTATAAAACTAGAACGCCCCCTAATTATGTTACCGTGGAAACCTAGCAATATGGCCCCTGCATACGCACGTCCTTTGGCTAGCCCATTTTCCCAGAGGCGAGCTATACAAAATCCAAATTATGAATAAAAAACGGGTGAGTACGCATGGCATCAGAACATGGATAGCATTCCATGATTCTAAACTTTAGATTTAAATTTCCTGGCTCTTACTCGGTGCTCAGCAAACTTGTTTGTTGACTGAATAAAAGAATGAAAGATACTATTAAAAAGGAAAATTCAGCTGAGTAAATCTGAGCGTCTAATTGGCTTTGTTAAGCAATTCATGAATCTGGTGGCATCCCACCCAGCAACTAGAAGGGTGCCCAATGAAGTTACGCAACATGGAAGGTTTTTTTATAGGAAAAAGGCTGGAGCAAAGGAGCTATTAACAACAAAAAAAAAAAAAAAAAGAAAGAAAAAAAAGAAGGGATTACTTTTAGACCAAGACCTCTTCTTTGTGGGAGAAGACAATAGAGAGGTTTTGTTTGTTTTGTTTTTGTTTTTGTTTTTTTTATCATCATACAGATTGTCTTTTTTTCTCTATGGAGGATGGAGAGGCCCATGGGACAGATTACCTTACTCATGCTTGACCAGAAAATCCCAGACTGGTTAATCGAGGTTCTACTTCCGCAGGCTTGAAACAGCAGCAGGGTCGGGTACTACATCTGGTTTGGGGCCATGGGCTTTCGCACAAGTGACACCATGTTGGGCCTGCGGTTTTCTCTTGAAGGTCACTAAGATCCTGTTTTCCGTTGTTGTATTTAATTGTTTTGTTTTGCCATGTGGAGTCCCCTGCCAACCTGGTAACGAGCAGAGAACAGGACTCCCTTCCCTGGGCAGCAGTGTCATTATCCATCACGACTCTGACTCCCTTCTTGTGCGTCCAGGGCCCACTGCCCGCCCGGCTGACGGCTGAGCTCCTTCTTTCTCTGTGCTCCTCCCAGCTCAGCGCCGCCCGCCGCCCATCACCAGCCCCTCCTCCTGCTGTCGCGTCTCCTGTTTCTCAGTGAGTGACAGCTCGGTTCCTTTTCCATTGCCAGCCTGGGAGTCATCTTAGCTCCTCTCTCATCTCCTCCATTTAATTATCCCAAAGTTGTCTATTTTGCCTCATAAACATTTGAAGTGTGTTCCCTCTTCTTCACCTCTCCCACCAGCCATCTGACTGGCTATGTCTTATCTCAATTAGCACCCCAGCCTTCTAATTAAACCCTCGTAGATGCTCTAGCCCTCTCTGTTCAGTTGCCAGAGGCCACCTGGTGTCTGTCGTATTTTCCCTGAAGGTTAACTGAACCACGTCACATCCCACCTGGCTCCTCGCCCAAACACGCGGATGGCATCATTCGCTCTTGAATCAATACAAGCATGGAGTGGACAGGCGTTTCCGGGCTACAGAACTGCGAAGAGGCTTTTACAAAGATTTACATCTCCAGGGGGCAGAGAAAGACATTACAAGTTTACAAGGTAAATGTTCTACGAAAAGGGAGGTTGGGGACCTAGAGGCAGGAAGAATCCTGTCTAGAACGTGGTCAGGTTGAGGGGAACGTGAAGTTCACTTTGCATTGAGGTCACCTGTGACTCCCCTGATCAACTAGCCCCAGTGGCTTCTTAGGGCGCTTCAAGTTCAATTCAAAATGCTCACTGTGTGCCTTAGCTTGCTCAGGCTGCTGGAACAAAATCCCACAGACTGGGTGGCTTAAAAACAAACATGTATTTCTCATGGTTCTGGAAGCTGGAGGCCTGAGCTGGTGGTGCCTGCACTGGGGGTTCTGGTGAGAACCCACCTCCTGGTTTGCAGGCGGCCCCCTTCTCGCTGTGTCCTCACAGCGAGAGCAGAGAGACACGCAAACCCTCTCCTGCCTCTTCTTCTGAGGGCCACCAAACAATGACGAGGGCTCGGCCTCGTGAACTAATGACCTCCCAAAGCCCCCTTCTCCAAATGCTGGCACACGGGGGTTAGGGTTCTGACACATGAATTTGGGGCGCACACAACACGCAGCCCATGACCCTGCACCTCCAGGGCTCAGGAAGAGCTGAACCCTCTGTGTCTCTGTCCTTGCCTCCTCTGCTCACAACACTCCCATTGTGCCCCACTGTCCTTCCACTGCGCTCCTTAGACATGACAGCTCATCCTATTCTTTGGCTTTTCACACCAGCTGTTCTCTATCTCCATGTGTGTTCCAAAAAGCTGAGGACTTTTGTATCATGGCCACTTTTGCAGCCTCCATCCTCTGAACAGTGCTGGACCCGTAGAAGGTGCTTAATAAGGCGTGCTGATTAAATCAATGAAACTGAGTGGGTGGGTAAAGCAATGAATGGATTCTAATGCATGGTGATCAGAGTTTGCTGGTGTTGGAGCCGGTCAATCATTGAATCTTTTTTATCATAACTTTTAATTCTTCTGACCATTTTGATTATGAGTAGATTTTATAGCTTAAGGCTCACATGAAAATTGTGTCTTCTTACTCAAGTTGGTTGGTGAAATCTGACAGCCATCCCTATGTACTAAACACAGCCCCATGAAGGACAGTTAAGTACTACTAAGGACTGCGTGTAGGCGAAGTAGGAACACAGGCACAAACAAGAAATTATATCCCACATAAAAAAGCAATACCATGGGCCTGGATGGGGCAAAGTTGGAGACTCATGCAGCCCCCTGGTTGGAGGCGGAGGGATGCAGGGGAGAGGATGGGAAGGCAACATAGCCCCAGAACAGAATTCTGTAGTATGATAATATATCCCACTGAGTATACCCAGTGCTATCACACCGTAAGGAAGTGGTACCCAGACTCCATCCTCAAAGAAGCTTGCCAGGTACATTAGAGAATGAAAGCAGAGCATCCCTACCCTTCGGTGGCATTTCTCCCAGGAAGAGGATCAGAGCATGGGGTGTGAACATAGGTTCTAGGACTTAACATCTGATCCTCTTCTTCCTGGTGACAAATGTGAAGTAGGTTATCTTCTCGTTCACAAAAGCGATGCATCTACCAACACACCCTCTTATCAAGTGTTCTTGTTTTAAATATATTGCATCTGTTAGGAACTTTGAGAATAAGAGCTTAGGTGAGAACAAACACATAATTTAAATTCAATCAGTCACCCAATAAATCCAAAGCTGATTTAATATATAGAGTACGGATTTTCCTGGCTCCTTTCCAAATGTTAAACCTACCATTTTCCTGGTCATCGTTGGAGTGAATTGATATCAGCAGAAAATAGTGCCCTGAAACAGAGGAAGACTGACCTCTGAGTATGCTGGGTTTCTGCCTGACCTTGACCTGAGCCACCCAGAGAAGACATTGCTGTAGAGAATTATTACCTAAAAATGGAAGGTCCAGGTCCACTCAACACTAAACACAATGAAATACTCTTAGGTATACTTCATATACATATTCTTGACTTTTCCTGGGTTGTTCAATGAGGGGAAAAAAAAAACGTGATCATTATATGACATGGCACCATCATGGGCTTAAACACACAGCGGACGTCTCACCCTCTCACTTGTTAAGTCAAACACAAATGGAGAGCAGGTGTGAACATTCCATGAGCAGATAAAGTCAGTACACACACACACACACACACACACACACACACACACACACACGAAGCTCAGTTTAGCTTTCGGAGGCTAACTTGACCTGGGTACCTTAGCCTCTGAAAATCATAAGCTAAACTTAAAATTAACGTGAGCTAACCACTAACCAATTCCCTTTTATTTAAGAAAATGTTAGTATAATAATAACCAGGGACTGCAAAGAAACAAAAAGTGTCGCTGCCTCTGCGCCCTGTCAGCTGCTTTGCCTCAGCAAATCTCTGAGCCTCCCTCCAGGTTTGGATCCGAGTGCTCCTGGTGTGCGCACTCTCCCGGTGATGTGTGCGCAATAAGCTCTCACTAATTACTACTTCCATGATTTGTAGAGTTTACTTCTGTGTTCTTTTTCTGAGCTTTTGGCGGAATTTGTTTCATTTTAGGCAATCCATCCAAACAGCCTGCAAGCAAAACAAAACATAAATGTATTTGCTTCTGAGAGAGTCCAAGGATTGACCAGGATTGATTGTCCATTTCATTTCATGCAAGTTTCTCCTCAGGAGAAGATAGGATTCTCCTTAAGGCTGTGCACGATGAGGAACTTGCAGGGAAGCATAGGGAAGCTGCGCACACCTCGAATGCACAGAAGCGTGTGCTGGGTGGACAAGGAGATGAACAGACGCCTGGTGTGCACTAAAGCAAGTGTCCTGAAGTGTTCCTTGTAACGTCTAGGTTCATTGTAATGTCTAGGTGTGGCTGTGTGAGTATGCCCTGCAAACTTTTTCAAAGTCTCTGTATGTATGAAAATTTTCATTGTAAAATCTCAGAGGAATACAAAATGTCATTCAAGTTTTACTGTGAGGAAGACCAAAGACTGGAAGGAGCACAGGAGTGAGTGAGAGGCTGGGAGTCCTCTATTCAGGTATAAACCAAGAAATTGTGACCGGTATTATTCTGAACCTTTGATCGCAAGTGACAGGGACCCAATCTGAAACGACTTCAAGGAAAAGCCGCTCACACAGGGGAGGGGTCCGAAGGCACAGCTGAGCATAGACAAACCGGACCGCACGGTGGGCTCCCTCTCCGTCTCTCTTTCCCTTCCCATTCCTTCGACGACAGTCTGGCTTGTCTCTGTAGGTCTGATGACTGTCACCGACCCCCTATTTATATCACACAAACTAAATACTTCGGGTTAGAGAGGTTGTCTCTTTTGATAGTTGACTCTGAAGTCACAGCAAAGACTCAGATTGAAGTAATCGGGGAGGAGGTGAGGTCCTTTTCTTCGCCCGTCAGGGACCACGGGGCCGCATTTGCAGCCAGGCCTGACAAAGGGACATCACGGTGGGCGCACCGAAGGCAAGAATCAACGTCATATGAGCGAAAAGCCAAGAAGAGCAAGGACACGCGCACACACACGCACATGTAACAATATTCGTCAGTCATCACACTATCGAGGTCAAGAACCTAAAGGGGTGGTGGGCGGAGGCAGAAAGTTTAGGAAGGAAGAAGATACACTTTGGGGGCCTCATAGGCCGTCTGTAAACGTTCATCATGGTGAAATGAAAACTAAAGTGAAGCAAACCTGAACTAAACCTGAGTCACAACTGTGATATATACACACACCCATACATGCATGCACATCTATAAAACTATATGTTCAGGCAACAAGAAAGTTTGTTACTACGTATCAGAAACACTCTGCTTTGGCTGTACAGATTCCATCAGAACTCGCACTTTGAGAGACAAAGATTTATGCCGTCTTTCAACTACACATCCTGAGGCTGTGATGGAAATGAGAATAAAGACACTTGAAAGCAGGTTGAAATCTAGAAAGGCAGTTGGAACTACAAAAGGATTTATTAACCCCCAAATGAATAATGGGTTGGACCTGAAGATACTCTAATTACCTAGAGAAAAAAAATGCCAGAATAAAATTAATGTCTGTAGAAAATAAATAACGTGACTTCCTCAAAGGGACAGCAATACATCCTGGGATTTACGAATTAGATAGGGTTCAACCAGCTGGGGTTGAAGGAAAAAAAGCCGCTGCCACCAAACCCATCTTCTGATGCCTTGAATGGTTTCTCTCTTTCATTACCCAGAGAGAGCCAGATAATATTATCATTCCCAGAGAAAACGGCTTCTGCATCCGGAGGAGCCCTCGCGCTGCAGAATCTGTGGTTTTCTTTCCCCATTATTACATGCTTCTGATCTGTTGTGGAGATACAGAAAGATGCAGAGAAGAATGTAGCAGGTGCCCGAGTGAGCACCCACCGGTCCAGGTCAAGGAGCGGTGAATCCACCGTTGACTTCCCCCAGCTGCACAGGAGAGTTACTGCAAAAGATCCGGTTTTTATTTTCACTTACCAGCTTGAGATTTCCATAATAATGTAAGTGGTGTCAATTTAGGCTCCCAGCTGAGTGTGAGGGCAGGTGTGTTGCTATAATCTTTGAGAGACACTATTTTTTTTTTTTTTTCAACAGCCACAGGTCATTAGAGACAGAGGAAAGAAATACTTATCTTTTCCTGGGTTATGATTTTTTTTTCTAATCTAGTGTCTCTTGCGGGAGGACAGGGACTTGAAGCAGTTGTCGCACATGCCACGCTGTGGCTCCCGGCGCCCACGGGCGTTCCTGAGGTCAGCAATCAGCAGGCAACAACTAATCGGCAATATTGAAGCAGCGCTATGACCAGGCTTAGTTAACAAAGCTTTCTGATTCTAAGCAACTTTTTTTTCCAAACTCTGGAGACTTCCCTAATTCAATACAAGATTAACAATGTACTTAAAAGGATCTTTTCTTGATTTTATCCAGAATTCCTGGGTTTTCTTTTTGTCAATGTCTAAGCTGCCGGGACCAGGAGCGAAACTCTGGTTTTATTTTTTCTTTCTCTAAGATTAATACTCATGACCTGAGGGGATTTCAAATTCTACTCTTTAAAATAATGCACTTAGCCCTGGCTGGTGCAGCTCAGTGGATTGAGAACTGGCCTGAGAACTAAAGGGTCACCAGTACAATTCCCAGTCAGGGCACATGCCTGGGTTGTGGGTCAGGCCTCATTAGGGGGCGTGGGAGAGGCAGCCACACATTGATGTTTCTCTCCTCTTTCTCCCTCCTTTCCCTTCTTTCTAAAAATGAGTAAATGAAATCATTTGAAAAATAAAATGATGTACTTGGATTTTTTTTTAATTATGGAGACACGATAATTTTCTTAAAATGAACTTCTATATTTATAAAATATTTAAAGCCCTGTGGATTTATAAAACTAATTATAAAATAATAATCAATACACAATTAAAAAGTCTAATTTTTGTGTCATTGGAATCCTGAAAGTGCAGGAAAAGTTTTTTAAAAATTAAACATAACGGACAAAAATTTTCAAACTTGTTCTTGTCTCATAGGTCCCTGAGTTTTATTTTGTTCATTTTTCTTCTCTCCTCTACCAATAAATAATTTCTATTTTCTGTCTTCAAGTTCTGCTATTGTGCCTATCTAGTGAATTTTTTAAAAAATTCAGACATTTTCCTTTTTCTTCTTATATTTCCACTTAGTTCTTATAATAATTCTTTTATCTCTGTTGAGAAATACTAACTTTTCACTAACCGCAAGGGAATTTAACATCAGCTCATGAAGCCCCGCTACCAGGGCTCCTTCAGCATCTTGTGTGCTGCTAACACTCACGTCATCTTGCCATTGTCATATGTTGATTGTCTTTTTCCCCTTGAGACGGGCCTACGTTTTCCTGGTCCCCTGCCGGATGAGTGATTTTAGCTGGTGCCCTGGCCGTTTCGTCCATCATGTTGTTGAACCCTGTGCACCTCCAGGGGAGGGAGCGCGTTTTGCAGTGACAGTCTGTCAGCCTGGTCAGGTTCATGGTGCAGATTCCGTCTCCCCTCTCGAGCTGTGCTTCCCCTGTGGGTTCAGTGTTCCAGGTCTCTGCTCTGCGGCCCTGGGTCTGTCTCGGGACGCACCTGGGGGGCCAGCCTGCGATGAGAACTGAGGTTCACGGTGGAGCTCGGTTCTCAGACTCTGATGGGAAGCTCTGGGTCTGCTCCACGCACGCCCATTTCACGGGTGACCGTGGAATTCGTGTCCCATCATATGTGGAGACAGAGAAGCCTCTTCCCTCGCAGTCTTCTCTGTGGCACATCTCACCCACTCGGCAGCCTCCAGGGACCCCGGACAGAAAGCCAGAGCTTCCCCACGAGTGTTAGCCACCCACCACGTTGCTCAGTACTGCCTGCCTGGGTCCTCCTGAGGAAGAACACTGACAGAAAAGAGAAAAAAAGTGAGGTCCCTGTCCTGTCACTCTTTGGGCATCCTGGTCCTTTTTCTCAGTCGTTCTGGTCAGAAAGATGGGTTTTCCGGGTCTGCTCCCACGACCCCACCGTGGATCTCTGCCCAGGGCTCCCCGCAGCAGGGCCGGAAGAGGAAGACAAAGAAGAATCTTGGCGATCCTACCCTCGGCCCTGGGGACAGCATGCGCAGGCCCCTCATCCCCACTTCTCCCAGAAAGACAGGGGTCACCAGAGCACTTTTCAGCCCGTACTTGGTGTGCTTGTCCCTGATGGGGACACCCTCAGATCCAGCTGGGACATAAAAGAGAAGAAAAAATCCAGGAAACTCCATCTGGCTCCAGCTTGTAAATTCTGGCTCCAGAATGTAAATTCTCTTGTCCATCCACCTTGGCTAGCTGTTTAAATTCCTGTTTCGAAACTGCAACTAGATTACAAAATGCACTGATGTCCCAAACCTAACAGTGCATTTAATGTTAACTTTCAGTGACCATGACTGATCTTAGAGAGGAAGAGACAGAGAAACATCGATGAGAAAGAGAAACATCAGCCGGTTGTCTCCTGTATGTGCCCTGACCAGGGATTGAACCCGCAACCTTTTGGGGCACAGGAAAATGCTCCAAGCCACTGAGCCACCCGGCCAGGGCAAAACTGTTTCATTTCTACGTGATACACTCTTATGCTGGTGTAGATTTACAAACTTACTAGAGAACAGAATCTCTGTAATTCTAACGTTTCCAAGTATTCACCAGAAAATTCTCTCTTTTTTTTCCTACAGATAAGTGCCTCCTGTTGATTATTTGTGTTGTTGGAAAATAGCCCCTCGCAATAACTTGAGAACACAATAGAACGGGCTATAAAACACAGAATTCCTTCTCTGTGATGTGGATTCTTTACTAGTCATTTTCTCTAAATGTTTTGAGGAGCAGAAATGAGCATTTTCAGGTTTGCATTTCTCTCCTTTAATTCTATTGACATTGTACTAAACATGTTAATTCCAAGTCACTAGCGTGCCTACAGTTCAATGCCTTTCCTGGCAGCCGGATGAAGGGGCTATGAAGCTTTCGCTCGGTCCTTTCGCTTTCAGCAACTTAATAAAAAGCTAGTGGTATCTGCTTTGTGGTGGTTTCCTTGATTTCCTTCTTAATGTTCACCAAGGAGCTTATCTATAGCTCTCTCTGAGATTTATAAATGAACACAGAGTAGAAAGGATATAATTAGAGACACTAGAATTCTGAAATCCATGCACGCGCTTGGAGGCCTGAAGTCCCTATTCATCACCCAAGCCGCATCCTCCGGGGGCCTCTCTCCCAGACTCCACTGAGTCAGAAGTGACACAAATAATCCCTTGGTCTGTTTTCCCCTTTGTCTTTTCAAACAATAAAGCGCCTAGTGAATTAAGGAACCAAATCGATCATTTACCTTCCCAACATGAACGCCATTTTTATTCTACTCCGGATGTTTCAGATACGAAATAAAGGGACGGATGCTAGTTCTGCTTTTATGCTTTTTGTCCTAATGTCAGGCCCGCTCAGTGGTCTCTGTGCACACTGTCACAGCTCCCCGGCACTGCTGTGCACTTACGCAGGTTTGAGGGAAACCAGCCAAAAGCAGCACTATCCCTATTCTAAATCACACGTAAAAAAACTCAGGGGTGTCCAACATTTTTTGGCATCTCTGGACCACACTGGAAAAAGAAGAGTTGTCTTGGGCCACGCATGAAATACACAAACACTAATGAAAACTCATGAGCAAAAATAAAGGTTTTAAGTAAATTTACGATTTTCTGTTGGGCCGCACGCATAGCCATCCTGGATCTAATGCGGCTTCTAAAGCAATGATTTTTGAGTGGCAACTGGGCTCAATAAACAGACTTCTGGAGTCATCCGGGTTGTAAAAGGGATCTTAGAAACTTGTGGCTTGTTTGGGCAACTGTGCCTATGAAGCTAAAAGTGTAAATAGCAAATAACAACATAAGAAACTTCTGAAATAGCTATGCCTTTTTGCGTTCCAGCTACCAGTGGACGAGCGTCCCCATGGCTCTGCATCCTTCCCAGGAATGTACTTCAGAATTTTAGCCATTTCTAAATACAAATTTATTTTTTCCATTCTAGTAAGTACACAGTGCATACTTATCAGGGTTCCAATGTGAACTTTCTTCGTAGTTAATGATGTTGCACATATTTTTATGTGCTTTGTGTTGATCCACATACTTTGGGGAAAAAATCTGTCACATATTTTGTACACTTTTAAACAGGTTGTTTGCTTTCTCACTGTTGAGTTTCGAGGGGTTTCAAACATGCTGATGTCCACTCTGGGTACCTTCCTGAATTTTCTCCCAGTCTGCAGCCTTTTACCCCTTTAGCAGCACATTTTGCAGAGCAAAAGTTTTAATTTTAATAAGGTCCAATTTATAATTTAAAAATACTTGTAAATCATGCTTTTCGTATCTAAGAACTCTTCGCCTACCCTCAGATCATAAAATACTTCTCCTACACTTTCCTCTGAATTTTTTATTGTGTGTGTGCACTAAGACCTGTGCTGTGTTTTGTGCTAACAGCACATAAGGTATAAAGTTCAGGGCAGGTGCTTTTATGCCCTCTAGCTTTATTGAGCTGTAACTGACATACAACATACAACATGTAAACTTCCGGGGAACAGCCTGTTGATTTGATACACTTACAGTCGGCAATACGATTACCACTGTAGCCTTAGCTAAGACCTACACCACATCATGTTATTGCCATTCCTTGTTTGTGGTGAGAACATTTAAGATCCCCCGTCTTAGCAACGTCTGGTATCTAACGCAGCATTCATTGCTCACTGTAAGCACCATGCTGTGCATTTGATTCCCGGAACGTATGACTGCAAACCTGCACTCACCGTAGGTCAGGTTCCCACCTCCTGCCCTCCGTACCAACATCCAATTGTTCCAATACAGTTTCTTTAAACAAAGATACTTTTGTTACCAAACTCACCGCTTGGGGTACTCTGTTCAAAAAGGAGGCATGGCTGTCCTAAGGTAGTTCTATTTACGCACAGCAAGCAAGCAAGGGAGACAGGGTGTTCACATACAGAGCTCCACCCTATTTATGCGAAAGTAAACGTATCTGTATGTTTATGAAAATAGAAAAGCGGAAGCCCTCCTGTGCCTTGTAATTCAAACATGACAGAAAGACAAAGTAAAACCCGGTGGCCACACATTCCAGCTAGCGGTCTCCCGCAGAATGTTGAACGAATGGGAAACCGTGGGTGTCGGTGGTAAAGATTGTAAGTGCTCACCTGCCACTTACAGGCCTCTTACTAAATATGGGAACAAAAATAACGACTGTCAAGGGTGGAATTTGGGGATTTCAAAGACCCCGGCTACTGCACAGTCTTTCAATAGGACCAGTAGAGAGATCAACACTGAAATGCCCACACCACATACCAAGTTGCCTCCTTTCCATTCCTGTTTGTTTGAGTTGAAGTTAGGCGCTATTATCTCCGGCTTGGACTACAGCGTTACTTTCAAACCAACCTTCTTCCTCCGGTAATACCCTACCCTAATTTACACTCTGATTCCTTGTCCTTAAATGCTAAATAAATGATTTCTCATAGCGTGACAACTTGTATGATAAAGCAGGGTGTGTAGTAGAAAATCAAAGTAGCTTTTGATTACTGAACACATATAAAAATATTTATTGTTTCATTTGTTTACATTTCAACAGGCCATATCTGAATTAATTAAATACAAGCAAAGGTATTTAAGTAAATATTAGAAATAGGGTTTATTTTGGTTGGAAACATAGAATGATAGGAGAACAGTTTTATAAGAACCACCTTAGCTTACATTTCTAGATATGTGCTTAAAATTTCATTGCTTATTCTTTGTTGTGTACTGTCACCCCAAAAATGTATGTGGAAGTAGCAACTGTCCGTCCTTCATGGCTTAGAAGTAGTTAGTTAGGATGACGACCTGCTGGAGCAGAGTCACCCCCAGCCCAATGTGACTGATGCTCCTATAAGGAGATGGGCGTGTAAAGACAGACAGACACAGGTAAGTGGGGTGATAAAGGCAGAGATTGCGGCTATGTGCTTACAAGCCAGAGAATGTCGAAGGGTGCTTGGAAACCACCAGAAACCAAGGCGCAGCAAGGGCAGGTTCCCAGACAGGTTTCAGGGACACGGTGGCCCTGAGGACCCCTGGGTTTTGGACGTTTCACCTTCAGAACGGGAAGACTAGAAGTTTCTGTCGTTTTCAGTCACCTAGTTTGTGGTACTTGGTGATAGCAGCCCTTCGAAACCAATACGTTCTTCACGTGGGTGGCAAGGGTATCTTTCTGGGGTGTTTTTCAAATGACGAGCAGAAAAAAGACTAGTCCATGTCATTTGGAGTGCAGTCACAGATGATAAAACGCGGAAACAAGAGTGTAGTATTTAACCATTTTTCCTGGAAATCGCCTCTATTGTTGGATGCAGTTTTGACACTGACATGCATAAATAAATCCCACAGAGCGATTCTATACCTGCACACAGGAGCACATATTACTGACACGCAATGCCATTTGTTTGCCTGTGTTTATAGGAAGAAATTCTAAAGTTACTTATTTCTATCACATTTGTTCACAGAAATTGGCATTATGAATAGATTATATTTTTTGGATCTGTGAGCAGGAATTACTAAATTCTAACCTTTCTATTTCTCGATGAACATCATTCTTCCATCAGGAAAAAAATGAAGAAAACTGGTTTCGCAGCTCTGTCTGCAGACTGCACCAACCAACATCAGCGGAGAAAGGTCAACATTTAATCCAATGTCATAGTTCTTACTAACGCTAACGATATATTCTTCATCTTGCTCTTTAAGCGGGTTCCTTATTCTGTCATTGATTGTAGAGAAGATTATCCAATCATGCCAGAGCAGGCTTGGTACATAGTAGTCGAAATGTAAATATTTAGTAAATTGAAAAAAGCGCACCTCGTATTTGAGTATCACATATTCCTGCTTCAGAGTGTTGACACAGTTTCAAATATTACATATCCTTTCAATCTAAAACGAAGTATAGCTGCTAATTATAGGACAAGACAGAGAAATGCAGCTCTACCACTGGTTTATACTTCTTCTCTCACTGTGGCAAAGGAAACGCTTACCCCTTGTGATGGTTATATGCTCTTTGGCACCGGAAACCTGCTCTCTGCCCTCCCCACCCTGCTCCGCGTCTGGGATGGCTGACCCCTGATGGGGTCACCATGCGAGGGCATCACCGAACCCCTTACCTTCTTCGTCACCCAGCGAGTCGGCCCCTGGGAAGTACCACAGGACATCAAAGGGCAGGAGGAGGGGGAAATTAAAAGTCTTCCTTGCTTTGGCACCTTCCTTTGGTAGCCGTTGTATGCCTACTAGACCACAAATCTTGTAAGAAGCCCCCTCCTCCATGGCAAAGGGTCGTCATGGTAACAAGTTTTGATGGCCGCCATTGACTACAGCTGATTAGAGAGGCGGCCTCATTTAGATAGTCACGTGCTCACTGGTCCCACAAGGCTTGTTTCACCCTGATACACCACTAGCCTGGTCCCTTTCCACATTTAAGGATGTAACCCTTGGTGTAGATGATGCCAAAGCTCTAACCCCAGCACACGGAATCCATCTGGCCCATTGAACTTACCACGAGTTCCAACATGAGGTCTCCTTCCTCTGTTCATTTGTTTAGGCGTCGGAGACATTGCAAAGGGCTCACGCCAACGAGTGTTTCAGATAAACAGCTGGACAACAATTATTTTTGATGACCGGCTATTTTCTATGGCTTGGGGCCCGTAGGACATTCAAAATTGGGTGAGATGCTTTATGTGGTTCTGGAGTTCAGAATCTGAATATACTTTATACTCCTACAGAGTCAACATTTGATTCAAAACGATGCGTCTTCCACCCAGGACGCACCTTTGTCTTTGTGGGAAGGAGCTCCTTGTTGGAAGTCTTACGGGGTAACGGTCTGCGTCCTAATTTTATAAGCCCATTATTATTCACATCACTTTTGAAAACAAAAACACATATTGTTGTGATATTTAATTAGCAGGTATTTTAAATTGAATCAAATGGAAAATAAAATGTTTCTTTCCTCCTCTATTCAACAGTGGATAGCTCTCCTATATGAAATTTTCTGTCTTATAATTTAGAGGGTCTTTGTTAAGATAGCACTTTATAAAATGTCTTCACCATCACTTCTGTTCCACTGTGAGACTTCCAAAGAGGTATCTCTTAGCGGATGCCTGAGGCCATCTGTCACTCAGGACAGGGGCTGCCTATGGCAGGGCAGGCTGGGGAGACGACAGCTCAGGCCAGGAGGGAGCTTCCAGGGTGACGAGAGCCCTGTGTCTTCAGTGGAATGCAGGTCACACAAGCATGTGTGTTTGTCGGGATCCACAATCTAACATCTGGGGTCTGCACACTTCGCTGCAAGTACTGTTACTGCAACCGGATAGCAGATGCTAATTTCTTGTTTCGACACATAGCTAAACACCATGCTTTAAAGCAATGGGGATAATACTATCACTGATGCCGACATGTGGGTCTGGTATGAGTTACTTTATATAGAATCTCTGATAATTATTCACTAGGATAGGTTTCTCTATCCACTTTTTCTTAACAACAGCAAAAGCCTAAGTTAAAAAACAAAACGCAAATATTCCAGTACCTGGAGCCACATCAGACATAAGGAGAAAGGCGTGTTTTCCACCGCAGTTAAGAAATGGCCTCCGCGCATCTACTTAAGGGCTCAGTTTAAAACAGCTCCACAGTCTACCGAGCTTTTAGAGTCATTCTTTCACTTTAAATGTAAGATTTTCAAAGCCCGCCCAAGAAGAACTAGGGCTTTTCGAAGATGAAATGTTTCACTCTGTTTTAATAGAGTCTCTTTCGTTAATAAGTTAGTCAGTCAGGTGAGCCAGTCTATTTTGCCAGGGATGCAACGGGTCCCAAATGTACTGTGTTAAATTGTCCTTGTTTTAGAATTTCATTTCTAGAATATTCTTTCTAAGACTGGCAACACTTGAGAACTGCATGTTTTACTGGTCCATCAGCTCCAAATATTTCCCTTTCCAACCACGAGGAGGGGGAGGTTGAGACGTTGCCACATGTACTGATTCCTGCCCCCACCGAGGCAATGAGGGACAAGCTGCGACCAGGAGAAGAGAGTCACTCTTACTCTGCGGTCCTGCGTGAAGTCTCAGAGACACCAGCCAACCTCTCAGACTGTCGTACTGAGTCCCGACGCGTCGAGACCCTGCACAGGGGGCACACTGCCTGGTGTCCGCCCAGCCTACTGGTCCCTGAGGAGCAAGTAACCTCCAGCTTCACCACGGTGGCAGGTGGGGAGAACTTTCCTGAAAGGCTGCCTTTTTTCCCTTCTGTGCAATATCGTGTCTCCAGTTTCCCAGGAGGTTTGAGCACCGTTTCCTGTCCCGATGGCCTCTCTCGCAAAAAATGACCACAAAATCTTCCTGTTTCCGGTTTCCTGCTGCATTAAAATTGTAGGCATGGGCCTTAGCACCCTATCTGCCCTGCAGGGTGGGGCAAATGCGGCTTTACAGTCTCGAGTATGCGAAACACGGAGCTTATTCTCGTGCTATTATTTATTAGCTATTGGATCATTTTCCATGTGAACAACTGTAACCTCCTTTGTCAAACCCTGTATTCATATTACATGCATGAATATTAAATAAATAGAATAACAAATAAATGTTTGGAGTTTTGCATAATGTCCATGGGTACTTGAGAAGGTAAAAAACTTTCTAGTAACCAGACAAACCATGCCTCTTTGTTATCAGAGGAGTCTACACAATGCTCATTCAAAAGTGCATTGTTTTACGACTCCCAACGTTTCATAAACATAAAAGAAAGATATTAAAGCAATATAAACAGCATTGAATACATTAGTTCTAGGCCTTAATTTTTTCTTAAATAAAATAACTTAATGCATGCATTTCAGAAAGGTACTTTAGGTAGTTAGATATAATTATTTTTAATGTAAGTTCCTTCAGGGCAGTAGTTATTTCTTCTTAACCATCTTATTACTTCTACATAATACAGGGTCTTGTAAATAGTAGGAAATCTCATTTAAATCAAATAAAATTAAATGTAATTATTATTGTTGGCATTCATTATAAAGGGTACTTTACAGTTATGGTCACTTATCATTCTTAAAGCATTTGCAAAGATGCTTTAAGTTGCATTTGGTACCTCATACGGTACACCTATTAATTGATTCATGCAATAATAATTATGGAATTGCAAGTCCATGCATAGCCACATTAAGCTTGCAGAACGAGGAATAACATGGACACACAGAGGATTATACTGCTTCATGGTGTACCGCGGGGCATGCAGAAGAGAGAGAAAACCAAGACTCAAGGACAAGGAGAGGCCTCAGGAAGGAGGAGACAACCAGAGGATGAGTCGGAGTCAGCCTGAGAAAGTGGCCCAGGAAAGTGGGAGTACCATGGAGAAGAAAGAGCATCTGCAAGGGACTCAGATAAACAAAGTAAGGAAACAAGAAGCCGGGTGGTAGGAAAACTGGGAGAGAGGATGGTCTCTGAAGGACGAAACATTCGGTGCGCACCTTTGGGTTGTTAGTTGGTTTTAGAGATTGATGAGATTCAGAAGTACTTAAATAAAGGGATATCTGCTTCACAGGGAAGGATGGAGACAGTAAAAATAGCAAGGACTGCCCTAAGAGAGAAGTGAACTATTAAGGCATGAAAAGACCTGGGAGAAAGACATATCACTAAGTGAAAGAAGCTAATCTGGAAATGCTGCCTCCTGTCGGTTTCCAACTCCAGGACACTCTGGAAAGGGTCAAACTGCGAGGATGGTCAAAGAATCAGCCCTTGCTTGCCAGACAGTGAGAGATGAAAAGATGGATAGGCAGAACACAAAGGATTTTTAGGGAAGTGAAACAATTCTATGTGATACTTGGCAGAAACCTCATTTTAGATTTATCAAAAACCCTAAAAGGTGCAACACCAAGAATGAACCCGGATGACAACTGCGGACGCCAGGTGGTGAGGACGGTCAGTGTGGGTCCATCACTTTTCACAAATGCTCTGCTCTGACGCAGGAGGTCGATGACGGGGGTGGGGGGGGAGGCTGTGTGGGCGTGGCGGCCTGGGGTTCTGTGGGAGGTTGCTATTCATTCTGCTCAACTTCGCTGTGAATCCAAACTGCTTTAACAAAGACATTCTATTTAAAAAATAAAGAGGATGAACATGTAAAACAGGAGAGGCAACGTGCAGGCTCAGGCCACTTAAAAAGCAGGAATTGGGGCGCATCCAAGCACAGGTGATTCCTGCACAGGTAAGAGCAAGGCCATCTTTCCCATCAGGTCATCCAGAAAGAGTGGAACAGGTGAGCTACGAGGTAACTGATTCTACAGTTGCACAGTGTTTACCAAGACAAAGCTTTGTGGTTTCCTGTGTGGGTGTTCCTAGTTTTCTGTGCTGGAATACACACAAATGAAGAACGATCGAGTTGAGTATTTGCGAAGAGTGGACGCAGTTTGGACATACCACTGTGGACTACCAGGAAATAAAGAGATATTGGACAGTGTTGGGGTCTGGTTGGGGTTCAAAGAAGAGGATTTATTGTAGCCCTAATGTGTGCATGCACATAATTTTTCTCTAGCAGCGCTCCACTGTCCTGGCTAAGGAAGAGAGAAAGGTAATAACTGAATCAATCCAGCGCTGGGGTTTGACATTTAGTATGGACAGGGGATAAGAGAACTGAGGATACCTGACACAGATTGAAGAGCTAAGTCATAGAGAGATCTAACGAAAAGGTCTCTCTATGTAACTAAATGTAAAGATTGATGGAAAGGGAGACAGAAGAATCAAAGACCTATTTGTCCCGATGAGACATCTGCAAAAAACTGAGTGTTTTGTTCCTTGAAACAACCTTACAAGATAGGCAGGAATAATATGATCATTGTCCTGGGAAGACCCTGAGGAACAGAGAAGCTGTAATTCGTGAATCAAACCTCCCGTGATGTCTGCTGACGTGTGCTATGCTCCGGACTGAGCCCCAGACCTGCTGTCCCTAGGCCCGAGACTTTGTACTTCCCTGCGCTGAATCTCTGGTGACAACGCACGGGATTACCCTGACCTGACTCAGAACCCGCATCTTTCTCGCTCCTTTCCGGAGCCTTCTAGGTGTTGCTCTCACCTTGCGGGCCATTATCTGTGCACTCAGGCTGTGAACTCAGTCTCTGCAGGGCATGACGGTGTCCACCCAAGTCTAGTAACATCTCCTTCATCCCTCAGGTGACATAACACACTCAAAATGTCAAATTATTCTAAAGGACAGAATTTTCATGAGGAAGAGTTAAAGATGTGATGACTGATTACATACCAAATTCCAAATTCCAGGTGTGTCTCTATAAAGCCTTTAAATATACTTGAGTGCTGATCCAAACCTGCTTGGGACAGTGAGGGTGGAACAGGGGGTCTGGGGCAACAGGAAGAGGTGGGGGAGGAAGGGAGGGGGAGGAGATGCCTTTGAACTAGATCCCCATTGTCTGGTGAGAGGTAGAAACCAACCAGACGTTTCTAAGAGGTATAATGGCTCAGGAAGAACCAAAGAACATGTTCTATCCCCTCAGGCTGCTCCAGAAATGGAGTCATGGTTGTTTGTTTGTTTGTTTGTATGTGGAGAGTAAGTTGGTTATTGATCTATTGATCTCATTGGGAGATTGAAAGTCTAAGATAAAAGTTGAGCACTACATGTAAAAGTAAGATTGCAAACCGTATTATATTTGGCCAGACTTCTTCAACTTTGAACTTGCTATTTACTTTGCATTTAAGCATCACACTCTTGCTGTGCTCACCCGCATGTACGTTAAGGCCCACAGGCCTTAATAACTTTGAGAACAGCCTGAAAACTAGCGAGATCAAGTCATATTACGATGTGGCCTTGGCCAGGACTCCGCCCAAATGGGAGATCTGGAGTGATGCAGATGAAAATCTCTACTAGGAAAGTCTTTTAAAAAATCTTTCTTAAAGGTTATGCATCGCAAAATCTCTTTTCACACAACATATAATAAAAAATTAAACAATAATCAAAAATTAAATTAAGAGGTGAGTGTGATTTTCGATGATTCATAATCTTGGGAAACAACTGAGTTAAAAGGAATTCAGCAAGATACTCCCCCACAGGCTTGCTCAGGATCTTCAGGAGTTGAATATAGTGTGGGAATTACCAAGAAAGGGATATAATCTGGTGGAATACGACATTTCTCAACCCTTTTTTCCTCCAGGTCCATCACAGAGAACCAGGTCCCCAAGGAACATATTGTGAAAAACGCTACCACTGCACTCATTTTTCCCCTGTGATAGAAACCTTTTCTGTGCTTCCCTTTTAAATAAGGCCAAATCGGGTGTGATGGAAACATGCGGCTACACACGCCTCTGGAGACATGACCCCAAACTTGAGTCTGTGGGCAGAGAACTAGCTGCAGTGGCCGCGGCACAGATCCAGGCCCCCACAGGCCCCTTCCCAGCATTCCCACCAGACCCTGCTCCACCCGGCGCTGGCCTGGGTCCGTGTCTGGTGCTCCAGCCTGTTACTGCCTCTTAATCCCTTCCTTCAGGCTCCGCCGAAAGACTGGAGTCTGCCTCCCGCCTCTGGTCGGTTACAGCTCCCACGACTCCCCTGTGCCCCTCACATCTGAAAGCGTTAGCGGCACTGGGGACAGAGGCAGCCACTGCAGGTGCTTCTTGACAATTTCAGGTGCATCGGCCCAACGAGTCCCCCACGAAATACCTGGGAGGTCAGAACTGTTATTAGTTCCTTCTTTTCGGACAGAGAACTGGAGGTGCTACCGTTTCAGTGGCGTAAGCGTCTCCACTCTGAACTGTTACGCTGTGCGACCTCCCCAAGGTCCGGATGAGTTTCACAAAGTACCTTCTCCACCGAGTCCCACAGGCAGGGAATCAGAAAGGGGTTCCAGGAACAGAAATGGCACGCAGGAAGCCGCGGAAGCCGGAGCCTGCATGCCCTCGGGCTCGCAGTGTGGTCTGGCTAACGGCTTGGCAGCCTCGGGGCTTTCGGGGACAGATGGGAATTGACATGAGGCTGGCCCTGTGCGTGGTGGGGGAGGGAGGGTCAACTGGAAACGAAGATCCCTTTATAGCAACACAAGGACTCACACTTAATTCTGTGGCCCCCTGGGAGCCCATAGATGGGAAGAAATCACTAAAAAATAAAAATGGAAGTGAATAAATAAATGAATTATGCATAAATGGATCTATGTGGCATTGCAACTAGAATGTTTTTCTGTTTGTGACATCTTCAACCTGATGACTGTGTGAACTACCCAGAATTTTTTTGAAATATTTCCCAGGACTCTTCCTTCATCAGCCATGTAACCATTGCGTTTATAGCATCTAGCCATGCAAGTTTGAGTCACACGTTAAAACATTATTCCGCGTACACTATGTTCCCAAGTCTTTCTCATTACACTGAAAAATGGTATCTTTGCTGTCTCTACCACGGAAGTCAATACAATGGCATCATTGACCAGTACTAGATTTTTGGTTACTATTTTAAGCTCAATGTTTCTTCAAGAGGATGTACATTATTTACCCAAATTCAGATTTTACAAAGTAAAGAGCTCCAGAATACTGAAGTCTAACTATTCTTTAAAAAGTACTGTGACATTTTCTGATTTCATACCAAAGAATTTATTATTCTGGAATTATTTGTCTATTGTATTGACTAATCTCTTTAAGTCATCTTGCTATTATTATTATTATTATTATTATTATATAAAAGTTGACTTAGACTCTTGTTGAGCTATTATTACTCTCTAGCATTTTTGCTTGTTTTCTGAAAAACTTGCTCCATATTTTCAAGTGAGGGGAATGCTAAATGCCTCTAATGGAAAACAACTTGAATACTTCCATTTAAGTTATTGATTTGTAATTTCATTTCTCACTAGAGAACGTCCCAGTCCATTATGTTGTGTACCCATACCCAATATCAGGATGAAATAGTTCACGAATCATTTACTTTGTAACATCCTTTGGGTCACGGAAGTGTTTGTTTAAAGCATGACACTGAAACTTATGCTTTTTTTGCAGTGAAAGAGGAGTTGAAACTCGACTTTCAGAATAGTGTAGAAATGACCTCTGAAAATCCACTCCTCCATAAAATCAATGAATATTTGGCAAAAACTATCAAAATCAGCTTGTAACGATCAGCTTGAAAGAACTGGATATTAATTTTAAAATTTTAAAATTGCAACAATTTGAGGCGTACTTATTTGAGAAAAAAGGCCAAATCTCCGTACAAATAGTAAGCATGGTGACCTTTTAACTTGTAATTCTACCCACCTCTCCCAGCTCTGTGTCAACTTTAAAACCAGCAGACAGGCCAGCTTGGCAGTTGTGAGGAACACCAGTCTGCGAGCCCCGGGCAGAGCAAGGTGGGCCTGGAGCCCCCCAAAGCCTCGTCCCTAGAGAATGGGCACCATCTGTCCTGCCAAAGCTCAAAAAAAGCTCATTCTCAGGGCCTTGCTTTATTTGAACTTATTCAGGATTCACTTTACATGAACAGCCCCAACAACAGAGTACTGATTTTAAAAAAAATAAAAAATAAAGAATAATTGTTTAACATCATGACTTCCTGAGTTGGTATTAAAATTGAAACTAACAAGAGGCTTTTCCCAAAAAACTTAAAAGGACATACTGAGGAATGAGATGGTCTGAAGCTCCTTTGAAACATCCTTTGATGAGACAGGGACTCAAGAAAGCTCTGCAGATGCGCAGGTGCGGACCTGGGAGGCTCCTACGCTCACCCCTGGCTGACCCCGAGGCCCCACGCAAGCAGACAGTGACCACAGGGCAGAGCCACACGCTGCCTGCTGAAGTTTTGAAAGACTGGCCCCCAAACATCCCCAGAGTCTTTCAGCAAAAGCTGCTGCTGGCCTGATACAGCAAAGAGGGAAGGATGAAAGGTTTTTGGTTATTTTTTATCATCTGGGTGAATGTTAGGGCTACTTACTAGCATACCGAAGATTGGAAGGGAGGTGGATGGATGGTGGGAGGGCTTTTTTTTTTGGTTTGTTTTTATGAGATCAAGTAGGCATAAAAAAATCCTATGCTTCCCATAAATGGAGATGATAATTTTTTCTGAATTACATGCAATATTTCAAATGTATACATAGAAATAGGGTAGAGCATATTTCATGGCCAATACAAAATAGAAATCAATATCAAAGATGCTTAAATTTAATTCTAAAACCTCAATATTCTCAAAGGTTTTCTGTGGGTGGAATAGTAAAGACAATTTTCATCATATTTTTATCTGTAATTTATGAACTTTTGGCCTTTTCTACAATAAACACGAACTACTTTTGCAATTTAAATGTAACTATAATTATTTTTTAAGAAGGAAACCTCAAAAACGTTTTACTAGCAGCTCTACTTTTTTGGTCCTTCTCTTTTTGGATGAACTCTTGTCACCACCCCCCCACTGGGGCTTGCCCCCCACAGTTCTTTCCACCTCCACCCCTGGAAACTCCCGTTTTCCAAGGGCACGGTGACGCCGATCCTGCGGAGCGCCACCCGACCTCGGCTCCTCTTCTCCCTTGTCCTGACGTGGTTTTAACTTGTTCACAGCAGGGATCTGAGATCTCCCTCCGCACGGAAGAGAGTTCAGGGTGGAGAGAAGGAGAGTGAAGGAGCAGAGGACCGCATTCGACGGTGCACAATGCATCCAGACGTGGACACAGAGGGCAGGCAGTGCGCTGCTCGGCTCTGGGTTTGTGAATCAAGAGTCCAATGGGGCAATGGTGCAGGGTCGGGGCTTGTTACACAGAGTATCTCTCCTCATCCGGCCTTCGGCTGGGCAGTCTTGTCTCTACTCCATAAAGTGAAGCAGGTGTGCCTGTCACAGGGGTGCATCGCATCCCTGCCCCAGGTACTCCCCCAAACTCTAATTTTTATCTGCCTTATATTCAGAGGAGGTTCCATTCCTTTGCTAGCACTTGGGTTTTATTTTGTTTGTCTTGATTTGTCACCTTTTAAAATCTTGTTCTGTATCTTCACTATACTTTAGGACAGGCTCCTGGTGCGATGCCATTTCAATTTTATAGTCTTTTTTTTTTTTTCTGTAAATCCTTGCTGAGGATATACTTATTGGTTTTTGAGAGACAGGAAGGAAGAGAAGGAGAGAGGAAGAGAGGCAGAGACAGAGAGAGACATCAATGTGAGAGAGAAATATCCATAGATTGTCTCCCATACACACCCCAGCTGGGGATCGAACCTGCAACCTAGGTACATGCCCTGACCTGGAATGGAACCCACAACCTTTTGGTGCATGGGATGATGCTCCCACCAACTGAGCCGCCTGGCCAAGTTACAGTCTTTCCTGAGTTGTGAAAAAGTGTATATTGTAGAGTGAAGGGCATTTTACGAGAGACACAAGTACAAGTTTTGGTGCCACTGGGGAGCAGGGAATGTCCGGATACTCTGAGCGACAGGATTTGACTTACTGCGTCACGTAGATGTTGATAAACAGGGAAGGGCATGGCCAGAGAGGGCAGGCCGGGTGCTGGTTCTTTGCAAATTTGTGCAAGCGTATTTTTGCTTTCAGACAGAACACAACTGCCTGGCAGTGTCCATCTTGAACTATTGGGGAGCCGTACCAGTAGGTGTGTCTAATTTAAGCGGTGATTGTATGTGCTGATTTGGATAAACTAGACCGAGAATTGTTCTACCTGACCAATTTCTGAGGGTGTAGGACCCTCCTAGATTCTATTGATTTGAACTGGCTTCTGAATTGCTCTGAATAAACCAAGCTGCTGGAAGAGTAGTTCATAAATATTGTATTGTGCTCTGAAGTTTGCGCATAAGGAGCCCACAAGAAACAGGCAGGATTACAGACTCAAGCACGGCCCATTGGACCTCAGAACACACCAGACTAAGTACGTAGACGACCATGGCATTGGTCCACAGCCCCCGCCACTTGCCTTAGTCTGACTTAGAGACCACAGGAGGGATTGATTTCTCCCACTTTTCATTAGATCTCTATCTACCCTAGTTATCTGCCACTGTGCTCCTGCTGCCTGTAGCCCATTCCTTATCTTACGGATCATTCTAGAACATTTTCAGAGATGTTACCATGTACCGAGCATTATGTATACTCAGTGCTTCAAAGGGAAGCTAGTTGGAAAGGCAATCACTTTCCTGAAGAGCAGCGAAAGGTGCACCAGGTAAGCCTAGTTATGAACCGACTCCTACCTGGGCTTCAGTGAATGTCACTGGGTGGGTGTGTAAATCTGTGCACTGCCACACACTCTCACGATGGCAGGTCTCTTACCCACCTGTCTAAGGAAACTGGAAGAAGTAAGACATCTGGCAGCAAAGACTACGCCAGCTCTTTTTGAACTGATGTTTTAACGAAGCTCCTCTACTCCGAAGTAAAAAACATGCTCATTTTTTGCCATCATAGAAGCTGCTTTTGCTAGGAGGACCGTACTGTAATATACTAACTTCACACACGGCCTGAACTTGAAGGTTCTTTAAAGACATTTTAAATATTAATTTATTAATCCTCTAAATACGACCTAAAATATCATAGCTTCAGCATTATCGGTCGAGGAATTTGTTCCAAAGTTTGTCACAGGGCAAACCGAAGCTCCTCTTGCTCTGAACTCACTGCATTATACTGTGATACTTTAGTCAAGGTTACACGCTCGACTCTGTGCTCTTCTTGAACTATCGATGTTTCTCCTGGCACTTTTTGCTTTATCTTTATACAGATTTGTCTTTCAATAAAACCTCTTGATACCAGTGGTGTTGCCAAGGCAAAAACAATTCAGAAATATGGGTGTCGGGGCAAACGCCACTTTGGGGGGTTTTACAATATGCAGTTAGGTAGCAAGAGGGGCTTATCGTGACATTTGAAAGTGCTGGTGTTGAGTTGCATCACCCGGGGCCTTGGTAAGGGAATGAATGGGTTTCTCTCCCGGGATGTCAAACTCTAGGTAATAACCTCACCTGCTGTTTTATCCTGCCCTTGACCAGCTGGCTATTTTGTGCCAGTTTTGAGGGCCTCCCACTTTCTGTTTCCCCACTTATAAAGTAGATATCAAAGAGTCCATCCTCAGGTCCCTGGGGTGACTGAAAAGAGATGAATCAGCTAAAGCGCTTAGCAGATGGCCTGGCACATAGGGCTTCATAAATGCTAACTATAGAAAAGGCAGAGGCATCTGAGGAGCAATCCCCCGGGTTGAATCACGTATAACGTGGCTCCTTAAAGCACCAGCTTGGACTTCACGTTTCCCAAGCACAGAGCTGCATGCACGGACCATTGAGAACCTGTGTAGTTGACTTTGCCTCCAAGCAGGAATGCATTCCCTCGTGATCCGAAAATGACTTTATCTTAAGAGGAGAAAACATGACATTTATAATCCATCTTACACCATAAATTCAGTTCAAACAACGCTCCCCAAGCTTCTAAGGTCCCAGTCAGTGTCCTCAGGACAGAAAGGATGGATAAGACCTGTCCCTGTCCTTAAACAGTTTCACAATCTGGTGCCATAGAAACACAGGCAGACAAGTCAAGAGTTGGCTGACTGTAATACTCTGTGCAAAGAGTGGGTTTCTTCATTCAGACCGAGAAGAAAGGGGGAAGAATCTGGGAAACGACAGTTTTAAGTTACACCAGCTCACGAATAAGGAAGACAGAAAACTGTGAGGAAGGGACACATCATTCCGATTGGAAGAATCATTAGGATCAAAGCAGACAGGCAAGCAGGAAGGTTCACAAATACGAGCATATTGCAACATGTGCATTTGAAAACACAGGACTTCGTGTCAATATTTTGCCTTAAGAAGAGATACCAAGGTACCGAGGCATATTTTCCTGAATAAAATTGGTTTTTATTATTTTAAAATTTGCTTAACAAAAGGAATTCAAAATGTTACATGCTGTTTTACTATAGCGCCTATGTTTTTACAACTTACTTATTATTTGCCAATAACAAAGGACTTCCTAGTCTTTTTCGATATAATTATTTATATAATATGTATATCTATACATATTTATTTGCTTCAGCTTCCCAGTAGGAATTGTAGCTATTCTGTGGCTTAGTGCCAAAAGTAATTTCATTAGTCAAGTGAAGGTAACACATTTTCATTTTCAAGGAAAGGCAATTTACTTCCTGCTGGTCACTTACAGTTTCCTCCCTTAATCACTGAGCAAAAGTGAAAGGCTGCCCAAGGCTGCTGCTCAGCGGCCATTAACAAGCTGTAAATGGGAGGAAGTTAGACCATCACTTCAATCAGAAGTGTGTGTCCGTGCTAAAAACAAAAGGCCGAAAAGACTAAGTTGCATTCGATCCTGGAGAACTCTTCATCAAAATACCCATTCCATTCCCAGCCACATGATGCAGAATGGATGTTTTGGTAAGACGTAAGGCTTGAGAATTTGCATTCATTTGTTTTGCTTTGTCTTGTTCTATGCAGTGTTTTATCTCAAAATGAATTTTGTGCAATAGAAAAATCCACCTCTAGAAAGCAGAGCAAACAGCAGCCCGGAGAGCACATGCCTCAGGGGGCCCTCGCTAAACCACTCGACCCCGCCCTCCATCCTCAGGTCGCTGCTACCTGACTTTCATGAAAATGCTTCCTGATTTCTCTCCATAAGCCAGATGGATCTTTAGACATCAAGTATGTGTCTACACATGGCAATAAGTCACATAGTACTCCCACTTCTTGTCTGGCTTCTGGTGGTCTTAGGAGATTTAAATACGTTGTTGCATGTAGCAGCACTTGGTCGTTTTTGTTGCTGAATATCATTTCACAAGAACATCATTCCATTGTATTACTGCTGGACAGTTCAACAGAAGCTGATTATACAGATCGCTGCTACGGAAATTCATTGACACCTCCTTGGCACAGATGTGCATGATTTGCTGTTGGCTAAATAACCAGGTGCGTGGTTTTGGCTCTTAGAACACATGCAGCTTAAACTATAGTAAAAAGTGCTCAACTTTGCTCGCGGAGCAGTAGTTCATGGGAGCTCCCACTGCTCCCCACCCTCACCCGCAGCGCACATTGATCAGGCCTCTGCGTTCCGTCCACTCTGCTGAGTGTTACGGAAGTGCCTCATTACAGTTCTAACTCGCTTTCCTTCTTACCAATAAAGTTGAGCATATTTTCACATGCTCAGGTATCCTCCTTCGTACAGTACCCATCATGTAATCGCTGTTCTGTTGTTTTTTTCCCTTAGTAGAAAGATACAGTAGTAGCTTATTTATCAGGTAAATACATGGTAAATATATTTTTCAATTTCTTGGCTTATCTTTCCATTCCTTTACAGATTCCATTAAGGAAAATAACTTCTTAATTTCAATATAGTCCCTCTTATCCACCTTTACCTTCCTGGAAAGAGTTTTCTGGGTCCTATTTAAGAAGTTCTTCCATCTGGAGACTTCCAAAGTCTCCTCTTTCATGGAGGTCATGAAAATAACCTCCAATATTATTTTATAGAATCTTAATAGCTTTGCCATTGGCACTTATATCAACTTCCTCCTCCTCCCCTCTGACCTGATTTTATGTGTGGTCTGGTAAGAGTCAAGCTTTTCTCCTTTTTCTATAGATATCCTTCTGTCCCACACTCTGTACGGACCACTGCGCCCTCGGTCTCCTGTCTGCTGTAACCCTTAGTCATAAATCAGGTGTCCGACTGTGCGTGGAGCGGTGTCCGCTCTCTGTTCTGCTCCGCAAACCTGCCCAGCTTACACCACTGCCCCAGTTCTTCTTCAAGAATGTCTTTGCTACGCTGGGTCCTTTGAGTTTCTTTGCATATTTTGTTTTTTTAATTTTTAATTTTTTTATTTTAATTGTTGTTCAAGTACAGTTTTCTGCCTTTTACTCCCATCCCAGCCCACCCCCCAGCCCTGCCTGCTTCCCTCCCATTTCCCCCCTACCCTAGTTTTTGTCCATGTGTCCTTTATACTTGTTCCTGTTCTATGCATATTTTAGAATTAGCTTCTAAAAATACGCACACGACTTCCCTTAAAAACTGTAGTGATTTTTATTGGGATTATATCACTGAATCTATAAATCAATTTATGAAGACCAACAACTTTATGATACTATCTTCCCATTCATGTACAAAGAATCTCCTTGCATTTACTTAGTCTTTTTATTTTTATGTTACTGATATAGCATAGTACTATTTATTAGCTATGTTCATGTATATTTGATTTTGGTGAAGTCATTTTAGATAGTACACATATTTACTTCAATATATTTGTTGATTGTAGATAGAAATATAGGTGAGTTTTGTATATTGATCTGGTGCCTGGCAACTTTTTAAATCATTTTAATCCTATACATTGATTTTTATTTTCTTTAAAAATTTATTGTCATAATAATGTCCTCTAAAATGACTTTATTTCTTGCATGAAAATCCTTGTAAAATTTATTTCTGCATTTTGCATGCCTTGGTGGCAGAAAGCAATATGTTCTAAAGAATTGGTATTACAGGCATATTTCAGGACTAAAGGCAGAGTTTTATTTTTCCCAGATGAATAACAAAATTCATATAATGCTTTTTATTCATCTATTAATATGACCTGATTGTTTTTCTTCTGTATTTTGCTGAAACATGAACTCCTTTGGTTTTTAAAAATAAGACAATCTTACATTCCTAGAATCAACCCAACTTTTTCATGGCATTTTATCCCATTACTCCACTGGTACATAAGGTCCTCTAATATTTTCTTGAGGATTTCCACATCTAGTTATTCCATGAGTTTGGCTTGTAATTTTACTTCCTTGTGTAATCTTTTCAATGTTTCGGCACACAGGTGACGCTGAGATAAAAAACAGTTGAAGGTAAAGGGTGGCACATGCGTAAGTAGGCATCTTAACAGCCATTTCGAAGGAATCAACTAAGATGTGGGCGTGTCCCCAAAATATAATGGACGGCAAAAAAAGAAAACCTAAGTTGTAAAAGGGTTGCCACAATATCAAGCAATTTTATAGCATTTAAAAATCTAGATGCCCAGCCATAGGGAAGTTATTAGATGGAGATACGTAAGGAAGCATAAAACCCAGACACGCGGGACAGGTACTGGCAGGAACGGCCCCCTCTGGGCGAACATCAACGGGGTGAGACTGGAGCCAGCAACTTAATCTGTGATATTGATGTTTGCGTTTGAACATATTTGAAATGAAATGGCATAACGCTAAATGGTGGCTAAGGGTATTCAGTCATTTTTCACATCGTTGTTATATTTACATTGAAATATTTTCCAATAGAATAAGGAAAAAGAAAAACAAATTTTAAAAAGTAACAATGAGAGCACTGTATGCAAAATATTACATTGAATAATGCATAGAAAGCACTGCATTCAGAGCCTACCAAATGTCACCAAAAATACAATCACATGATGATTACCAGTAATATTATAATCCTCACATACATCATGTATTAATGAAGAACAGGAAATTGATAAAAATATCTTTTGACGCTCCCAAACTCATGGTAATACAAGTAATGCTTATATGAATGATTTGTGTACAAGGCTTAAGTACTTTGTTTCTGAGTTGATTAACTCTTACTTAATCTAGGATTAACAAGGATAAATCCATTTGCAAGTTAATGGACTGAAATAAACCCGCATAGGTAATAAAATTACTGGATTAGATTGTGGACATGTTCAGGTGAAATCTGGTTCTCTGCTCAGCCTGGACCACCAGTTCAGCTGGCACCGGGGATCTCCCTGCCTCCTGGCCCTGTTGTCCTCCTGGAGCCTCAAAGAGACTCCCGGGTGCCCAGAAGCTGCCAGCTCACCATCTCAGCCAGTCCTGGAGCCTGCCATTGGGGGTCGGGGGGATGCTGGAGTCCCCCTGGGCTCTCTTCCGGGCTGCAAACTGCCCACTTCTCCCTGGGTCCTCACACGGGGATCCGAGAGGAAGGAGCCTCTCTCCCGGCTCTCATAAGGACACTCATCCCATTCCTGAGCCTCTGCACCCCCTAATATGTATTGATTGGTTCCTTTTGAAATATATCATTTTCTAAATTGACCTAAGTTTCTTAGGTAATTTGAATTTTTTAAAAAATTTAACTGCTGTTTTAAGATATCCATTAATTCTGTAATAATTTCCCTTCACTCAGTCATTAATCTAGTGGTTAACAGCACAGGTTCTTACAGCCCATATAGTCATTGGAACTGTCGCTTTGGAACTTTGCACATTTGCTTGCTATATACCTATTTGAGTATCTTCTTATGATCTGTGCCAAAATATTGAACAATGAATAACATACATCACTGAAACTTCCTTAAATAAAAAAACAAACAAATGCATTTAAATCACACCTAATTTTTTTATGATTGTGAATTGTGAATTAGGTCCTTCTTTTATGGGTAATTAGAATGTGGAATAGATGGTGTAGACTTTGGCAAAAAAAGAAAGTGATCATCTCTTCAAACCAGTGTGTTATCGAGTGATTATTCATAAAATAAGGATCTATTCCCTCGACCAGGAGTCTGTTCCCACCTGTGGCCTATACGCTCATGGCTATCAGGGGACCAAGTCACTGTACCCCCAGGGTACCTCGGTCTCTTCTAACTCCTCCACATTTCTCCAGCGTTCAGAGAGAGTGGGGGTGAGGAGGCATGCATGTGCCCATGCGTGGAAAGGGCAACGTGATGAGCAAGCCTGTATTTCACGAAGGGACTAAATATGTATTAGTTAGCCCATGGAGGGTAGGCAATTTTTTTGCACCAAAAAAAGCAGAGAGAGTCCCCTTCATATTCAAGGCAGCGAAAACATTTCTATCTAGGTAATTGCTAGGAAAAAAAGGAAAGTTCTAGTCTTTAAGGGATGAGCAGGTTAAATGAGGAAGATAAAAGGGACATGGAAGAAAACAAGACCCCTTTGTCTTGGGTAGCCACCATCCTACTTGTTATAATTCATCTAACATCTGCCAAATTGTTGTAACTCTTGTGCATGTACAGATTATTTTGCAATTTTCAATGTGTTAGAACCATGTTGGTATTAGAAAAGTTTTCTTTGAATTTCACAGAAAAGGTAGTAACTAGCCAGGGTTGTCCAATTTGACATCCTCCAACTTCTCATCAAATCATCCAAAGAGAAACAGGAAAAAATGTGAAATCATACCAGATAAATTGAAATATTAATCAACAATCAGCTAACATCAAGAACAATTCCCACTAATAAGTGAATACATTAAATTCTATAGGATAGCAAGGCCAGTTAGAAAACTAAAAAATGTCCCCCGATACTTAGTGAGCTTTTCCACTTCGGAAACCTAGAACATTCATGGTTTAAGAGAGGGAAGCCATACCCGCAAGGCATGGAGCAGTCTTCCGGAGATGATCCAAGCAATTTCTCTCCATCTCAATTCTACCATGAAGGTCTCTGCTCTACAGCTATTTGTGACATAATTCTCAATAATACAATATGACTTGGGCTGGAATTGGAGAGTCGTTGGTACATTTAAGCACCAAAAATGAAATAGGTAGTTGAAAAAATAGAGGAAAAATATTGTGAGCAGTGGACTTTAAGTATTCTATATTTGTTTCATCTTTAGTCCACGATAAAATCTGTGGACTTTGGGAATGCCCGTATTTATAAACAGGTCTAGTTCCAAAATCTTTTCATAAATATTATTGTTGATAAAGTCCCAAGGTGCTTATATAAATATATTCATTAAAATTCTCAAATACAGAAATTATTAATGCCATTTGTTAATGATGGGAAGAGTTGGTAACTTTTGTTCCTGCCTTGGCCTTTATAGCATTTGTGAGTATTTGGAGGCTGATGAAATAAAGCTCTTTAAGTTAACCTGAAATAAATTATTCATAATTAATCAGATTATCAGTCAGAGAAAGCAGCCCATCCAGGGGGAAATTATGATTGTGTGTTAACATATAAGTGGATGACAGTGGATGTTAACTTATTGTGATGATCATACATATAATTATATATGTTGTATATATTTTACATGTATAAAATAGATATGTAAAATAGTTATGTTGCACATTTTGAACTTATACAGTGTCATATGTCAATTATAATTCATCTCAATAGAGTTGGGCAACAAAAAGAAGACACATAGGAGGGATGGCTACTTGGCATTTTAGTTTTTTTCAGGTGCTT
Organism: Anoura caudifer; assembly: GCA_004027475.1. Taxonomy (NCBI): domain Eukaryota; kingdom Metazoa; phylum Chordata; class Mammalia; order Chiroptera; family Phyllostomidae; genus Anoura; species Anoura caudifer. The sequence continues at coordinate 264,701 of PVKU01001240.1, read as the reverse complement.
TTATGTTACTAAACACTGACACCTGAGCCTGAGAACAGGCCATGAACAGCTGTTCGACCCCCGAGAAGACACACCTGGGGGAAGTCACCTGCACACCCCCACGGTGGCCCCTCAACGAGGAAGCCTCACCAACATCGCTCGAGGAGGACCCCCGAGCACACCGCGGCGCAGCAGACACAACAGACCCCTCGAGTTGCACCGCCAAGCCGTTTGTGATAGAGATTTACTGCTGGAAAGAGGAATAAATTTTAGAAATACATGTCCTTTGTGTTGTTAGAACGTTAAAGAAAAAATGGATGGCGTAACATGGAGGAGCAGAAGTGTGATGGAGAGAGAAGAAATTAAAGTAAGAAAGGTTTAAAGTAAGGTGATTTAATTCAATACTTAAGGACAGATGTCATAACATTATGAAGAAAGTATCCAGACATAAAAATTTTACAAATATAAAGGAGAATACACAAGCTTATCCTTTCTGAAGCTCTTACTAAAAAAAAAAAATGATAAAGGCATAAATAAAATTGATTAATTCAACAAATGTAATTTTAAAGAATAAGAAGACAATTGTAATGTCCATGATATAGTAAAAAGATCCCCAAATAACTTACAAACATTAAAATATATGTCAAAATTATTTCTAAAATCAAAATATATAACATTGAAGATGAGACAGCTAATAAGGGTCTAAAATTCCAAAGTGCATAAATAAAATAAGGAAACTGGTGTGGGAACAATGGAACAGAGGTAAAATTGGACTTATAACTTTACCTTTCATGAGATATAAAATAAAGACTTCTTTCATTCCTGGTAGTTATACAATCTATTTTGAATGTAGAGGCAATCAGTTGTAAAAGTAAATGAAGAGAGAGATGTTATTTATGCCTTTAAAGTTTCTCAAAAAAGCCTACAAAATATACTTCACATTAATAAAAAGAGTAAAAATAGAAAACGTATAATACATGATGGACAACCAAATTCACAGTTATGACAACCATCATAAATGGATTAAATGTCCCTATTAAAATTCAAAGACTGTCTGATTTGATTAAGAATACAATCCAACCTCACAATTTTTTTAAAGAAGTAGTAAACCAAAAGCCATGAGAACAAAATGTATTAAAAATACATATACGTACATATGAAATGTCAGTTAAATTGAGGGTCATTTATTGTGGTGTATTTAATTTCCTATCCTACAAAAACTATATCTTTTCAAGTTCCTATCACAGTTTAAGCCTGGTATTATAAATAATTTGCCCAGTGTGGTTACCATCATGTCCATGTACTCCAACAACAAAAAATACTGCGAGCCACAACCATAAATATTTATGAATGAAAGAACAAAGTGCTGGGTGTGGCTAACCCCCAATATGTGTTTACATGTAAATACACTGACAACCTATGTTTCTCTCCTCACCCAACAAATATGTACTAAAATTATAGTTAGATAAAGGGGGAGAAAAGGATTTGTCCAAAATGGTAAGAGACCCAGAAAAAAAAAAAAAAGAAAGAAAAAGCAGAATTTTAAACACATTTTCAACTACTGAAATCAGAAAGGGCTGGATTTTGCAGAACCACCAAACAAGAAAAGTCTGAATACCAGGTCACGAGGCGGGCGGGGGGCAAAGCGAGGCGCAGGACTTAAGACAGGGGGCTCGATGAGCGTCTGTTTTCTACGTGAAGAATTTCTGGCAACTTCTCCATTCCCACGCAGGAAGGCACCGAGCCATCCTCACATAGCTGCTCTACCCCCCTCCTGTGCCCTGGACCCTGTCCCTGTCCCAGTCCCAGGCGGGACACCCCTGGGTGCTTCTGCATCGGACACATAGAAATTCTGCACACCGATCACACTGAAGCACCACCCACCTAAGATTCAATCAAATTGTTAAAGCTTCACTCCTAATTGTGAACAGATATGGAAGGTAACCAGCCATAGAATAAAAACAAGAGACAAGTGGAAATAAAATCAGAGCCCAGGAGGAAAGAAAAACCAGAGGTAGCACAGAGAGCAAACAGGCAGACTGGATAGCCTGTAATTTACATTGTAGGAAGTTACGAAAATAAATGATGCACTCCTAATAAAAAAGAGGATGGAATAAAGACAACAAAATAGAAAACAACCACATTTTTGAAAATTAAAAATTGAGAACTCTCACAAAAATAGAAAATAATAGAAGAAAATAGACAAAATTAGGTAGAGAGGATGAATCCGTGCTGGCTAACTGAAATTCTGAAAAAGGGAAGAAAACATGGTGAAAAGAAAAATTATTACGCATTTTTAAGAAGTCAGGCCGTGGAGGTAAGGACTCACAATTCTGAACGTCAGCAGTGATGCCGTGCTGAGGGCAGGTGCCTTCATCCTGCGTGTGATGCCAGGATGAGTGCGACACATCGCCTCCGCCGGTCTACCTCCGATACCCGATGGCCCCAGTCCAGGGATCAGAAAGCACCAGAAAAAGCCCGACTTTGGGGCATCCCTCAAAGTACTTGACCGTAATACTCCAAACTGTCAAGATCATTGAAAACAAGGCAAGTCCGAGGAACTTCTGCACCCAGAGAAGCCTAAGGAGACAAGATAATGAAACTTTAGGCTGTATTTCAGATGGGTCTCAGGACAGAAAGGGGCAGTGGGCCAAATGAGGGAGATCTCCACCCAGTGTGGACTCCAGCTAACCACGGTGTATTGATATGGCTTCATTATCATAACAGATGCACCATACTAACATAAGGTGTGAATAGCAGGGACCCTGAGTGGGTGACATAGGGGAAGCCCCTTCACCGTTTGAGTAATTGTTCAGTAAATCTGAGACCACACTGAAATGGAAACGTCTTTAAGAAATGAGGAGAGAGACGTACCAGATAATCCCCTGTGACAGACACAGGCATCGCCACTGAAAGGCTGCGTTTATCTCCCAACCTAATTAACCATGTATCAAAACGATTCGCGTGGCAGTGTGCCACGGTGACATTCAGGGGCACTGAAGGTCAACGGAGGGTTTTCAGGTTCCCAGAGACTCGGAAAAGGACCTAAACACACACACACTGCCATGTGACATGCCCAGCAACCCACCAACGGACACAAGGTTAGACAGCGACGTAAGAATAAAGATCGGAACAGAATCAGTTTCCTGATGGTGATATTGAACTATAAAAGACTATCGGGGAAACGTCTTTAAAATTCAGAGGGAAATTTATTTTCTACGTAGTTTCTATACCACCTATATAATCAATTATGTCTGAGGATAGAATACCTAAATAAATAAAGCATTAGATAGAGAGACAGATGATAGGTAAATAGACAGAGCCCAACAACCTCCCTGACACATGCGGCTTCTTGGTGAGTGAGTGGATGATACTTTGTAACAGGGAGTAAGTCAGATAGGAACACAACTTCTGACAGAAGGGATCTGAGGCGAGCAGGGCGGCCACCCATGTCAGTGCGCTTCTGACACAGTTTCATTAAGGGACAGCAGACTGACGATGTTTACTGGCATACTGAATTTAGGTGCAGAGTAAAACAGTCATTGCTTTTTGCTTGGTGCTGTTATAAGCTTTAAAATATAATTGAATAAATGGAGCAGGTATTTTTAAAAGAAAATGTCGATTGTGTAGTATTTACTGCAGGTGCTGTTGGTGTTTTCAAATGATAAGGATAAATGAATTCATTAAATCAAGACCAATTATTTTTAGAAGGGTTTATAATTTATTAGATTTATATAACTCTTTCTCTGTTAGAGTAAATTAGGATCGTTAAGATTGTAAAAATGTCAAAAATTAATACAATGTCATATATAAATTTATATTGATTGCCAAACTAAAATTCAAAACAAACTTATCACTGTTTTAATACAATTTAGAAAAACAGTTTGAGCCATTTTTAAAACTACCTTCTGAGGAGTTTCTCGGTAACCTGCTCTCGAACCGGGGCTACTGCCCACCCATAATTTGAAGCGGTCTCCCCTGGGTAGGCGGAAACATCCTTCATCTTCCTCCCACTGGAGACTTACACAGGAACTTTTGTTTTCATTTTCTTCCCCGCAGCAGCTGTGCCCGCTCCTCAGAACACCCCACAGGGATGATGTCAGCATCAGGACCACCATCCTGCGGCCCTGCTACTGTCCTGGACCAATTCCAGTGCAAGCCGAAGACCCGCTCCGTCTCCAACTGGACACTGGAACAGGTTCCGAACATTTCACATCCTCATGCTAAGGAAAAACGGTGGGTGCGGAGTCCACGCAGGTAAACAGGGAGCCCCAGGACGAGAGTTTTTAGGGGCTGTTACCCACGTCCCACACACTGCGTGGTAGAGGATCCTAGGGGAGAAAGGTTCCGTAACTAGGCAGAGGGAAACTTGGTCTCAGTTTTTAAAGGAGGTTTAAATGAAGAATAGAGATGGTGACAATAATGAAGCACAGTTTGTAAATTCGTAAGTGCTCCAGCGTAGAAGATTTTCAAAGTAATTTGATATTAAAGGAAACATTTTGCTTTCATTACATAATAACTTTACCTCCTTCAAATTACTACCAGCATTTCATTTAAAAATACTTTTAAAATGTATCCCCTATTATCATCCACAATAAATTAGATGATATTCATTCTACTAATCATTTCTTGAGGTATGGCTGGGAAAATATATTACTTCTGACTCATTATCTTAACCATATTTATTGGAGTTATTAATTTTATATCTCTAGGTCTGCTTTGAAAGTATCAACATTTTCCTCACCTATGGAGGAGATTTTACCTGGGATGACATGTTAATAAAACCCAATTTTTACATTTATTATCGGGGCACTTTTCTCATACACTCATTATATGACCTCAGAGGAATTCCGACTCCATTATTGTGTTGAAATTGGACGGGGGAAGAGGATGTGTTGTCATATAAAACTCTCAATGTAAATTATGAGTGATCTTTTATTAAGGCTCAGGCTTTGATACAGATTTAGAAATGAAATTGTGACCAGCAGGAAGAGTCAGATAACAGAGCAGTAAACTTGCACATCTGGAGTGTAAACAGCATTCGCTAGTGGAGTTTTCATACCTAGTCACTAACGCATCATACATGCACTGATTTGCACGCACATTTGTGAGAGGGCCTGTTCTGGAATTTCTAAGGCACGTGATGACGGCTCTGAACATGAGCTGAAGAGTAGCCTGCCACTGCCCACGACACCTGGAAAACAGCCGTCTAGGGAACATGCAGGCCGGCTTGCTCCGGGGCCCACGCAGGGTGAGAAGGAGACGGAATAATTATTTGCATGACAAAAACAGTTTCTTGGCAGAGACCAAGAGCCAGATTAGAGAAAGGGACTCATCGATTTGTGAGTAATGTTTACCTGTTTCTCACTAGAATTTACAAAGCAATGAGAGTTACTATTTTATAATCTTTTTCTAATCCTCACCTGAGGGTATTTTTTTTCGTTTTTATTTTTATATTTTTAAAGAGAGAGGAAGGGAGAGAGAGGGGGAAATAAATGTTGATGTGAGCGAGAAACCTTGATCAATCGTTGCCTCCTGTTCGCACCTTGACCAAGGATTAAGCCCCCAACCTGGGTATGTGCCCTGCCTAGGAATCTAACCCACAACCTTTTGGTGCTCGGGCTGATGCTCCAACCAAGTTAGCCACCCAGCCAGGGCTTTATAATCTTTTTATTGGCTCTTTTTTCTTTGCTTTATTGCCTCAGTAATGTCTTTTTGAAAAATTGAAATCATTTCTACCTTTTCAACTAAGGGGGTTGGGGAGGGATGGAAGGAGACATTTTTATTCATGCCTAAGCCTGAAAAGTAAAGGGATGGATTAGCCCCAAATGTCAGAGGCCAGAGTCTTGAGGACCCTAACATCTGGAGAGTCTTAAGGGACCAGGGGCGGGGCGGGGGGGGGGGCGCTGCTCCTTCCTGCGCCCTTCCACCAGGTCCGTGAGGGTGCCTGAGGTGTGGGTGGGGATGCCCTGACTTCTTCCTTCTTTCCCAAGGTTTCGGCGAGTGATCTGCGCCCTAAGCCTCGTCACAATATTTACTAAGTTTAAGTAAATATTAGTCTTTTACATTCTTAATTTCACTCTCACAGGTACTTGAAAGGCAGTATGTGCAATATGCTCATTTTACATACTAAAAACCTCAGTTTTAGGTGCGTAAGTAATCTGTACAAAACAATAAAGTACACCGAGGTCTGCCTATCTTCAAGGCGGTATGTTGATGTATTTCCAGTCATTGCATTGCCTCAAAAATGTCTTACAGTTCGTATCACTTTAACCCAACTGCTGTTATAACAAAGTACTTTATTTAAGTACATTTTACTACCTCCAAAATGCCTAAAAAAGTAACATTTAATATATGTCATTCCAAATAACTCTACATAAGCTTATAATCAACTGCAAAAATAATTTCAGTTTAAGGATTAAGTATTAAATTCATATCAAAATAACTCATCAATTAAGGTATGTGTCAAAACTTCCAGAGTATTGATTCCCAGTGGAATTTATTATGTTTTGTAAATTAACTCATAAAGGTATTTGCCTTCTCAAAATTCTTCTCAACAGCTCAGCCAGATCATTTTCTGGAAAAATAGCAACTATTTGCTATTATTTATTCCAAATAAATCTTAACTTCTAGTGATTTGGTTGATGGCTTTAGAAAAATCTAGAGATTACAGTTCTGAAACTAAGTTTCTGAATTAGTGTATGAAATATTCTGAGGAGTTTAGCGTTATAATTTAACCATTTCTACACAGTTAGAAATGTGTTTAATTACTTCTTTATTTTATAAACTGCTATTAAAAATGATGTGAACTTGGGAGTTTTGAGGACTACTACGGACTATGTTGATTCTTGACTTGGGATCATAATATAAGATGACAAATAGAAAATGAAGAGGTAGAGGATAATTCATTCACTCATTTGAGAACGATTAGCTTGATGTGGTCACGGAGCAGAATTTTTATTAGTCATCGAGGATGTGCAGATAAACTGCACAGTTCTGGCCTCAAGAATTTGGCAATCTAATGAGCATAAAATTAAATGATAATTAAAAGGGGTTAAAGCCACAAAACTTAAATGTTTAAATTTAAATTATTAAAATAGAAAAACAACATCAAAATTTAAAGCTAGATACTACTTCCACAAAGACCAAAAAGTCATGTAAGTACAAGACACACTCGAGAAACTAAGGCTTTCCGTTACAACCAACACCACAGAAACACAAAAAATCATTAATGATTTGCCAAGGAGTTGGACAATCTTGAAGAAATGGATACATTTCTAGAAGTAGCTAATCTTCCAAGAAGAACTATAAAACCTAAACAGACCCATTAGTAGTAATGAAATTAAAGCAGCAATAATAATTTAAAAAAACTGCCAACAAATAAAAGTTCAGGACCGGATGGCTTCACAAGTAAATTCAACCAAACATTCACAGAAGAATTAATACCTACCTTTCATAAACTATTTCAAAAACTGCAAGAGGAAGGAGTACTTCCAAACTCATCTGACACAGCAAACATTACTCCGATGCCAAACTGGACAAGGACGTTAGAAAAAAAGAAAACTAGAGGCTAGTATCCTTGAGGAACACAACCGAATATTAGCAAACTGGATTCGAGCACACATTTACGGATTTATACACCATATCCAAGTGGGATTCATCCCAGGGGAGGCAAGGATGGTTCAACACCCATAAATCAATCACTGTAATTCATCATATCAACAAAATAAAGGATACAACCCACATGATTATTTCAATGGGTGCAGGAAATGCATTTGGCAAAATTCAGCATCCTTTTATGATTAAAAACTCTAAGAAAGTGGGCGTGGAAGGTTCGTGTTGCAACACAGTAAAGGCAATCTTTGACAAACCCACAGCTAATGTCAGACGCAATGGTGAAAAGCCGAAAGCCTTTACTCCAAAATCGGGAACAGAACGGTTGCCTGGTCTCGCCACTTCTATTAAACACAGTATTGGACATCCTAGCCACGGCAATCAGAGAGAAAAGGAAAGAAAAGGCATCCAAAGTGGGATTGAAGGAGTAAAACTCTCATTAGTTGCAGATGATGTAATACTTTACATGGAAAACTTTAAAACTCCACCAAAAAACTACTGGAACCAATAAATGATGTTGGTAAAGTTGCAGGGTGCTGAACAACATACAGAAGTCCGTTGTGTCTCTATCGCCAACAACAAATGCTCAGAGAAACGAAGAAAACAATCGTATTTACATCAAATTGTATCAAAAACTATAAAATATCTACGAATAAACTTAACCAAAGTGAAAGACATCTACTCTGAAATAGGACAGAGCGGAAAGAAATTGATCAAGATCCCTTCCTTGGGCCTACTAAGAGGAACGAGAAAAACCTCTGAAGTGTATGTCCACTCAAAGACCCGCCCCCGCCCCCCCCCCAGGCCCGCTGTACCAGGAGGTCTGAGAAGGGGAAGGCAGCCGTGGTCAGGGCTTCGTGGGAAATGGGGTGTTAGTGGTGACAAGGGTTGGGGGAGAGGGTCTCTCCTTCCCTCTCAAAGGGGAGGGCATTTGAGACCCACTTCACCTCAGGTCAAGTGAGGGCACAGCTTGAAGAAATCGGCTGGCGGGTACCAAGAGTGGATTCTGGAAGGGCATTGGGACCTTCCTTCTCACTGCCTGCTTGCTCGACTGCTGGAACGGAGTTCTCTCTACTGTGGGCAAACAGTGAAGGGCGGTGGCAAGGTGTCTGCCATAGTTGGACCTGTGTTCTGGACTTTGGGGGCAGGTATGAATTTTGAAGCTGCAAACTGCATCTTGGTGAGGTTTCTGAGTGTAGAGGCTTTTGAGGGTAGCCCCCACCAAGCTGGAGAAGATTTGGGGGGACAGTATGTCTGAGATGAGGGCAACAGACTCCCGTGTACAATTGCTGCACCCTGTGGAGAATAAAATGGGTTTCAAAAAGGAGCCTACATGGGGCAAGAGGCATTTGTGCCTGGGAGGTCGTGCCCTGCATGGAGGACTAAGAGCTGGTCACGGCCAGAGGGGACGTGGCTGGTTCTCCCTCAGGGGGCTAGATGCATGCCATCTAACTTTGCAGGTGAAGCTACGTCCACCTTCGAAATCATGCACATCGGAAACTCAGAAACTGCCCCCGAGTGGGGCCACCACCTGTGGGGACGACAGATCAACCTGAGCCTGGGGGGGCACCACCTGTGGGGACAACAGATCAACACGAACCTGGGGACCCCCCCACCACCACTGGAGCTGAGTCCATGTCCCTAAGAAGACCCCTCGTCTCCACCTGTCCTCTTCGCCATCCCGTTCCAGAGGGTCTAGGTCCCAAGGGCTGGCGCCAGGATGTGAAACACCACACCAGTGTTGCTTGTGCCTTCCAACTTTGCGTGTCGTCGCCCCTCTCTCCCCCCACGAAGGAAGAGAGAGAGCAGAGAGGTGGGGAGTGGTAGAGAACGGGGAACTGTCCAAATAGATATTCGAATCTTAAAAGGTACTGGATACCGAGTTCAATGTTAATAAGTAAAAGCTGGAAATTTAAGGGAAGAGGTACTTGACAGAGGCCATAAAACCAAAACCCTGCTATATTATTAAATAAATCGCGACTCTCCAGTAAATGTTTATATGTTCATCGGAAATATTCTGGCAAGGTACATACTTAATTATTTCCAGTGGTTGGTTATCTCTAGGAAGCAAGATCAAAGGGGGTGGTATTGTAAAGGGAAACACATATTTTCAAGTACTAAGACTACAGTATTTTTAAATCTTTTATAACAAAATATATTACTTTCACAGTTAAAAGTTATGGAAAATGGCTTGGCAAATTCAATTGTGTAACATTCATTAATATCATATGCCTAAGTTAGGAATGAAAAAATTATTTCCTACTTTTCAGAAATAGCTGGGTGTTTTTATATTTAAGCATTTGCTAGTGTATTAGAAAGGGGGTACTTCGACAAAACAAAACCGAGAGCCTCAGTGAATGCATTTTGTGTCTACTGTTTGTAAAGAACAAGAACGTTTGCTAATTACTGCCTTGTCACGAATGGCTACTTCCCAATTATAATGTAATGAGAGAAAAAAAATTGCATGAATAATTAGAACCCACAAATAATACCCTAATGTAACTTTAGGTAGCTATGCAAGCTTTCTTCAGGTGTAAGCTCTTAACATTACTATCAGCACCAGCAAATGCTAAGTCTCACAGCCTCTCGGTCACCCTCCTCCCACACTTTGATGGGCCTACTGCCCGAGGGGAAATGATGGGGAACATCAACAACAGAGAGGAAGGGAGGGGAGGCAGGGACTCTGCGGAATCAGATGAATCAGAGAGGCCCTGTGCTCAGGCAGGCCGTCACACCCCAACTGTCCTGAATTTATGTGACTCATTCTAAAATATAATGGTACACAGATGTCAAAAGCTTAACTTACATTTTATTACCAAGGTGGTTCTCTGTTTACCACAGCTTCTCAAGTGTCTGTTTTCAGTTAGGGCTTCACACTGCGTGGAAGTGTTTTCAGGATGGCAAACTTGACAAATGGATGTTACTTTTATTGTCTCTCTCTACCATCAACTCAGTTACATCCATTCTGACCTATATAAAACCAACCACGGGCTGTTAAAAATGGCTTTTTGAGTGAGTGGCATATTCAGTGAAATGAAAATGGTGTCTTGATAATTGTCCCTTAACACCAGGACATTCTTTTCCAGTGCTGGCAGCTGCTCGCTCCTTCTGTTTATTCCTCTGCTGAGCAGCTGTAGCGACCAAAGCCCCCACCCTCCCTGCTTCTTGGAATCACCTCTCGGTGCCTGCCTGTGCTCCCTGGCCTTCGCTCCTGGTTCTCGGTTCCCGCGCGTTAGAATGCAGTTGCTCCGTTTCCGATTTCGTTCGGTTACCCGTGGAGTGGAGTTCCGCCCTAGGCTCTCCTTGGAGCAGTCCGCCCGCTTCCATTTGCTGGATTTTATTTTAAAAATCCCAGCCAACCGATTCTTAGTCAAATCTCCTAAGGTTTTAGTTCTTTCCACTTTAAGGGAATCCTTTGAAAAGATTATAGTCTCATCAAGATTAACTCAGATATCTTATCCTTAGATATTAATGGAGCTAAAATTCAAAATACTGCTTTGCTCTTATATCTTTTGCTGTTTTAAAAAATCTCAGCGGCAGCCTGAACTTCTTTTCTGGTCCCTTCAGTTTGAATGATAGTGTTGCTTCGGTTCGAGGATCCGTTATATACCCAGCTTTCATGGTCTTTCAAACAGCAAATGACTTCGAATAATTATTGCTATTTGATGAATACGTCGTACCAGTTCCATCAGCAATAACAACAAAAAAAAATATTCCAAAGAAAGGGTGGCTTCCAGGAAAAGTCATCTCTCGATGTTACAGTCCTTTTTAAATTCCTATTTTATTTTTAACAACCTTTTCTGATTGATGGGTGTGTGGAACGGCAGAGATACTGCCCCAATGGCCTGCTTGTCTAAGCAAAAATCGGTGGAGCCGACATGTCGAGAAACCACGCTCCGTGGATGTGCACAGACGTGATCACAGTTTAAATTTCATTCAGTGGGTACCGTGTGGGTGGCTCTGTGGCTTCCCTGGTGAATCTAGCATCATATAGATGGTTCCAGATTTATCTCAATTTAAAAAAACACCAACTCAGCTTAGAGGTTAGACGTATTCACTGTAAGAAATTAATTTATATTTCAATCTTCATTCAAAGTATGTCGAAAGCTCTTTTACACACATACACACATGGAGAAAAAAAAACAGAAAAAGTACCTCTTGAAAGCCCCTTTGCCTCTCCGAATCTTACACCTTTTTTATGTTCTTGCCTGAGGGGTTCCTGAGAATCCTGGACCCAAATCTTTTGTCATCTCCTCTGTAATATTGACCTGCTACCTTCTGTGGCAAGTATTGCTTCCTGGTGCCTATGTTGAAATTCCAGTTTTGACATCTCTTACACTGACGTTTTTAATGGCTCAGAAAAATTCCCTTACCAGCAAGTGGGCAGTTTCTCATCTCAAACATTGGGAGAAACTTTCTATAATGAACAAAGATATAACTCATGTCAACTTAGCAGGAAAGGCTTGTACAAGAAAATCTAAATATTAATTCGGTTGTGCCAAATCCTTGCGCAGGTTGTCCAGAGTTGTATTAGCCTTACGTTCAAAGATTAAAACTGCGAATTTGGCACGAGAACAGGATGTCAGGAGGAAGTAAGCTGTTCAAGTGTTGGGACAAAGAAATTCAGGTGCATGGTTTCTGATATGTCTATTATTCAATGAAAACTGCTTTGGAAAATTAGTGGAGTGCTTGGTATATAAATTGGGCAAAATAGCCTCAAAACAATGACAAATTCTAGGTGGACTACACCAATTATAATGATATAAATATCAAGCAACCGTTTGAACTTGAAGTTCAGAGAAAATGTAAGACAAGTGATGCAACCCCAAAGTCAAAATAAGGATAGATGTTGATCCTTTGAAGATTCAGCAAATTTTCCCTTATAACAAAGATTCAGCAATAAAAAACTAAGAAGTTTAGTGATGAAAGACTTCTCATCAAAGGACTACAGAGATCAGTCCAACTGAACCAAGATATCTGTTTTAGATGTAAAATAAAGAGAGTAAGACATTTCCAAATGTTATGGAAGCTTTGTAACGTTAAACAGTTGATAATTTGATATGTTAATGTACTGCTAAGAAAGTGAACATTTTTTTAAATAAATGTGTTAGCCAGGGTCTTTTGGGTTGAAGGAGAAAGAAATTACATTAAAAAAGGGGGTAGGGTGGCATGTTTTCTTAAAGATAAGGAGTTGCTCATGGAACCCAAGTATGTTCAGGCTGCAAATGGACTGAAACTGATGCCTGGCAGGTCAGGAACCAAGAGCCACAGGGTCACCCTAATTTTCATGTCAGGTGTGCCCCATCCTCCTTGCTTGTCTGATTCACTGTTTCCCATTCCCTTTGCACACAGACTAGTGTGACCGGCAGAGCTGGCACGGAGCTGGCACGGAACTGCTGTGCCTGTGCCGAGAGTCGATTACACTGGTCCTTCTCCTCCCCTGTAAACTACCCGCTGGGCTTATCCAGCCCCTCGGGTCCAATCTGCTGTTGACAAGGAGACATGGAGTTTGGATACTTACGGTTTCTCCTTCTAGAAATTCATCTATTCTTGGTTTGGTTTTGAGCCAAGGGATAGATAGAGTAGTGTTCTATCAGTTGTTACAGTCTTACACTTAAAGGAAATCTCAGAATTTATTCCTTATACCTATCGAGTCCTGCAATCGTCCAGGGATCAACAGTTTCACTAACGCACATGAAGAAGTGAATCCGGGAGACTAACGCCGCTTGTTTCACCGATGTGCTTTCCCGTTCTCTGCTGGACCAGCTGTGATTTGAAATAGTGCCTCGTCTCTCACTCAACTGGAGTTGAGAAGGAAAGTGCCTTAGTCCTGTTGGACAACAAGTAGACTTTCCTTCATCCCAGAAGTAGTGTTCGTGTGAAATAGTTTTTCCAGAGCCAATTCCAGAGTTGAAAGAGCAATTTTGGTATGATGCTGCTTTTTTGCCCCCATCCATCCCGTAGGATTCCCTTCTGACAGTTACATTGCAATGGAAATGAGAAAATGCATAGGGGAGCCTTTACCACAATAGCTGGCTCACGGTAGGTGTTCACAGATATAATTTCAATTAACATGAATCTACACAGCCTTGGACATGGCTCGCCATCTCTTCAAACCTCAGTCTCTTGAATTACTTCTCCACATGCCCATTGCCAAGCATGTCCTTGCCTCTTGCTATCAATATCTGTGTTTTTCCCTATAGAGCGTGTTGAAATTTGCCTACACAATTCAATTTAGCTTCAGTATCTTTCTCTGCCCTGCGCTGGAAAAAGCTGAACTACTGGGAGAGTGAATAGGGCATTTCTAAGTGCTGGGTCAGGGTAACCACCCCCCCGCACTCCCCCCCACCATACTCCCTGTCTGCTTTTGCAGCTCCGTGTGCTCTCACACAGTGGGGAACTGTCTGTTTTCCGGTTTGCGGTTCCCTCCTCTGGCACCCTCTTCACTCCACTATTAATACTCATGCCACAAGTATTGAAACGCCCCAATAATAGCCCTATCGTGATAGGTAGCACTCATAAAAATTGTGCTTAAACGGATTTGATCCTCCTAGATCTCATTAGATTTGTTTGTGTCCTACGAAAGCTGAGAGGGACTAGTGGCTGCTTCCAGTGACACATCTCCTCTCAAAGCCACCGCACATCGTTACGCACAAAATGCACCCAGCCATTAGTGCTGCAGGCCTAACTGCTCAGGGCTAATTTATGATGCCACTGTCCTGTTTGTTATGGGGGGATGGTAAATTCTCCATCCTCCAGAAAGTCCCCGAGAAAATATGTTTACCTCTGCACTGATGCTGCCTTCAGAAAACCACACTAATCAGTTCACTAATTCAATATAAACATGAGAAGCCCTTGGAAGACCAAGGAAAGAGACAAATATGAATCAGATACTATCTCTGCACTCAAAGAATACAGACGACGTGCAAACAAATGACGGCAACAAAGTATGTGCCAGAATGGAGTTTGCGCTGGACAGTAACTGGTTCTGCCCAAAAGCTTCCCGTGTGACTATGCAACACCAATTAAATTATTCCCAAGGACTTAGGTTACTTTCTTGAAAACACTGTGAGTTAAGTACTCTCTGGATCTGCCTTAATTACTTCAAATCCTTGAGTAATAATCAATCATCGATTAAGTATTTATTTTCTCTACATGCCTTGCATAGCTTTAGAAGCTATAGGGGATTTTTTTCCCCATTAATAAAACAAAACAAAACCAAAAACTCATAAGAACAGATAGCAGTATGGTGACTGCCAGCGGGAGAGGAGGGTGGGGGAGGTAGGAGAGGGTGAAGGGGGGATAAGTGGTGATGGAAGGAGACTCGACTTTGGGTGGTGAGCGCACAACACCGTATACAGGTGATGTATTACAGAATTGTACGCCCGAAACCTAGGTAACTTTATCAATCAATGTCACCCCAATAAATTCAATGAAATTAAGGAAAGAAGCTATAGAAGAAACAAAATCATTTTAAAGCATAATCTCTGTTCAAGAAAGAGTTGATAGAGTCCAGCTCACTTAGTAAATTACTATACAGTTATATCAGTTGAGAACAATTACTTCTAACTTAGTCAGCCTGGTGAGATTTCTCTGCTTAGGAAGTGGTTCCAAGAGAGCCATAGTTTGTTGATTGCAATTTGAATATACTTACAATTACTGCCAGACACCTTGGCCTTGGTCCACTTGTCAAATTGCCCCCTGAACCTCACACAGGTTTTAAGCCAAGAGAAACTGAAAGAGGCCAGGAACCCAAGTAATAATACCCTGGTTACCCACAGCAACCAGTTGCTTTGTCAGCAAAGGACGCAAAGGGTCTTGATCTACTGAGGTCAGTAACTTTTACAGAAATTACACACATAAAAAAATAACTCCTAGAATTTAAAATGGAGATAAGATACTGGCTATCCCCTCTTAGCAATCTACAATAAAATGTGTCTCTGTAGTAATAACAACATATGTTATTAGTACTTTTACAGATGTCTGAGTTCTGACCATGACCAAATGCTGATTTAAGTATTTTATTTTACTTTTTAAAAAATATGTTTATAGATTTTAGAGACAGAAGAAGAAGAAAAAGGAAGAGGAGGAGGATAAGGAGGAAGAGAAGTAGGAGGAGAAGGAAGAGGAGCAAGAGAAGGGGAGAGAGAGAGAGAGAGAAACATCAGTGTGAAAAACACTGACTGACTGCCTCCCAAATGTACTCAGACTGGAGATTGAACATATGACCTAAATACGAGCCCTGTGTCCTGACCGGGAATTGAACCGCCAGCCTTTTGGTGTGTGGGACAGCACTCCAACCAACTGAGCCATACCACCCAGGGCTATTATAAATATTTCACCTGTGTTCATTTAACCCTCACATTTGCCCTCTGAGTTTGGTATAATTCTTACCATTATTCCATCGTGGAGATGGGGTTTCTGAGTCAAAGGGAAGTTAAGTAACTTACCGTATCTCGCAGCATAGTAGGTGCTGGAGCCAGAGGTCATAACTCAGGGCTGGCTGCAAGGTTGCCAGCCCAGCACTATCCTGCAGAACTAGCTACATTCAAATACACAGCTCTGGACCTCTGGGGGCTTTTAAGTCAATTAGTCTGAGTTAGGTTCCAGAAATCTATTTCTGTCAAAATTGACAAGGTCGATCCTGATGTAGTTGGGTTTAAGGACTATTCGTTGGCCTTATGAGACTGCCATACCCTGAGGCCAAGGCTGATGAAAGAGGACCAGCATGTAGAATTCGTCGAGGACACAGCTCATCCAGAAACGCTCATCTATCACATACACTCTGCGTTCAAAGCGAGGGAAGGAAGTGGTGCTGAATGCGCTGAGAACTAATCACATGAAGGCTCAGTGCTTAACGTTTTAGTGGTGAAAAGTCCTGAAGATTTTATGTAACGAATAACACAAGCCTTGACATAAACGTGTAATACCCAGTACAAACTAGTAAGGAGAAAAGAACAGAGTAGACCACACAGAAAGGTATCAATAGACTTCAGAGAAAGTTAAATGAGAACCGCAGGACCAAGCAGAAGAAAGACACTTCTAAAACTTTCCCTGGGAGAGGATTTTTCACTAAACCTAGGGTATGCAGATTTGCAGATTTATATTAGATATAAATATATTATTACATTATGTTTACATTAGCATTTTATCATAATAGCAGTCATTGCAATATTAGCTACCAGCTACTGAGTGCTTATTCTATCCCTAACTCTGGGAACAAGCAGGTCGCTAACATAGCTTGGATGTGCTTTGGAAAGATCTGGTGGAAACCAAGTTACAGAGAGGCCAGAATGCGGCAGAAAAAAAAGAAAACATTTTCATTAAGAGCAGAATGAATGGTAGCGTGGGTAGGAGAGAACAGCTGAACTAGAAAGAAATGAATACATTTGAGAAATGGCTGAGAGCAAAACTTGAAAATATTCGAATGGCCTAGACACAGGTCTCCTTGGGAGAGAAAGAGACAAGACGACCCCCCGCAGTCCTGCCTCCGCCTCTAGGTAGCGATAATGGCGCTACCTCACGTTTTAGGCTTGTGAGTGAGGTTTTATGGGAATGCGAGGTGAGACGTCGTTACGCAGCTGGTGTGGGAATCCTGAGCCGGGAGACACGGCTGCCTCAGGGATTTGAAATGTATCGTTATTTAAACGGTATTGGGCACAAAGGAGTATGTCAGACCACCTGACGAGAGGATGTAAATGGCGTAAGAAGAGCTTACATAATTCTACTTCATCTCTAAGTAATTTACGGGGTAGGTAGGTGTGTTAGACCCATTTGCAGTCGACAAACTGAAGTTCACGTAGATTTCGGTGAGTTAGAAAGTGATTAGTCTGGGATTCAACCCTATTTATGTTTCATTCCAAAGCCTACACTTTTATCCATCAACTAGACTGTGAGTTAGTGGTCATATTTACCATTGTTAACTTACAGGGCATAACATGTATATGGTTTGCAAGTGATAATTTGCATTCAGTCATACTTAATTATTTTCTTGTCATCATAAAGTTCAGGACAAAAGACTCAGGTTATTATAGTTAGATATCTGGCGTGAAACTTCTGCCTATTCCTATTTCGAATGCCGAGACAGACATAACCAGTACTGACTGTAAAAGTACTTATTCCACCTCTGTGTGCTGTACTATACCTACTGTGCACAAAACACAGGCAATCTGCTTAGATTTAAAAGAAAGGAAAGACTCTTTGCGGGGCTCATCACATAAACGGAGAAGCAGCTAACTCTTACGCAGCGATAGCAAACAGGCTCCTGAAAGGGGGGCTGAGGTGGTCCGCGTTCCCCCCGCAGCCTGCCCAGGCTTTGGCCAGGTTTCGACCTCCCTTTCCTTAGAGCGCTTACTTACAAATATTACAATTGTGAATTCTTTCTCTCCCCTCCGTGATATATGTCAATCTTCTCCCAGGTCTTTAGCAAGGTTTACAAAACCCAGGGAATGTCTTTTTCAGGAACCTGGGAACCATCCCTTCGACACCCAGGCATTGAAGGAAAGAACACCCGCTCTCCCAGTGTCTGTGGAGGGGTAGGGGCCTGACCTCAGTGGTGAAGATGAGGTAACACAGATGGCAGAATCACAGAGAAAACCACCCACCAGCTCAGAAATAACTCAACAGGCTCTGCACGTCCCAAACCCTGCCTTCAAGCTGCCTCTCCTCCCCGGCGCCTTCCAGGACTTCTCCATTCACTCACCCCGGCAATTGACCGCTCACTTTCTGTTTCAGTGGATGGACTTCAGTTCAGTTTCTCTGTCCTATTGCAATAGTCCTGAATAATGTCTCCATTAACTGTCTAACTTCGGTGCAATTTCACTTCGACATAAATTTTTAAACAGCATTTCAGACCAAGCATGAGCATCAGAACAGTCCGAGGGGGCCCTGTGACCGGGAGGACACTGCGGTCCTGGAATCCCAGGCGGGATCCAGTGAGTCAAAGAAAAAGCAGAAGCCCCCCCTTACCAGTGAAAGAGAGCTAAGCGGAAGCATGAGGGCGTAAGCCAGCCAAACCCGGGGAAGACGGAGCTGATCCACAGCAGGGAGGGCCGGTCAGGGATGAAGTCGGGACTTCCAACGTTCACACCAACAGAAGTGCTCTTTCAGGAAGCTGGTCTGTGTCCTGTGGAACCTTGAGCAGCATAAACTTTGCCCACCAGATGCACGTAGCACTCCCCTCATTGCAGAATCCAAAACTGTGTCCGGCCATTGCCAAGTGTCACCTGGCGGGCAAAGTTGCCCTGTTTTGGAACGTGGACGAGCTCAGAATGAAGCCTGCGTAAGGACAGAGACACTGCATTTCCTCCAAAGGTCCCGCTTTCCCTGTGGAATGATCTGCACCCTCCGAAGCCGAGCCGTGCTCCAAACAATCTGTGTGAGCGAGTGATGTACAGACCCGAGGCACATGCAAACGTGCCCTGAAACTGTTACATGGTTGGCACAGTCGAGAGAGCGAAGCTGCCGGCGACTCCATTTCCTTTCACCGGTGACCGTGCACACGAAGTCGGGTGCCCGGATCCACTGGAAACGGCCACCGGCACTGAGCGAGTTTGATTACATGTCAGGCGCACAGAGTCACAGGTATTTCCACACGTGAGAACTTGTCTGAGAACATGTGTGGATGTTTGTAGGAATAAACTGAGCTTAGAGTTGTCAAAACTCTTCACACTTTTGTCATAAACATTAGTAATCATGTTCTCTGAGCCACGTGTTTTTACTTTCGAGTAGCCAGGCTCTGCTCCTACAAGGTGTAGAGTTACTGCGTTTCCCTAGGATGACTTTTTCAAATTAGAGAGTCAGCCCAGTATGGAGAGCTTCCTGACAGTGATTTAACTTGGCCTACCATCTTTGTTTACTGGTGTGGCTTAGAAAAATCTCAATACCAAAAAACTGTTCTCTGTTAGAATTTAATCTCCTGGCCCTTAAACACTGGTTTAAAATTCAGTTACTCCTTGTCAGACATGCAAAACTGAACATATCTATCAAACAGATCTGTATTGCTGTAACAAACTCATGTAAATTTCTGAATGATGACATTTCAAACAAATTCAGACTACAGGACCTCAGATATTTGTCATTAACATTTTGCCAAAATGACTTGTAAAAGGCCCTTTTGCTAAGTGTAGTTTACATAATGTCTCACTCTGAATAACAGTCTAACCTTTGTTGGAAATTAATGTTGACGTCATTAAGATGGCTCTATTGCTGGCTCCGAAACAATGCTAATTTAACAAAAAAGAGAAATGCAAATGCAAATAATATGAAAATGCACGCTCTCAGCCAGCAGAACTAAAAATAATCCGGCCACAGGAAACACCACATTGGCAGGTCTCAGGTGCGGAGATTCTGCTTCCGCGGCAAATGCATCGCAAACACTTCGTATGTAGTTTACGGGAGGATCTGCTTCCAGGGCCAACGGGTCCTTTACACTTAGGAAAATGGAAAGCTCTTTATCTTTTAATTTTTCCAGTGTTTTGAAATAAAAATTGTATTTCCTGCTCATTCCACTTATGTGTGTGTCTGTGGTTTTGTTGGTTTTTTTTTTTTGTTGTTGTTTTTTGTTTTGTTTTCAGTAGGGCAGTGAGAGGTCCATGCGAAGCATTTGGCGGCAGGAGTTGCATGAGCCAACCGCCCATTATTTTCAGGGCAAACGGAAGTTCGCATCTTTTCCACGAGCCCCTGAAATCTCCATGTGCCCAAGTAGGAGCTATTCATCCTCTCCCATGGAACAGAGAGGAAGTCTCCTTAAAACAAAATAATTGAGAGAGGGCAGCAGGGTCGCAAGCAACTGCCCTTGAACTCTGTCCGTCAAGATGATCACAAGGAGAGAGTTTCTACTTCTGAGTACTAGGAACAGCCCGGAAGATGAGCAAATGGAGAGCCCACACAATTACCCCAGTTACGTGCCGCAACAATTCATGGCAGGACAAATTTCATAGCCCGCCCCCCCCCTCCAATGAAAATCCATACAAAACTCCAAGTAAAGAGGGAACATTATAATTTCTCAGCATTTTTGAATCGTACTAAATGATGTGAGAATGTTGGAGGTGGGCACTGTGTTCCCTGCCACTGCAGCGACCCACATGGGGACTCAGGGACACTGTTTCTGATAAACTCCAAGAAAACAGTCAGTTATGCAGTGACTTTTAGAAAGATGATTGGGGTAGCATTTCTCATCTCAGAATATTGAAATGCATTTTGGTTTATTATTTGACAGCAAATTACTCAGCCATTATTTGAATTCATTCATGCATTCAAAGCATATTTAGTAACACATGAAATGTTAATGATTTAAATTTAAACGAAAAGACAAGTAAAGGTCTATAATTCCATTTTGTGGAGAGGAAACTAATATTTTATAAATAATAATGCATAAGGAATAAAAATACACCTGAGTTCCTGCAGTATTTATAAGTGGTTAATAATATAAGAGGTGATTTGAGGTTCTTGTACATATTTTTATTGCCTAAAATTTAGAAAAAGGATTTGTTTGAAAAGTAAAAGTAAATACTTTATAAGAAAATTAAAGTATGTTTAAGAAAAAGTCTATTTTCACCAAGGAAAGTTACATGATTTCCAGGAGACGTTTAAACCTGGGCTTGGAAAAGCTGATTGCAAAGTCTTTTGAGAATCGAAGGCTGGATGCAACAGGATTCCAACAAAAACAATTTCTGCCTGCTCAGGTGTGTACCGGTTGTTGTTTGTGTGTTTGTGCTGCTGTGTCCTTCACAGGTACCTGAGGAGTGAGCAGGAGGTCCCATCCCTGGCACTTTTCCGCATCTGAAGTTAATGTAACACTTTCACCTCTGCCCTCAAGTGCCGGGAAACACAGCCCCAGGCTACACAGTTGCAAACAGAAGCAAGCTACCGGAGCTACACACTTACTGAAGACAACTTCTGAGTCATGCGCCCAAATTCAACAATTACTTCTAAATATCAATCAGCTGATACTTTGATTAGGCCTTTTCTCAATGTTGTTGAAGAACTGGAAACCGACCATGATAATACAAAAAAACTGGATTGTAAAGTCAGACTTACGTGAATCGCGGGTCTTCTCCAGTATCCAGTTTTCCAATGGTTCACGAGGTTTTCATGCACAAAGCAAGGGGGGTGCGCTGATGCCCTGGGCTGCGCCCCAACTCCTGTACCTGACATTTTCTGGAACAGATTAACATATGAAGCTTGTAAGGGTGAGTTTATGGTTGCACTGCTTATGTAGAAATAACAATTTGGTTCCTGCCACATTTTCCATTTTCCATTCAGATAGTGCAGGTCGACAATGTGACATTTTTCCAGAGAGCCTTGCCCCATAAACCCATGGATGGCTGGTTTGTGTGCCAGAAGCAATCCTGTACAACCAGGAATATGCTCCTAAACGCATTCTACAGCTAAGAAGAGTCCTTCTGCTAACAAGACATGCTTCATTTGTACCCCGCAAGATCTGATGTTAGTGTGTCCATGACGAAATGAGGCTCAGTCACCTGCTTTGTGCATTCCTGAGACCCGCAGTTCCCACCCTGGTCCTGCGACAGAACTGAGGGGGCTACCGGTCCTGCGGCGAAAGTGAGAAAACCCCCGGCACATCCCGTCCCAGGAAAGGCTAGTTCTCCTTAAAAGAATCAGTCAAATCATACTTCCTCTCTGAAGAAAGTTTTATTTTCTTGTGCAACAAGAGCAAACATGTTGATATCATCCAGGTTGCCACTGTCTCATTGCTCAATGCACATCGCAAAGATGCAAATCTGAAGTCTTCCGTTTCGTCATAGTTACTGCTTCAGGGAAAGATCCAAAATTTAATCCGGACTCAGTCAAACTTTGTTTTGTTTTGTTTTGTTTTCTGCATCCAAACAGTTCCCAAATTATAGTAGGATTTAAAATGTGGGTGTCTGAGCAAAGCTACTTCAGGGCCTCGTCATTGCAGCATCCTCACATTTTGAAATAAAATAGTCAAAGTTTTGAAAAATCCTTTCACCAATCATATTCCTAGGAGGTCTTTGAAAGCAAGTAACAGTTACATTTGATGTTCTCTTTGCTGGAATAACGTGTAAAAATGACAAACTGACTGTGATAGGAAATACCATTGAACGGACCGAACTAAAAGATCCGGATTTTATGTACCTCCAAATTTGCCACCATCTGTCATGCAACTTCCAAATGTTTATGTGCTGCAGGAAGCACAGTGGGGCCCATAGGGAGTGTGTAATAAGATAAGGGAATACTTAATACTCTGACCTGGCTGATAGGGCCTGGTTATAAAAGGCTCAGCTGACATACATATTGCAAGTTACCTTTCTGTTGTATATACACTTGGAATTTTCTACAATGCTGGGGAATGCATTGCAGTAATTTTAAAGACAGATGAGAGTATGGCTTTTTTTTTTTTTGGAGGGATAAAACAGGAGGAAAGGGATTATGAAAGGGAAGATAAAAAGACTCTCTGTCATAGGTGTTCTTTAGGTAACACAGTTTGCGGGAAGAATATGTCTGGAGGCTGATGGTACAAATCTATCTACAAATATGTACCCAGTGGAATAAGTCACTGTCACCCCAATGATATTATTGGAAGGCTACCATTTTAAAGCATTAGATCGCCTAACAAAATATTTTTAAATGACTAGATAACGCACAATTGCGAACATCTAAACAAATACCCCTCCATGAGTCCCCCCTCAGAGAGCAGAGCCCTGAAGGGCTTCTGATCTGCCCTGGACTCCAGGGTGGGGAGGAAGGACCAAAGAGTGAGGAAGAGCTCCCGCGGGGAAGGCGCGTGGCTGAAGTTACAAAGTGCAGTCCCCTGTCTTGGAGACGAAAGCTACTTGAGCCTCCAAAACTCTTTAAGTAAAAAGACATGTGCTGGGTCTTGGAGCTCGCTCTCTCTCAGGGCCCGATACCACCACGCAACACAGTGCCGGCGCTGGGACTTCTTATTACCGTCCAGTGTTCAGTTAAAAGGTACCCTAGAGAAATGTATGATTTTCCAATATGCCCATCAACCGTTTCTCAATATCATGGGCTCCTTTGTTTTGTAAGGCTATTTAGCCATTGCGCTTGCAGTTAAGATTTTTATCCAGTTCCCTAGCTCACCCCAAAGGAGCTGGCATTGCTGGACGCACGTAAAAACGTTAATCTGCACCGTTTTCTGCTCTGTGGTATCAACATTGGGCCAACCAAGATCAAGATACCTGCTCTGGGACCTTTAATTTGGGAAACAATTACGTATCAGGTAAGTGATTTGGGTTGTTGCCCACTTTAAACCATTTGTATTTACACTGTACGTTACAAAAGATAAACACAAAACTGCCTAAAAAAGACAAATTCTCACTTTTTTATGTTGTTGCTCATTGTTCTGTCTCAGATAAAACTTTGAAAGAAAAATTTGCTTTCCATAACTTGGAAGGATTCTCCTGTTTGCCATTTTTGCGCTCAGAATCATTCATTGAAAGAGACGGGCTTCCGCCCTCTCCGGATCCGGCCGACGGCAGTTCCTTACCCGCATGGGTCCGTCACCTGAACGCCTGCCCCTGTCGGGAGACAGCAGGGAAGGACAGGCAACCCTGGCATGTATTAAGGCGGCTCATGGGGGCCAGCACACTCTCCTAGGGACACGGCCCAGGAATTCTGACGAGGCCCTCACAGCGCCGCGTGGGCTGGCGCGCCGTCTCCGTTTCGCAGAGGAGAAAACGGAGGCTACAGAGGACAACTAACAGGCCGACGGCCAGGGAGATCAGCGAGGGTGCGACAGGGGCACCCAAACGCAGCAGGGCTGAACTCCGGGGCCCAGCTCCTCGCTGCCACCCGGAGCTGCCTGTCACAGAAGAAAGGCCCAGAGGCTGGGCTCGGGCACCAGCTGCTTGCACCGTCATGATGCCAGCGCTCCCAGTGGGCACAAGCAATTTAACTGAGTCACGAACTAATTGCTGTGATGATGAATTAACTCAATATTAAGCTCATTACAATATAATTATATTGAATTAATGGATTATAAAAATAAAAATGAGTGTTGTCATGGAAAACTGCCTATATTTTATTTGGGTCAAAGAGATCAAGGATCTTATTTCCATATATGCAGATTAATAAATGAAAATTAAATCATTATTAGAGTAAATAAGATTAATGAATGAAGATCAGACCCATTTTTCACTGTTTAGGTGGTGTGTTACCTGAATAATTAATATTGGGACCCTGAGCTGTTAGAGACAATGGGGTATTATAATTACCAGGGTTCCCTTTAAAAACCCATCAATGATTAGGGGCTCAAAGATTTCCTGGTTCTTGAAGAACCTCTCTTGATGGTATTCTATAGAAAATATGTAAGAACATCTTCACAAAAGTAACATCATTGAGATGTCCCAAACAGAGGTAATTATGAGTTTAATGTTTAACCTACTTTTCTTACCACACAGCTGAGAGTTATTAAGAATGAGCTCTTATAGGTGAGCCCATTCACTCTGTGGTATACAACTTTGATTCTATTATATAAGGTCTGTCCGGAAAAAGCCCAGCCCTTGTTAATATAACAAGAATGGTTTGTGCAGCATCTGCGTAACCTGGCCGCCAAGGAGAGTGGACTGGAATGCATATGCGTGAACGATGACGACTTCACTGTACACTCGTACACTGGGGGCGGTCGATGTCATTGAGTGAGCATGTGTACTGTGTGGCCGTCCCATTCAAAATGACTGGGCAAGTAGAGCAATAAATCTGCATCAGATTTTTCATTGAGCTTGAACATTCCTCCGTGGGAACTATTCAGATGATTCAGAAGGCCGCAGCTACGGGCAACTGCTGATTGGCAGCTTCATCACGACAACGCGCTTGCTCATCCATCAAGTCTCACGCAGTTTTTCAGCAAAACATCAAATCACCTAGGTGACTTAGCCCCCCTACAGCCCAGATTTGGTGCCCTGGGACTTCTGGCTTTTCCCAAATCTAAAATCACCTTTCAAAGAGTAGATATTTTAGACCATTGATGAGATTCAGGAACATACGACGTGGCAGCTGAGGACCGTCAGTCAATCATCCCTTCCGTATCTATGCTGCTGCTTCCGAAGCCAAAGGTCAAGTGATATATTGAAGGATAATACAATTATCACTACAATACAAGAGTATGTGGCATAATCTTGGTTTTTTATATGATTGTAATTTTCAGTGTTCAAATATCATACTGAAATCACCCATTTTTAATACTCCCATTGCTCCACATAAAGTATTTTAATGAGTACTCTTATCTCAATGCAGTAAAAATTGTAGCACTACACATTAGGAGCAGAGCGGTAAAGCAGTGTGTTGAAGAGTAGGTCTAAGTACAAATGTAAATGTTTTCTACATTTTCAAGAAAATTGGAACACAAGATGTCAATTTAACATTGTCAAATGCAAGAACGTTTTAGGCTTGATGCAGAAAAAAATACCCCAAGGTAGAGAGAACTTCACTGAGTCAGAGAAAACTAACTGAGGCATCAACGTGCTATGAAAATAGATAAAATACAGCCAGATCCTAAAACACCTGGGCAGGATTCGAATATCGACTAAAGTTAGATACTTAGCGCACAGGAGTAGGAATGCACTAAGTGCCTGGTAACTGAGTAGACACGGAAGGTGGAAACACGGGTCACTACTTTTCTCCGTGTCACTGGGCAGTGGTGGGCGTCCTTCCAGGGAGCGAGGCGGAGGCTCGCCGTTGCTTCCGCGAGTTTCTCGGGCCCTGGCGCCCCACTTCGAAGACCGCAGTCGGAATGTCTCAGGTTCACCGGGTGCACCGATCTCTCAGAGACCAAGTCCCATGAACCAGGATAATGGGACTCCTTTGTGAGAGGCAGAGTGATTTGTTCATTGTTAATGAGACCTTTCATCACATAATCTTTGCATTCTCTGTAGATTTCTGACATCAAAGGTTAATCATGGCCCTCTTTTGACTTCATTTTGCATATCAGCAATATGTAGAAAAATTAATGACAAGAAAATGTGATACTTTCTAATTTGCCTCAATACCCATAATGTATGTAAGCTAATGCTTGGCATGTAGGCAATTAAAATGGGGGTAATTCTTTTTCTTCCTCCCCTTCCTCCTCCTCATTCTCCTTTTCCTCTTCTTCCTCCATAGTATGCAAGTCTAATATACCAAATTTGGAGTTTGGGTGGCAGAAGAAATTAGCTAAAGTCTAATGTATGCTATAACACGTCTATACATGTACTGGTTTGATAGGACATAGTGGTTCTAATTAAATTTACTAGCCCTGTCTGGATAAATAATAAAAAGTGAATAATGAAAAGTATATTGAGTCACTGACCTGCATATATGAAAACAACTTTTATTCCCAAATGAGCTCTTTTTAACTGCCTACTTTTTGGTAAACATAAAAATCTAACACTGAGGATTAAAGCCTTGGGTTTATGTCATGCAATCACATGCAAACCTGTCATAATTAATTTGAATTATATCCACTCTCCCCAGATTCCACCACTTCCATCCAGTTTCTAGAACTCACGTTCTCCCACTTGGACGTTTAGAACAGCCTACTGAACATGTTGTGCTTTAATAAGCGTCAACAGCCCCACTGCATGTCCTCGTGAGGGACAACTCAGGACTGGAGAACAGGTCAAACGACAGACCGACACGCGATGAGAAGAGCAGGCACAAAGGATGCTACATAATTAATCGGGGCCGCTGGGATGCTAGGCATGATCTTTTTGATCCTTAGTAAAACTTGGAAGGTTTCTAGTTTCGATTCACCTGGATAATACTTACCAAAGAATTTTGTGGCCATAAAGAAACATGAAAGTGTGACAATGCCAAATGAGTTGGTTTTATGACTGGTTGTCAAAGAAATCATGTACTTTCATTGTATCCATAGTTCATTCATGTTCTTAATTTTTATAGCCACTGTGTCCTTAGTCTCTTGACATCCTCTGTCACTATGTCACAAGGTAGCTCCAGTTCTAATTATTTTAATGGCATCACAAAGGTGAGCAGGGGGAAGGTGTTACTTTGCTGGACAGTCGGATGACTCAGCGATTGACAAATAAAGTAAACCCCAGAAAACATATTTTCATTTCATTTTTAAAGATCTCAACAGCAGAAACTTTTCTAGTTAAAACAAAACACAAATATTTATCTAATTCCAAATAACTTGAAATTATTCAGATATATAGAATTTTAAGTGTAGATTCTACCTATTTCTGGAAATGTTTGAGGTGGATCGCGCAAGAAAAGAACACACGCACTACACTTTTGAAAATAACAAATTACACACTAGATGGAAATGGTCTGATCAGCATCCCAAGCGGCCGGCTCAATCAAACCCGGTGCATCTCACTCATAGCAACTGAACACCAACTACGTGTTAGGCTCTTAGACTCAAAAATGAGGAAAGCAAAGTCTTTCCCCTCTAACGGCCACGGTGTGGTTCAGAAGAGAAACACATACGATAATAGTAACGTGGTGCATTAGCACATGTATCAGTTCTAACCGATAAAGCACAATCTGAGAATCTCGCTGGACCACAACAGAAGGAGCTGTTTCTGGCGCACAGGCTCAGCAGACCCGGACTTGGCCGCACGTGATGGTGCAGCCCCGGGCCTGTCTCCAAACCAGGATTTGAATGCGGGCTGTTCCGTGTGTCCCCCAGCCTCCTCTCCCCAGCGGCCACCTGGGGCATGTTCTTTGCATGGAGCCTGATGCTAGCGCAACAAAACAAGCCAAGCTGTGCAGGCACATCTAAGACCTCTCTTTGCTTCAGATCTGCTCATGTCCCCCTGGCTGAAGCAAGTCAGAGCAGGAGGGCACGCAAACCTCAAGAGTGAGAGAGAGGTGAATAAATCATACCTGTTGGACAATGACCCAATTCAGCACAGCTTTATAGAGGAAAGGAAACTCTTAAGGCTGTTGCCTGTCTGAGGTGGGACTTTACTGCATCTCAAAGAGGAAGCTTTCGAAGGTACCTGTCTTTCTCCCAAACCATCACCCCTGCCTTGATTTTTGCTTTATATGACAAGTCATAGCAATGGGACGGCGGTCATTGCAGGGCACTGGCTAAGCTCCATTCACTGGAGTTGCACCTTGTCAGACCCTTGACGTGGTTCCCTCACTCCCCACACTTATCCAGGCCAGCCCAGCCCCCGGGGTGACTCCATGCTCTTCTCCTTGTTTCCATGGTAAACGGGCCCAGAAAGAGCCAGCTAATTGCAGAATATGTCATTGTATTCATCCTCTACGTTATAATTCTCTGCGCATGCCCACGGCTGGGGCTCAACAGAAGTCTGATGTGAAGGTTTTTAAATTTGATTTTAGAGGACAGCTTTCTTTCCTTCACAGGCAGAAGCCTGTAAAAGTATAAAGTTGTACCACCATTAAACAGACTAGGAAGACTTTATTAAAAAATTGTTGCAATAGGGGAGAGAGAATAATCTCAACTCCACTTAAAAAAAAGGCTATCGGGTTTTGAAGACCCAGGGTCTCCAGCGATGGGTGCTTGCTAACTGGGCTCACCCACAGGGCAAGCAACACTCCCTTCCCTGACCGAGGTGGTTTTACAGCTTGGATCCGGGCCCCTGACGCTAAGCTCCAACCCTCTATAGAGATGGGAGATGGAGTTACTATCTATTTTGATGATTACATTTTAGTGGGATGGGCTCAAAGCCTTTGAAAAAGGCATTCCCTGGAATTCCTGGAGTCTTCCAAATGGACAGAAGCCTTTCAAAGAGGGTTGTGTGCATTTCAAAGGGGCAGAGAAACGATGTGCAATTATAAGTTTTCTAAAGTAAATTCTCAATGGAAATGAAGGTCAGGGGCTTAGAGTCAGGAAGAAGTCTGTTTGAAGGTTAGTCAAACTGAAGAGATCAAAGACATCTTGGTCAAGCTGCAAGTTCAAATCAAGAGCTTTAAGAAGTCCAGACGCTAACACAATAAATACCTTTTTGGCAGTTGCTGTTTTTCCTCTTGCTACATGTCCTTCTAGGAACTTATAAGGAAGAAGGTGACTTACAAAATATGGTTTAGTTATCTCTGGGTGCTGTGGCTAGATAATCATCTTAAAACAAAAATTAAACCAAACAGATCACGTCCTTGCCTTGAATGTTTTTTAAGTAGATGAGAAACATGAGCTGATTTTTACATTTTTCTACAAAAATTACTATTGAACAGTGTAGAGGTTGGGAACCCCAGAAGCAAGGGTCCCTGAGAGGGGAAGAGAACTTTTAGTAAAACATCATTAGTATTAGGTGGATGGGAAAGGTGTATTTTAAAAAAGGTGAAACTAGTATTACTTTGAAAGAGTCTGAATTAAATTTATAAAAGTTTCCACATTTTTAACTTGGGTGTCTAGGTGAATGGTTATTAACTCTTTGATACTGGGTAGCAACGAAGTACTTTGCAAAGATCCATGAACATTTGCTACCCAAAATAATAATATCTTATGGGTGAGAAAGATCATAGAAGCCATCAATTGAATGTGTCACCAAGGCACAAATTCCTTTCTTAGCGCTGCAAAGATGGTTACCCTTTCTCTGAGAGGCTGTTTTGCCACTGATGGAAAGATTACTTCCTCTTACAATATTGCTTTCTACTAAAAGTGGTTTTAATTTTTAGATGCTTAAATGTTACATTATGAAATTGGCTGCGTTCATATGACATAATTTCTGGATCCCTCAGCACCAGAATAACTTTCTGCTGTACAGACTCCAGATTTTTAAAGTTGAGTGTCTAAAACCAAATTGGTGAGAGCTAATATATTAGGGGTTTCCCACTAAGTTAAACTGCTGGTCTCAGCTATGAGTCAACTATAATTTTTATTAAAAATTTCACCTAAAATAGTTGTCTTGTTTCCGGAAACCTGTAACAGGGTTTACTCATTAGAATCAAGGAACATTCATTTTTCTCTGGGTTTGAATATTTGGCTACTAGTTCTCCTCAAGGTTTAATGTTCTTTCTCTGGAACCTCATATTTGTTTTAATTTCAATGCTTGGTTTGTCTTCTCCTTGTCCTTTGGGGTAGCTTGTTATTCTAACTGGCATCTTTGGTTGCCCCAAAACTGCTTAAAACATTTTTATTCCAGATTCTGTTGTTTGGTCCGTCTTATTCACTAAATATTTATCCTCTCTAGCAAGCCAAATGTAGAATGTTACTTCTCAAATCCCTATACATTTTTCTTTCGGTAATTGATGATCTGTATTTTCAACATTTGTGCTTATTTACCAACAAACACCTCAGCTCCTGCAGGCTGTTTACATGAGTAGCTATCCTCTGAGATTTTGGACTTTCTTAGGTTTTTTTTTCTCCCCGTCTCTAAATAACAACAGAATTTTTGGTTCTTTGGATGTTTGTGAGAAAACTGTCTTTCATTACTTTATTCATCTTTTCATTCCTACATTGCATATTTTGGAATAACCACAAATGCTAGATATTAGCATAAAAAGAGAGTGAGAAATGGATGTTGCCCCATGGGAGTTCACATCTTACCAAGACACAGAAACTCGAACATGTGATCCTGAGGCAGGTGGTCAGTGTTACAACAGCGAAATATACAGGCTAAGACGAAGGGGCCAACACGCCTGTGAAAAATAAGGAATTTGTCAGGAAGTAGAAGAAAGACTTTCAGGTAAGCTAATTTGCATTTTTTCAGCACACTACAATGTTGGGAACCGCGCTGCCTGGTTTCAGAAGCTGTAACCTCTGCCATTGCCAAGGCTGAGTGAGCGACCTTCGGACCATAAGCCACTAAGGAGACAAAGCTTATCTCCCTGGCAGGGGTGCTGCTTCTGCTCCTTTTACTTCACCCATAACTGCCCCCCAATGCTTGGTCGGTTAGCCAATGACGGGTAACATTCCTCAAGGGGGGAACGACCTAAGCCAGGCATGATCACATGGAGGTCCCAAGGAAGGACTTGGGGGGTTATAGCAAAAGGGGCTGATAGACTCTCAGCTATGACATAGCCTTGAGTCCTCATTCTGTCTGCAAGAAGTCTAATCTCTTGGCTGCCTTGCTTACCCTGCCTGACTTAAGCTTGAGACAATGCCTTAACCCTGAAACAATGCTGGTGGTGGGTGCCACCCTGTGCTGGAAAGGGCGGGTTCTCTAGGGGGATCAGGCCTAAGAAAGAATATGTAAAATCCTATGAAACCTGCTTTGTTTAGAATACTCTCAATTAAATAAGGGTCCTAGCAAGAAGTGAGTTTGTTCCTCAAAGTTTTATTGCTCTTTAGCTATCTGACCCTGACTCAGAATAGGCCCTCCAGTTCTGTTTACATTATCCACTGTTCAATCCTTACTGCCTGACAATGATTAATGAGCCTGTATTCCTGTGTAAAATGACCCAATAAAAGCCCATTGAGGAAGAGGCTCTTGGCCCTTCTCCTTTGAGAGATCAGCCACCTTTCCTCCCCAAGCAGATCATGTCTTGGTAGACTTATTCTCATCTGTGGTGGCCAGGGGGGCCCTGCCGGTGGAGCCCCCCATACTACAAACTTTTTAAATAATATTCTAAAAGTCTTGCTTTCATGCTTATTATTTTGTCACAATGGCCCTGGCCTGTTCCCTGGTTGCCTGTCTCCTTATGTAAAGAAATAGTGAGGAATTTTGTATTTTGTTGAATTCATTGACTTTATTTCATAACCCCTCACTCAGATATAACAAAAATGCCTCTTGTTGCAGCATTATTCAAAAGCCAAGATATGAAAACAACACCCTATCCATTGACGGTGATGGGGTTAAAAATGTAACATGTAGCTATAGGAGGGGGTACCACCAAAGAACTGGAATCACCTTCCGGAAGGTGGGCCGGTTGGAGTACAGGCGTCCCCCACTAGGTGAGTGCTGTAGGAACCCGTCTGGGTCAGTGTACCAGCTGGTGTCATTGTAAGAGGCTGCATTTGGCATCAGTGAAATTTTTTTTAATTATTTCAATGTGCTTGCCCATTTCATGACGGTGATTTATAAGCACACCTGCCCACGCTGTGCTGAGGGTTCAGCATTTTTGACCAAAAAGGCATGACCCTAAGCCCCAGCCGCTCTATTTATCCAATCTTGCTCCAAGTGACATTTTTTTTTGTTTGTTTCCCCAAATGAAAAAAAATCCTCTAAGGGGAACGTTTTGCTGATGTGGAAGAAGTGAAACAAAAAAAAAAAAAAACGGCAGAAGCACTAAAAGTCATCAAAATCGATGAGTTCAAAAGCTGTTCTGAGCAGTGGGAAAAACATCCTGATAGGTGTACTGCATCAAATGGAGAGTACTTTGAAGGTGACTGAAGTTTAAACATATAAGAATAAATGCACGAATTTTTATAAATAAATTCTGGTTTGGGGTCCCTTCTCAAAGAAATAGATAATAAAATATTCTTCAATCTTGAAAGAGTAGAAAATCCTGCCATTTCAACCATATGGATGAACTTGGAGGACATTATGCTAAATGAAATAAGCCAGGCACAGAAAGGCAAATACTGCATGAGCTCCCTTACATGCATAACCAGGACTGGAGCCCTGGCCGGTGTAGCTCAGGGGATTGAGCACGGGCCTGCAAACCAAAGGGTCGCTAGTTTGATTCCCAGTCAGGGCACATGCCTGGGTTGCAGGCCAGGTCCTCGGTAGGGTGTGTGCAAGAGGCAACCACACATTGAGTTTCTCTCCCTCTCTCCTTCCTTCCCCTCGCTCTAAAAATAAAGAAATAAAACCCTTTTAACAAATGTTGACTGTGTAAAAGCGGATAGCAGAATCAGTAGTTGCCAGGGGTTGAGAGGTGGGCACGTGGGAAGATGGCCGTGACAGGGCACAGAGTTTCAGGTGTGGAGGGTGCATAGCTTCGAGATTCAACGTGCAGCCTGCCAACTATAGTGCATGGGGCTGTGCTGTACACTTAACCTTGGCTAAGAGCGTCAATTTGAAGAGTTCCCACCACACACACAGTGGTAACTAGCTGAGGTGTTAATACGTTTATTTGCTTGTTACCATTTTCCAGCATCTATGTGAGTCAAAGCATCATGTTGTACAACTTACATGTATGCACTTTTACTTTGTCAATTAAGCTGGAAATAAAGAACTAAGGAAAGGGAAAGACATCAAACATTTTTATTATCTTTTTAAAAATAAATATTTCCAAAAAAACCTGGATTCTCTTCTTGAAAGTCTGTGTTAAGACACACATTTCCTTTATTTTTAATGTAGTTGGGGTTTTGGTGGATTTGCTGTGTCGGGGAAGCAGAACCTACTTAGCGAACTTACTCACGCACCGCAATGGAAGAAAGGATTGCCATTAGGTCCGAACTGAAAAGCCTGCCTTTGAATGCTCACGACAAAACAAAAGAACAGGAAAGCAACATCAGCAGAAGGCACGAACGTGGCAAAACAAGAGTTGCCGAACGGTCCAGAACCTTAAGAAAATTTACTCACTGAAATGAAATGAAAGCGCGTGCTCAGTGCCCGCAGGAAAGAACCGTGCCTGAATTTGGACCCCCGCTGGAATGAGCGCTTTCTCTACAAGGGAACAAATGAAAATTGGATCGGGGACACATTTTCAACGAAAAAGACACTCTGCCAGATGGCTGCTTGGCAAAGGAAAGGGAAGAGTTGATTAAACTGTCATGTGATGACTTCAAATTCAGCCAAGTGCAGCTTAGCAACTTCTTGCTGGGGAGGATAAAGGACATCCAGGTACTAGGCATGGTTTTGACATTATTAAGGTTTAAGGTGACTTTGCAGTTTCATTGGCTTCCTGCCACTGCTTTCAATAAGGAAAGACGTAAAATTCATCTCAACCAGGA
Source organism: Anoura caudifer (assembly GCA_004027475.1). NCBI lineage: Eukaryota > Metazoa > Chordata > Mammalia > Chiroptera > Phyllostomidae > Anoura > Anoura caudifer. Next base: position 230,356 of record PVKU01001240.1, on the reverse strand, counting down.
ACAGAACTTTCTGCTGAATAGAACGTGAGTTTCTCCGGAACTGATTCTTTGAAATCTTGGTGCCAAACACACTCCTCATAGAGCACATTTACTTTTCAAACAAAAGCTAAGGTGCTGTTCACTGACAGACGCTACTTTGTCAAGCTGGATGAAGATTCTGTGCCTTTACCGTACCAGATAAGACAAGGGGGTACTATAAGACCTGTACCAAGATGCAAACATGCCCCCTGAGGACTGTTTATCCTTGTTCTGTGGGGGGAGAAAATAATTCCCCTCTACCCTTCTAGGTCCTTGGCTGAGACCCCCTTGTAATGAAAGACAGATCAAGAGGAGCAAACACGGGGAAGTGGAATGCATGAGCCCTTCCCACAGACATGGGAGACGCCCAGGGAAGCTGAGTACTCTACGAAACGGATGGAGCCAGCACCTTAAATACCGTCCCCGGCTAAAGGTAAAAGGTGGCGGGGGAGTTAGGGGAGGTTACAGGAAAAACCCAGCAAACGAGGGTATGAGTGTTACCAAGCGTCTCCATTGATAAGAGTGAGAAATTTTGCCACCCTCCTCTTCCTCGTACAGGGAGGGAGACACCCTCACAGATGTGGATGGACATTCAACTGCTAAATAAATGTAAATGGGTCTCCCAAGGTCACTTCCGCTAGAATTTCAGCGCTCTTCCTGTGTCTGCAGCCTCTCAAAAATAATCAGCCTTAAATAATCCTTATGCCAAAAAGGCATATTTGCAAGTGACAAATTCTTCTCCCGTTCCATCCTCTGCCCTCTCTCTCCTTTGTGCTAATAGATCCCTAATGTTCTATTATAACTACTGGCCTCACCTGCCGAAGCTGTCAGTGAGGTGGTGTCCAACACAGCAGCCTGGGCGAGCCAACGACGACGCTCAGTATCTTTGGATTCAGTGTTCGGCCCGGGGGTGGGCAAGTAACTCAAGCAGACCAGGCAGCATGGATTTCGGAACTAGAGCGGGTCTGGGAGAGGGCCTCCCACTCCCTAAGGATCCCCATTGCTAAAAACCACGACAGCCAATTGCTGCCTCGCAGTGACAGCCTGTCTGAGGATACAGGAAAATGCCAAGAGCAGGGATGAACATGAGCGGAAATGAGACACCGGTCCGATGTCATCCTTTCGGGGCAGGCCCCAACCTCGCCTAAAGCGTCTCTGAACTTGCAATTTTCCATCAGATAAACCATTCATATATTTTTCCTCATCAACTTAATGACTTTGGGTGCACGTTGAATAGCGCCAAATTTTATCTTCTCATTTATTTATGTAAAAGGTTTTCATTTGTTAAATCACTTTTTTCTTAGAGTATCATTTCACTTCTCACTCTGTGTGTGACATTTTCATTTTTTCTCAAGTATTTTGTTTTCATTTGTAGCTTCTGCTTTCTAGTCTTGCTTAAGAATATTCCTACTTGCTCCCAAATTATATAATTTTCTGTTAATATTATTTACAAACAACTGAAATTTAAGTCTTTAACTTACTAAAATGTATTATTTTACGGTGTAACTTATTTTTGGTAACTTATTTTACTTTGTTTTTTCCCAGATGAATAGCTCATTATACTACCACCATTTATTAAACGACCATCACTTACTAAAACCCTCTTCCCATTCAGCTTAAGCAACACATTGTCACACACTCTTTTCAATATTTTATTTAGATCCTTTAACGAACTTCAACTTATAGGCCTGAACATTGCATGTCCTCTAGGTTTATACTGTATTAATTATAGTAAACATGCCCTAAGTTTTAAATAAACTGTTATAGCAAGTTCCTACTCAATGCTCACTTAAAAAAAAAAAAAAAAATGTATGTGACTCTGACCAAACAGGTTAGTGAACCACCTCCTCAAAAAAAAAAAAAAAAAAAAAACCTATAAAATTGGGCAAAATTGGGAAAAAAAAATAGTTCTGGAAACTACCAAAGCCAAGCAGTAAGTGGAAGGTCTCTGTTCACGAAATGGTGTGAGAACATGGGATGCGGCCCACGGGAGACAGCGGCTTTTTGCTCTCTAAGCCTGCCCCCAGGGTGGGGGCTGCAGCGCTGCCCGTGGGGGCCAGGGCATCCTTGCATGCGGGGGGCGGGGCACCGCCAGGCCCCAGGACAGAGGCCGCAGCGCAGCTGAACTGCAGGGCCGTAGCGCAGCATCGGGAAAGCCTTCCGTTCTGCGGAAGCCCCATCGGGCTTGTCAGTGCACCCGCCATGGACGATAATCTACGGGGAACGCTGGTGATGTAGGGACGTTCAGAGCGAGACAAGCTCGTCGCTGGCCCTGGCTGCCGGCAGGCTGCGTGCACATGCGCCAGACGTCCAAGGGGACGCCTCGGAAAGACAAGGCCAGGGGCAGGCTTGAAAGCTGTCTGAACTTCCCGCGTGCTCCCCAATGAAACACTGACCTGTCTGCACAGGATGGGAGTCTCCCCAGCGTTTAATCACAATCTGCAACTAATTCCTGACTGCTGGTTGAGGTATGTGGGCACAGGAACGACCCCAGGAAGCCAGGATAAAACACCAATAATAATAACAACAACGATAATAAAAACAGAGCAAGGACTTCAGCTGCTGCAGAATCCAGAGTAGGTGCAATCTACTATGTTACATGCCCAGTTTTCAACAAGGACTATGAGATGTACAAGGAAATAGAAAATGTGACCGACACTCAAGAAACAAAACAGTCAAGACAAATGGTCCCTGAGTGTGCAGAGATGTTGAACATAACAAAGACTTTAAAGCAGAAACTATAGATAGTTCAAGAGCCCTGCGTCAAGAGTAGAGATACATGTGGTCAAAGGGCCAATGGGCAGGGAATCTCGAGCAGGACCCTGGAACTATGGAACAGGAACCAGACCCAGGCGTTCTAGGGCCGAGCAGCGCTGCGGCCAACACAAAAAGAGACCAGCGCAGCCGCATCGTTTACGCAGCAGAAGAAAGACCCGCCAAACTCGGAGATGGATCAATTTAACCTATCCAAAAAGTGTTTTGTTTTGTTTTTTTAAACAGAGCCTCAAAAACCTATGGAGTGACATGGAACCTATCAACAAATATAAAATAGAATTCCCAGAAATAAAGAAGAAAAGCTGTTTTAACAATAATGGCCTAAAACTTCCCAAACTTGATGATAAGCATTTCTTCAGAGTCAAGCAGCTCAAAAAACTTCGGGCGGGACAAAGAGTTACCTGCACCCGGACACGTCGTGATCAAACTGCTTAAAACAAGGTGAAAACTTGAACGCAGTGAGACACAGTAACAGACCATGTACAAGCCAACGATAACATGATTAATGACTGACTTCTAATCAGAAACGGGAAAATCCAGAGGCAGTGAGATGCTTTTTTCAAAGCGGTGAAAGAAAGAAAATCAAAAGCTGTCAACGCAAAATGTATAGGCAATAAAACTACCATCACAAATGAAGGAAAAGAAAGGCATTCACAGATAAGCAAAGATTATGTGAATTTATTACTAACAGATATGACTTAAAATATATTAAAGGGATTCTTCAGTACTAAAGTACATGACAACAGTTGGCAACTCAAATCTAGAGGAAAAATAAACAGTAAAAATGTAGATAAATGTTTATAACCTCAAATATATTTTTCTCTTTTCTCTTAAATAAATAATACTGCAAAAGCCAATAACTATAGCACAATACCGTTGGCCTTATTACGTACATAAATTAAACATACATGGAATTCACAGTACAAAAAGACAAATAAAAATAAAACCGTACGGGAGGAGACTTGTCTTCTATGTCCAGAATTACCTAGATGTTAACTCCATGTTGATTACCATAACATTTATATCGTGATCTCTATAACTACCAGTAAGAAAATAACTTTTAAAAAGTGCTGAAAACCAGCAGAGGAATTAAAATCACACAATCAAAACTTTCCATTTTAATCGCAAAACAAGTTAGTCAAAATAAATACATAAATGAAAACCAGAGGCACAGAAAAGAAATGCTGCACACCGAAAACCAAGAGCAAAAATACAGAGATTAATCAAGTCCGAGATAACAATAGGTGCGGACAGATTGCAACTCTAATAAAAAGACAGACATTGCCAGGCTGGGTTAAAGAACAACATCCCATGGTAGTCCACCTGCAGATGCGCACTTCAGGTTCACAGACACAGAGGGGTTGATGTGAAAGGAAGGAAAGGTTGCATCACGCATAAAACAGCTGGATGGGATACATTAGCATCAGACTATAAAGCAAATGACGTCACCAGAGACAAAGAGGGACACTGCATCATGGCAAAAGAACCACTGTATCAGGAAACTATAAGGCCGTTCGTGTGGCTGTATCTAACCGCCCGGCCCCAAGGGCATGAAGAAAAGTCAAGGAGATACTTTAAAACTATAGACAGAGATGTCAATACCACTGTGCCAAAATATATTTTTAAAAAACAAGGTAGAAAACTACTAAGAATATGCAAGATTTGACAACACTATCTGCCAACTTGACCTAACTGATATTTATAAACTATTCCACTAGACAAAAAAGATTTCACGTTCTTTCCATATATACATGCATTCCATGCATTCTTCAGGATAATCCTTAGGCTAGGACATAAATAGAAGCAGACAATTTAAAAAAATTGAGACTATTCAAAATGCTGAATTAGAAATTAATAATAAAAATATTGGGAAATAATCAAAGATCCTACTTCTGAATAATATAAGCATCAACAAATAAATTACAAAAAACTTAAAAAGTATTTCTAACTGAATGATAGCACAACATATAAAAATGTAAGCATATGGATAAATCAACTCTATTGTGGGGAAAAAAGGTCTCCAACAAATAATCTAATCTTCACCTTAAGAACCTAGAAAAGAAAACCCAAATTAAGTCAAAATTATGCATAAGAAAGAAGATAATAAAAACTGAACAGAAATCAATTCAATGAAAACAGGAAAACAATGAAGAAAAATCAGTGAAGGCAAAAGCTGATTCTTTGATATGACTAACGAAACTGACAAAATTGGCTCTCCTGACCACTGTCCCTGACTCTCAACTTGACCAGACTTCAGTTGCCCTTGTCTGCAGGATCATGTGGCCCAAGAGGCAGCACAGCTTGCTTGCACAGCAGACAGGACCTGTTCTAGAGCCTTCTGCCCTGGGCCCCCACACAGAACTGGCTCCTTGCAAGTCACTCGGTAAATGAGCCAGAGCAGTAACCCTGAAAGAGCGATGTGCTGGCTGTAAAATCCAGAGGACTCTAGGCCTGTGACGTTGTGTCTGCGGTTGTCAGAGGGGCCAGATGCAACAACGTACCCTCCCCCTTAGCAGGGCGATGTCAACCGGCCACACACTGCTCAGGCACTTCCTGAGTCAGACATATGCATGAAGGCAAACTGATGGTGCATTTCTCATGTTCGACAGGAGAGAGCTCTCAAATTTAATTAACAGCAATGCATTCAGTTCCTATAGCAAGGAGATATATTTTAAGTCATCCAGGTGATGGGAAGAGAGAAACCCATAAGAAGGATAAAAGGCAGAACCTGAGAATCCTTGGTGTTCTTCTAGCCACAAAACTGTGTGAAACCAGGATCCCCGAAGGAATCAGCACAGAGAAAGTTAAAAATCTGGCTCGAACCTGCATGAGATTAAACTGCTCTTGCCACAGAAATGGAAACACCCTCTTATGGAATGAATGTAGTAAGAAAAACCACACAAAATTTTCTGAGCAGTATGACCCATTCTTAAACAAACTTTGCTGACACCCAGCATCAGATGCACGTGGATGCCAGGCTGCTCCTGAGGAGTTGGGAGGAGACAGGGGCAGGGCTTCCGCTGCCTGCCTCCACCTGTCCACCAGGGAGCTGCCGGACACCTCAGCAAAACTCCCCCCACCTTGGATTTCCCATTACCTTTATCCTGTTGCAGTGTTACAGTTTTTACATTTTTTTCCCTGAGGTGCAACCACCAAACATTAATAAACTAGGGTTTAAACTAAGGTTTAAAAATGAAACCTCTTTGTGGTGGTGACAATGTCAAACATGTCACGTAAACCTAAGGGACTCCTGCATTTAAAAGAAAGGTATGCGTTAATCAGAAAGTAGTATAAGTAGATGAATTAGTACCGTTCACCTTACTAGGACAATGGCATTTTGGGGAATAACTGATTTTTGCAGACTGGAGTTTTCTGCAGTTGGTGTCAGGGCTAAGCACTTTGCACGAGACTAATCCTCTTTGGTTGGTAACTACTTATTGTCACATCTTTTGCTTTTCCCTCTGACTAGGGAATTGCTGCTATCTGCATTCCTGTATCCTCTGCTCGCCTGTGAGTTCCATAAAAGCAGAAAGTATAATTATGCTTTTCTTATATCCAAGAAGCTAGCAAATAGCCTGGGAAAAAAGCAGGTGCTCGATCAATATTTTTCAATAAAGTTGAAGCCCACAAAGGACATTTTTGCTTTCCTCATAAAAAATAAAGCTGGCGATTTTGCAGACATATTTTCAAAATGTCTTATTTTTCACGAGTGCGACAATTGCTGCGTATGTCCTAGAAAAAAAAATTCACAGAGGAGGAAATAGCTTATAGTTATTATTACACAAAGAACTTCGCAAAAAAAAAAAAAAAAACTTAAAAATAGACTGACTTTCTTCCATTCCCAGGGCTTGCTCCAGGCAGAGAAGCACGTATTTTAAAACAAAATACAATTAGTGATTTCCATAGAGGAAGGAACGGTTGATTCCGTTGCGCTCCCCTGTGCGGCTGATGCTCGGTGACAGTCCCTGCCCTCGGTGGACTTGTCTAACAACCCTGCCCGGGCTGCTCTGCGCTGGAACAGGGCAGGGGTATAATTGCGCCCTTGTTAACACATGCCGTAGTGCCAGGCGCTCTGCACTGTAATTCCCACCGAGGGCCCGGATCACCAGGAACCTCTCCAGCTGCAGGAGGACTTGGAAATAGCGTGTGACACTTCTACAGCAGGCCATGATTTCACGCTTTGCTACCTTTGATCAAAATGTCACCTCAAATGAAGGCAAGGAGACAGAAAATGCAACGGTGAGTTCCACAAGGTAACCGATTCCCCCGAATCTAAAGGTAAAAGAAAACGCACGTGCAGCACCAACGCTCCCCGGCCACGCTCGCGGGCTGAGGGAACCCAATTAAGTTAGAGAACTTCCACAGCTGACAAGATATTTTAAATAACTGCAGATATGATATTATCATTGGAAGCTATCACAAGTAACCTGGAGGCATGACAACTGCAGAGAAAGCACCAAATTAGTGGACAAATACCATATATGTGCGTGCGGGGCCACTAACATCAGCAATAAGGAAACGCAGCTCCTGGCCAACACAGCGCACAGGTAAGCCTTCTCCATGCTACGGCTGCCACCTGACAGTCCCCTACCTGAGGATCCAGCAGCCTGACCGGCTCCCTCCTGTCCAACAGCAGCCTCACTGGGGCATCGTCAAGGGTAAGTGTTTGAGAGGATGACGTATGCGGGGGAAGCAACATTTTCAGATAGTGTCTTAGTGGTAGGGAAGGAAGAAGTTATTTGCTCTCAAAAGTCGTAGGTTCAGTACCAATTTACTCACGACCTATTAAAATACAGGGTCCAGCAGAGGTCAAGCCTGCTTGTGCGTGGTGGTAAGGTAATCATATATGGGTGTACAAATTTAGTTTCAATTTGAACTTTTCACCTATAAGGTCATAGGGTGTGCTCGAGGGTGATATTGCTATGTTATTGAATCACATGCTGATGGTTTTGTAACAAAAGAGTTTGTAACAAACAGGGGCGTTAATTGTGCCAACCCCGCATCTGCACCTGTCTCGGGGTGCTCCAGCCGCCACAACGAGACTCCATGCACTGCCAGGTGGCTCAGAAATGACAGAGTGACTCCTCGCGGTTCTGGAGGCTGCAGCTTGAGAGCAGGCGGCAGCAGGGCCGCTGAGGGTCCTGAGCCTGCTCTCGGCCTTCTCCCTGTGTCCTCACGTGCCAGAAGGGCGAGGGACCCTCTCAGGTCTCATTTGTGAGGGCACTGGCCCCACTCATGAGGGCTCCACTCTCACGACTGAGGCACCGCCCCAAGGACCCACCTCCTCACACCATCCCTTGGGACACTCGAATTTCACCGTGAATTTTAGGGGACACGAGCATTGAGACCCTAGAAGAGTCTAATGACTGCATTGTGAATTTTAGAACTTCTCACTGTCCTGCTGCCTCAACATCCCCCCGTGCAGGCTGTCCTAGGGGGTATGTTCTCAGGTGACCAGGTGCACCAGCACGAGGAGGCTGGCCCCTGCCACAAGGCCCCTTCCGTGCCCTCCCCTGACTATGACCCAGTGACATTGGAATGCACCAACGAAATCCTTGGCACTTTGGCCGAGGCCGCCTCCCTGTGCCCACTCGCCCACGGCCCTGGTTCTGTTTCCCGGGTGGGCCAGCTCCCCCAGCAGGGACTTAGAGATTTTCAAAGAGACCTGGAAACAGCCTGTGGATAGGTGGTCAGCTGAGCCAAGGTCAGAAACAAAGAATGTAAACGCCAGAGAGACCACAGTCTCCATTCTCAGGTTAGTCAATAAAGAACCTGTCTTTCTTTTTTCTTTTTTTTTCTAAGAAACACATATGCTGCCCCCGCTAAATACCTGATTTTCCTGTATTTGCTGATGATTTTTGCAATAGGTTTGTTCTATAAGTTAAAGTTGTAAATGCCAACAATTGCTAAGACTATCCACGCATAGTAATAAAGCTCTGGGTCCGTTAATCTGCTGACACAAGTCGGACCCATTACTTTAACATTACTATTGTAACAGATAATACATGTAAAACTAATAAATAAACTAATATGCGTAACCACAACAGGCAAGGAATGCTTCTTTTTCACCTGCACTTTGTATTATCTATTACATGTAACTAGCTACCTTATTAACACACACACACACACATTTCTTTCCATGTTCTTCTGTTCCGTGACTGTGTGTGGGTCAGGGACCTGGGCAGGATCAGGAGAGGGCGCCCCTGCTCTGCATGGCCTTCACTGGGCCCAGCCCATGGTATGAGGTGGGGGGACAGGAGCAACCGCAGGGTCTGAGATAAGTTCACCCCGACTCCTGCCTCTTGAGCATGGAAGGCTGCAGGGTCGGGCTCAGGTCTCCACTTCCTGTCTCTGTGCAGCCTCAGAGCCTCCCTGGACAGGGTCTTGGGCATGGCCCCTGGACTTCTTACAGGCACGCTAGGGCTCTGAGAGACCCCAGGGAGCTGCCTGTCTTGCTAAAGGCCAAGCCCAGGCCCAGCAGATGTGTTAAGGTACTGGGGACAATGACCCCTAACCTTTGACGTGACGAGTGACAATGCCTCTGCCTTTGGCCTTAACCTTCTGCACTACACAGTCAGCAAAAAAGTTATACTCACAGGGCTTTCAAAGTTGCATTCTTTCTCTTATCCTTCTGGTGTAGAATTTCTAAGTTTTCTTTTTTTGTTGAGTTTCATGTTTTATATTTTATTGATTTTAGAAGATTTTATTACATGAATTTCTAAGTTTTCTTAATCAGTGTTTAACAGCAATTTAGATTCACCCTAAGACACTCTAAATTCACCATGTTCGGATGTTGTTAGCGCAGTCATTTTTATTTTATGTTTGTGAACTATCAGACCCTTTCGTTTTATATAAACTTCCTGCTTAACCAGGATTCACAGTTTCGGTTTTTTCTCTCTCCTGTTACAGGGTGTTGATATCACTGAGGCTCGAATTCAGGTGAATTTGATCTGAAAAGCCTTTTTCCACCGCTTATCATCACTGCGTGGTTTGAGGGGATTTTGCGAATGGCCTGTAGACAGTGTGAGCACATGGCACCAGGAGGAAACTGACGGGAGAGGGAAGAAAACTTCGCAGTCAGCAGCTGCCCAGTGCTGTACCTATCCCTAGGCAGGTCACAGCCCCTGGCCGGTCACACACCCTCTTTCATTGTTGCAACAGCAACAACTGGTGTTAAGTATAACTTTCGGGATGAAGAAATGTAACTTGGATTGGGAAAATGGTAGCCCAACCCAGACAGTGTGCCTCCAGACCCACCTTCCCACGCTCTTACGGCAGTGGGGAAATCGTCTTGGCTGCTCCGGTGCCCAGCTCACCTCAGACAGTACTGAACGGATGTGGGCACATGACAAGTTCACATGGCTCCATTACCTACATGTAACCTGGGCATTAAAATAGGAATACATTTACTTTTATTTTGTACAGTGGTTTGGGTGGTAAACAAAGTAGAATAGCTCAAATAGTGCAAACAATTAAGTTTTAATGTGGATTTACTTTTCAAATGGGTAGACAATTTTTAATTTAATGGATGTGTAACAAAATATCTATCTAGGTATTTTGTTGCTGAGACTCAAACTCAGAAGTATTAATAAAAGAGATTATGCTGTGCTATTTCCCCGACAGAAGAGAGCCCTGGAATAGCCAACATCCTATTTTCTCCCATGGAGGGATGTGAAATCGCCAGGGATACTAATAACAAAGAAGCCAGGTAATTACCACGGCTAATCAGGATCGCTGAGGATGCAGATAAATTTGAGATGTTAATAGGATTACATTCTCAGGCTACTCAAGCCATTGATATTTGTATATTACACTGGGAGGGTTTAGAAATTGGGATAGCTCTACTAAACCCAGATTTGTGCCAGCAACAGTGAGAAGCTAGACTATTTCTTGACTTTCCTTTCTAGACAGAAAAAAAAAAAAATAGGAGAGAAAAATAAGCCTTATTCTAAGCAGTTGCTTTGAAATCTCATCATTAGATGAGACTTAGCCTGATATCAAATCAGAGAGAGGAAGAGGGAAGTAAGAAAATCATTTCAAGTGTTAAGCAGTGAAAATTCAAAAATTCAAGAACAGTACATTATTTTAATGAAACTTACCTTTTAAAAATTCCAGCATTGACGAAAATCACGAGGCAGAATGTAAGTAACAGAAAATGTTATGTTTTCTCCTAAAGAAAAAGAAAGAAGGATGCTATAAGACATTACATAGAAATGTATATTATTGTATTATGAATGCATATCTTATAAAAATACATTATTACATCACAGCAACAAAATGACATTCAATATTGCGGGGCCATTTCCTCATAGTTAACCAATTAAATTTCAATAGAGCAGAATCATTTACCATCACTTTATAATTTAAAAATATTTTTAAAAATTCATTGTGCGTTTCCTATAAATAAGGCCACTTTGCAAATCCAGCAATAAATATTAATAGATCAGACTTAGGTAGGACTTCATAATTTATGAAGCACTTCCATACATATTTGATTCCTAGAAGGACCGGGTCAGGGCGGTTGGGCAGAAAATGACGCTTCCTTTTGAAAGTATATCCAGTCATGAAAGGCGGCACCCAGGATGGCACAGGTGTTCTAAACCTCCGCTTCCTACTTTTCCACAGGGTCGCAGCTCCCCCAAAGAACACGCCTAAAGAATAAAACTTCGAAGACGGAGAAATCAAGTCCTAAAAACTTTATATGTCAAGTCTCTCTAATTCTGCAATTTTAGTCCTTTTCTCCAGCATCATCACTCTTCTCCACCTAAAATCCTTTTTTAAACACATCTAAATAAAGAGAAGTTGGTCATTAGGACAGAAAGCATTTGTGAGAAGAATTACACGCTGTTTATATTAAAGATGTATGTCTGTGTTAATAAGTAAATGTATAAAAGCTGAGAAATTATTTTTAACTAAAATACAATTTTGCTTATTTGACTCATTTGCATGAAACGGCAGCCCCTCTAGAAGGGATGAAACACAGACATGGCCAAGGCCGCAGGGAGGAGGCTGTGGCGAACAGGGCAGCTTCGTTTTCCTCGGGTAGGACACTTGCCTACGCTGAGTGAGTTTAACTTACAAATAATGTGGTATACATACATGCAGCACTGTGTTGGTATAATCATGAGTACGCTGAGGTAGATGCGAGTAATATTTATCCAGAAAGAACCCGTGAGCTTTTTAAAGTAGCAATGAGTGACCAGGGATGGGGGCGGACATAATCTCTCACACAGAATCACTTCCGCTGTGCATTATGCTAAGCTCTGTGGGGCCATCTGATGTCAATTTTCATTGTTCACAAATATTGTCGTTGCTTATGTTGGCGTCTTTGCAAGTAAAGGACACTGCACGGGACCTGCCCCAAACTTCAGCTGGAAAGGGCTGTGGAATACGAATGTGTGCTTTCTGTGCCGAAGCCCGTGGTTCAGCTCACGTTCCCAGTGGCTCTTGGTCTCCAAGCAACTGCACAGATTAGGGAGCACGGACCTTATAAATACCAGGAGCCAGATGCTCTTACCCAGAGAATTTTTGAAAAACTTCCAATGGGAAACATGAGCTGGAATCTAGGGCCAAAATCCCTGAGTCTGAATTGATAGAAAGAGTGGAAAATAAAAGAGAACAGGGAGGGAAAAAAATAGGTATTTGGTTAACAGCTCTCAGAGATTACTAAATCTGACATCTTCAATTTTTTCCTGGTAATTGGCACCATTCAATTGTCATTACACGAAGTTTGCTCTAAACTTTTGTTTGAGTTATTTTGTTTTTACACCTGTTTTCATCAGTGGATGGCCACAACTCACGTAGGCATTTTAAGATAAATACATCTGTTGGAGTTGAACATCTAATGCCTCTTGAAAAATAAAAAGGGAGAAATGGTGACCTCAGGAATAAGAGAGGGAAAAAAGAAAGTATTTTGCCAAAAGGAATATCTGAATAAGCGTCAAAGAGCAGGAGAAGAATTGAGCTGTTCCCACGTGTGGGCTCCCTAATGAGGGGAACGTTTGGAGAGATGGTTCATCTCCAGTTCCAAGGAGGCCAACATAACGTCCCGTGGAGCCGTGGGTACCACAGGTTCCCAAATTGAGAGGGAAACTCTGCAGGAGCCAGGAGACAAGGGAAAACGACCGAGACACTTTCTATTGATTTTATGAAAAGTCACTTACAGATGTCACTTATAATTCAAGAGGAAACAGAAACTTCAATTATTTCTATAAGCATGAAAGGGAAGTTGTAATTTTAAAAAAATTATGCAAACATTACTCTAAAAGTTTGATATCTACAGAATTGGAGGCTAATACTATGCATGTGGCCAGGACACTAGATAATTATGGGAAAATGTTAACATCTTTCATTTGAACAACAACAACGGTGAAGGATCTATACTCTGAAGAGTCAATGCAATCCTACAATAACGTACTATTTATCGTCCTCGGTGAGCGCCCATTCCCCCTGTCTCATTGCCTATTGGGTCCTGGCTATAGTTTGTCACCACTTGACAGGATTTGTCAACCTCAGCTTAAATATTGTTGAGCTGGACCTTTGAGGGCTGCGGCTGCAGCACTAAGAATCTTCCGTTAGTGAGGTCCTTGGCCCCGGAGGACACTGGGAGCAGAGCAATCCGCCCTCAGCCCTTCTCCCCGAGGCCGAACTGTTGGTCAACTAAATCTCTGGCAAGAGACAAGCCTCACCTTCTCCTCAGGTCACTCCTACTCTGCCTCATCCTCAGGGAGAACGTAAGGATGAGCAGCACCCCTCACCCACCACTGAAAAACAGGGCAGGGGGTACACAATGGTTGATTTAGGTCACAGATATTTGGTTTATTGTGAGGCGTTAATGGGCTTCCATACCCAGTGATTTCAAGTCATCTTGTGGGGAAAAGGAGCAAAGTTTCAATAGCTTTGTTTCTTAACGCACTGCTAATTCCATTGCGGATAGGAGTTAATTCAGCCTCCAGTTTTGCGCTTTTGTTAAGGAAGCAAGTTACAAATATATCAATAAAATAATGACCCAGTGCATGATATTTAAATGTGCCATGGATTGGAATTGGCAGTTATTAATAAAGTCTAATAAACCATTCTGATCGCTCTCATTTCCCTAAGCATGCTCATCAGTATCTAAAGGTATTTTTTACACTTCTGTTCATTCATTGATTTCCTACACCCTTTATTGTTCCGTGATGACAGAGGCTTTGTTAGTCACTTGCCTGGTAATAATATATTCTCAGGAAATATTAGGTTAGTGAATACATGACAGAAATACAAGAGGGTTATAGAACAGGAGAGGATATTGTAATAAAGGGCACCCTTGAGGGGGAAAAAAGGAAAGGATGAAATTTACTTTAGTCGGAGAGGTGTCTGAAGAGCGAGGGTTAGGGAGGCAGGAAGGCTCCTGGCGTGTTTGGAAGGCTGTGATGACATCAGCCTGGCTTGAGCAGAGTTTTCAGAAGCGAGCAGAAGGAGACAGAGTGGAAGCAGGAACGTGGAGCCAGATGACCAAGGGCTTTGAACGTCAGCCTGAGTAACTCTGACTGTAGTCTGCACAATGAAGAGTAGAAGTGACAGAGGCGCCGAAAGAGACCTATCTCCCAGTTTGAGTAAAACGATCACTTGGCACATACAAAATAAAATGTTTAAGCGATGACTGAGTACTGTGTCCTGGTGTGATCCCTTTCCTCCCCACTATGAATTAAATAATCGTACGTCTTTAAATCAATGGCATCTTAGATTTGATGAAGTAATCATGTTCCAGGAATTGTGCTGGGGTTTAGGTATGTGCTTCACCATCTGCTCACATCTAGCCTACACTACAGTCTACACTACACTCCCCTCCAGATGTATACAATGAGCCACGCACACTATACCCATTCTCAAAGTCCTATGTATAGCATGTAAATAGCAATTTCATTAGAGCCCAGGTCTGTCTGATTCTGAGACTTGCTCTGCATTAGGGTGGCGATGGGTCTCCAACTTCGGTGCACACGATCCTCCTCCAGGGAGCTTGGTAAATATTTAGATCTCTGAACTAATTCCCAAGATATTCTGCCTTGGGAAATACAGGCTCAGAAATATGCATTGTTAGCAAACACCTAAATTGATTTTCTTAGCGCAAGTTTTGCATATCCTACTAATAATACTCTTCTTTACTGGTGGATGGTGAATCATGAAAAAGGAACAGAGCCACACTTTCGAGGGCACGCAATTAATACTAGACAGAAATAAGACAAATTGGAGTTTAGTTTTCCAAGTTCCTTTGGCCACTGTACAAGAAAGGGTCTGGGGAACATAGTAAAACCACAAGTGAAAGCCAAATGACACCAGTGTGAAGGTTGGACAAATTCAGGGCAGAAAACCAAGCAAACAACTGTTCCAGTAAATGCAGGTGGAGATTACCCATCACTTCATCAGATCACTGTGCATGAGTTACAAAGATATTAAAAATGAAACATTTAGAAATTTTAGTGATAACACCAATTTCTTCCTTATATACTTGTTGTATGTAAATAATGCTATATGACTATATGCCCATACATATATGTTTAAAAGAGGTCTTTCAATAAGTATAAAGTTTATAAGTTCATAAAGACAGAATTGATGAAATAAAATTTTCTTCAAAAAGTAATATCTTTGTTACTGTGATACATTAATTTGTCAGATTAAACAAAAGCAATGCTGAAAAGATACTATATACTTTCAGATAAGAGAACACCTGAGCACATTTATATAATTTCACTGCTCCTATATCTAAAAAAAAAAAAAAAAAAAAAACTCATTAAAGTTAGATTTTAATGAATCCAGAAGAATATCAGAGTAACATCCACAGAATAGGAATTCGGATTAATTTCTCCTGGAATTAGTACGGACGTAATCGGACAGGAGAGAGGAGGCACTCAACTTGCCTCCTGATTACACATAGGAACACACCGCTTGAAAAATAAATGGAAGGGAACCCAGGAGAGCTTTGCTTGGAAATCTTATCCCGAACAAGAGCTGGATTCAGAGACAGACTACGGGGCACGTGCAACACGGGCATCTCTCCCACTCAGCTGTGGAACACACGCCGGACAGAGGCGGTGACACTTCACTTGGGCCCTGTGGTAGGGCACGTGCCAGTTAACGTTGGCTAGAAAGAGCAAACTGGCTCCCTCTACCACGTGGCACGTGAGGTACAAAACTGACTGACACAGAAACCAAGCTAATCGTGGCCTGCCTTCTGTTCCCAGTAAGTTCCTGTATTTTTAAATTACCAACGGATAGTTATGGCCCAGCCAGGTATTTGTAACTTGTTTTGTTAGGGCTGAACTATTTGAACATATTAGAACATGAATATAAGCAATTAGACAGAAATTACGCCAATTTCATATTGTAAAAGAAGAAAACTCTCTTTAAAAACATGACTTTACTCCCATACTCCCATCCCAGCCCACCGTAGAAGACAGAAAACTGTACAAGAACAACAATTTTTTAAAAAAGTAATAAAAACCCCATAATTTTAAAAGCCTCAGTAAACTTAAGAAAACATACACCACATAAAGAGAAATAGAGTTTTTGTAAACTCTCTAAAATTATCTTTTTATGAAATAGAAAAGGACAAAATGAATTTTTGAATATTTGTAAATTATATTTTCAGTGGTATTTGGGAAGAAATTGCACCTGTACAAGTTGAAACAGAAATCCTGATTAGGATCAATTTAAATAAGAAAAAAACTGGGGGAAACTGTAGAAAGGTTAAAACCAAAATAGAAGTGGAGAATACAGATTTGAAATTAAAAAATGATCCTGTGAATCGGCAGTAAATCTAGACTTTTCCATAATGAAAAGGGAACAATGTAAAGGAAAAGAGAGGGTTTAAGAAGCATTTTTGTTTCATTAACATAACAAGGCTCTCAGTACAGGAGCAAGAAAACAATGTCCAATATACCAACCGTATTTTTGGACCATAAGATGCACCTGGGTTTTAGAAGAGGAAAATAGGGAAAAAATTTTTGAAGCAAAATATGTGGTCAAATATTTAATAATATAAATAACATAATATTTCACCAATGTAAATGTAAACAGAACTCAACAGCAGCGTTAACAACCATTATTCCTCCCAAATTCAGGGGGGAAAGTTGCGTCTTATAGTCCGAAAAATACGGTGCTGAAGAAACGATGTTTGCTAGAATTTATTTGACCAAAAATCTCGTGAAGCCTGGAGCTTAAAGAAGAAAGAAGGAAAGAGAAGCTATGCCTTCCCCCCTCACCCCGATAGCATAGTATTTGCCAGGCCTGGTGAACTGGATCTTGTGATTTCTCATCTTTAAGAGGAAAGAGCTTTGAAAATATTCTAAGGCATATAATCCAATAGCAAATTCATCCACCCATACATCCAAACATCTGAAGATCTATATACTTGGTGTAAGAGCATGGTTTATTAAAAAACAAGATTCAACTGAATGAATTTTAAAGATCTTGCTGGCTTTACTCGATGACTCATGAATCGGGAAGCGCCCAGTCTAGCAGACAGAGGGAGTTCTGAGGGCCGTACCCACTGAGAGATTCTTACAGGCCCGGGGACAAGAGCAAGGCTTAGACTAGGAAAAGGTGGGTTGGTTACTGACAGGTTACTCTTCCTCAGGGGATGGTGAGGGTTTGCAAGGCAGACACCTAGATCCACCAGTCAGAGACTCCCGATTGGCTGCCTTAATTTCTTGGAGAGCCAACACTGTAATTACGTCTCAGTTTGGAGGCATGGGCTTAGCATAAGTGACTCCATTTCGGTCCTGTTGCTTTGTTTTTAACAGATTCTGGAATAAGAGATGTCATTCCAGAGGTAAAAGTAAAGATACAGGAAGATTGGGAAATGAGTGCTTTCCGTTCCAGGACGGATGGGGCAGGTCATATCCCAAAATGCTCTGCCGAGACAAAAGAAAACCTGGTGGAATATGTAAACACCAGCTCATCGAGCCCATGTAGGAGACACTTAGGCACTGTGAAAGTCCTGAGCCAATATTTAGGAGTAAATGGAAGTCTAAAGAGGTAAAAATGGCATCGGATGTTGCTTTTCTGCCATGTTGATCGGTTACATAAAAAACTGTGATTGAGAAGCTGACAATTTGAGCAAAGCTTTCTGTCATCTCATGGGCTTGGGTGGGGGGTGGCAGAGGGTGGAAGTCAGGACTCACCGATAAGGAAGAGTCCTTGTGAATAACTGAAGTTTGGGAACCGAGAGGGCTACAAAATGTAATTAATGTTGAACTGAAAATAATCCAGAGAGCAAAGACCAGCTGTGACCATTTCAGCTGCAGATTGTATTATATTAATTAGACTTGTTGTCTGCTTGCAGAAGAAAAAGTAGATTCTCTCTGGAGAAAGATAACATTCTCTAGAAGCTCAAATGGTCTTAAAAACATTTCCTATGCAATGATTAACTTACAAACAAAAAGCACCAGGTATATTACAAGACAACATTTAAACAGAAACAATAACAACAATAACAACAGCACACAAATTGAAGAACCATAGGAGGAGCTTAGCGCAGATTATCTTACAAAACACAAATCTACGATTACTATAGTCAGGATACAAAAACACAAGATAAAGGATTTGGGGACCAACATGGAAACTACACACAGAAACAATACGAATGTGTTACGAATGCACGAAACAAGGCCACGAAGAGCTGCGGGAGGGCTGCTCACCTCAGCTGCTCCGGCAGTAAGTCGAGTCTGTGAGACCCAAGGCAAAGAACGTTTGCACAGCCCTGCAGTCTGCTTGATCAATTGTTCCCCGGGGGGCATGGAGAGAGGAACAAGTCTAAAACCGCTGCATATTTAGACAGGGGTTGGACAATTAAGTCAACGGATGGTGGGCGGTGAGAGCCAGGCTTCTCAAGGTTGACGGGAGCAGTTACAGACCAGCAAAGAAATGTTTGCGTGGTAACTGCACAGTAACGGACCAGAGCTGGAGACCTCAGTGTGAACTCATGATGAGCTTAACACCGATTTACGTGTAGAACCATCGGTAAGTATGCGGGTATGCATGGGTCACCTTGCATGCATCTATTTCCTGTTCGCTCGGCTGAGTGGGCCGAGGACCAGCGAGCGCGCCTCCTGCTCAGTCTTGGTTTCTACGCCGTTCTTCGATAAAAGGAACCAGTACTTTTGAAAACTGGCTGATTCTAGGACTGGGGCAGAAAATAGGTAAGATGAGCCTGAAGTATCTAATAGGGCCACAAAGTATGGAGATGCCTCTTCTCCCCCAAAATAGCACAGCTTGACCTACCATTTTGTTGATGGGTGTGTGCCAACTGAAAGATTTACCAATTGGATGCACTGAAATTGGGATAATTTGAACAGTAACATAAATAAAGGGTTGAATTTCATACCACAGTATAAAATAAGCACCTGTGAGTCTCATACTGATAAATAATTGAATTAAATGGAGGAGAGGGAATAGACAAATTTCACCATGCAGAAGTAATTTTTATCGATCCTCTGCTCTCGAGGAGGTGGAGTGTGTCTTCCCACTCATCATATGTGGGCTGTACATAGTGACCTCCTTCCAAAGGGAACAGGGAGACACCTGATGGGCACTACCTCAACTTCAAGGTTCACAGCATCGCTAACAGGCCATGCCGATAATATGTATCCTTCATATGATGCAATGAGAATGGCACTTTCCTCATCTTCTCCCCAATATTCATAACCATGCTCTAACCACGTGAAAAATCCCACTCCAGGGACACTCTACCAAATAACTGACTGGTACTCCTGAAAACATAAAGCTCATCAAAAACGAGAAACTGCCACACCCCAGAGGAGTCTAAAGGGGCATGATGACTAAATATGATACGATAACCTGTAACAGAAAAAAATAGGTAAAGGCTGAAGATACATGAACTAAGTATGGATTTAGTGGGTCATCATACGTGGACATTGTTTCGTTGACTGGGTCACATCTATCCTCCCAACGGAGCATGACAACGATGGTGGAGACTGTGCGGGGGATGCATGGGAACTCTGTGCCGCCTCCACAATTTTTCTGTAGATGTAAAACTGTCCCAAAATTTAGAAAATATAAACAGAAAATAGAATGGGCACAGTGCATTTAAATTAGCATCCCCCCAAATGAAATGCTTACTTATAAGTCTAATAACATACAAAGAAAGCGAATATGAGGGAAGTTACGAAACACTGACAAAAAGAATCAAACAACGCACTTCTTAACCGTAACAGCAAATGAGAAAGTCACATGATCATACATAAATGCAAAAAAACCATGTACCTAGGTCTGACGTTCTCCCAGCCAGCTAGAATTATGATCAAATTGGTGAAGCGTACACACCCCCTCACAAAGGCAGCAAAACCACGCGCAGCAGTTACGCACCAAAAGTCTCCCTCCTACGGCTGAGAATGAGACAGTGATGTCCAACCCATCAGAATTCAGCACTGCACCGGATTTGGTGAGAAATAAGGCAGGGAAATATAAAAGGTACTCAAGACGCTGTGATTGTGTTGCGCAGACGCAGTGATTGTGTTGTGCAGACGCACACCTGAGAAACTACGGGGATCTGTTAACCAAAACCACAGGCAGCTGTGTGGGGTCTGCAGGGGCACGCGGAAATTACATTTCGTTCCATGGTTACCCCGATCACCAAGACCGTGACATATCTTTGAATAGTCACATGAAAAAGTCGAGGAACAAATTGGTTTTATCAGGTAGTCAGTAAGTTAGAGGAAATGTTAGGGGTTTTGTTTATCTTCAGACCAGAATGAGGCAGGTTAAGCATTTTTTGTTGGGCTTTTTAATCTTGAGGAAGAAATATTGTTTGCTTGTTCATTTTTCTTTTGATGATAAGATATACTTAACTTATACAGTCAGAACTGAAAGTGTTAATTTTGATTCCACAAGATCAAAGTGTTGAATCATTATGTTACACCTAAAAGTAAAACAATACTGTGTTAATTTTAATTAAAGTTATACTGATAAAACTACCAAAATAAAAAACTATTACAGCAGAAAAGAAAATTGTTGTCAAGGAACACGTATAAAGGACCCATGAACAAAGACAATGGGGGCAGGGGGAGGGTGGGAAGAGAAATGAGGGAAATGGGGACAACTAATTGAACAACAATAAAAAAAAGAAAATTCTTTGTATAAGTAATTTCCTTAACTAAATAAAAAAATTGGTAAAAGAAATAAACTAGTCAATTATCAAAAGAGAAAATCCAAACTCAAATTAACATTTGAAATAGGATTAACTTCATTATCAATCAGAGATGCTCAAATTAAAACTAGTGTGAGACACTTTGATAGGCCACATTAGAAGATACGAGATATCAAATGTGGTGAAAATTTACAGCGATGAGGTCTCTAATGGGTTGCCTGTGGAGAGAAATTTGACTATGTCCATAAAGATGAAATTATAAAACCATTACTCAGAAATCTCCCCCAGATACTCTGTCAAAAGGCTCACCCAGTCGCATAAGGAAACACAAATGAAAACTGAAAGCACTGTTTTTTATCAAAAACAAAATTCTTGAAGTAAAACTCCTCAGCAGGATAATAAACATTATTATTCATAAAACTAACATGTAGAAATATGAATAAAAATACTGGAAAAATAGACGGGTGGCTGAAAGTTACCAAAACATTAAATTAAAAAGTAGCAGAAAAATATACAATGATATTCTTCACAAACACTAACATGTTCAACAACACACGTGCTTTGCAGAGGTACATTGTGCTGGTTTTAAATATGTCTGCCAATTCTCTGACGCTCTTCTCTTCAAATGGTGGAGTCCGATGCCGACAGGTTACTGATTTTGTTTCAAACAAATAGAATGTATTGGAAGTGTCAGTGTATGATTTCAAGAGACCATCTTGGCTGACCTCCCACCAACTACCAGATTCAACTTGCCAGGTACCTAAGCCAGCGATTTTCAACCTTCCTCATCTCACGCACACATGAGCTAATTACTAAAATTCCGCAGCACACCGAAAAAAGGCATTGCACGGGGTCTGGCAGAAACACGGCTTGCTACTGGGTGTGCTCAGTGGGGTATGTGAACGTCTCACACGAGGTGGACAGCAATTGGAACATTTCGCCCAAAATGCCATCTGCTGTGATCGAGCATGATATTGTTTTGTTACAGAATCACATGCCTATGATTTTGTCATAAAAGAGTTTGTAATAAAAAAGGGGCGCTATTTGTACCAGACCCGGTTTTTTAGGTTTTTTTTGCCAATCTGATGAAAAATATAGATGTAACAATAGCCATTCACACTGGATGGCAATTGTTGTTTGGCTGTTGGCATTTTTTAATTCTACAATCTGAGGGAGAAGAGGTCAGTCTCCCTGGCTAGATAGTCAGGTGTTGCACGTTTTACAAATTCTGGTGGCACGCTGGTTGAAAATCGCTGATCTAGGTAAACAAAATAAGAACATTAAAAAATACATCAATGCAATGCAAGATAGTAACAGTTACATTATTCAACACTATATAATTTAAAGATTAGCAAGCTAGAATTAAAAGGTAACTTCATTAGCTTAGATATATTAATATTGGAATCAAGTAGTCAAAATTCCAATTATTTTCAAACATGTTAATTATCTACAGTGAAAATACAAGAAAATGAATTTCCCACCTATAGACAAATAAAAGAATTAAATAAGTGACCCAGTTCAATACAAATTAATATGCATAATTTATCTGCCTATGCACCATTTTTTTTTCAAATAGAAAATATAATAAAGAAGTGTGGCATACACACAAAAGGCACTTTAGAACTCACAAATTTTTAAAAAGTGAAAAAGAAACTCTAAAGCTTTCCTGGAAGTCATAAAATTAGACCTCAATGATCGGAGAGAGAATGTATTCATGTAGGAGAGAACTCTCTATTGTAAAAGTGTCCTTTTCCCCTCCATTACTCTATAAATCCCTACGGGACTTTCACGAAACTTGTCAAACCACCTAACACAGTGTCTGGAACAGAAAATGTGCATGGATAGCCTAGTCCAGTTGGAAGAGGAAAACAGGGAACAGAGGCTTCCGCCTGGTACCAAAACACACACTGTAGAGAACGCAGGCTGATACCAGCACAGGTGTGTGCCGGCTTCATCCACCTGGACCCTGCAAAGGAGCAACGTTGTAAAGCTTGGTTTTCACATCTATGCCTGAAGGACTCAGCGGGCTTCCCAACAAATGCAAGTGGACATCCTGACCAGCTTCAAACTTTCATAAAAGTCCCTGCCTAGCATCATCCAAGATATAAGCATTAATTTTTTTCCCTACACACCTGCTTCGCTCCCATGCTAATTAATTCCTTGACATCCTAGAGTCCTCCTGTTGTCTTCATTTCATGGGCTTCTTCCCTAGTTAGCTCCTGTTAGGATCCTAAGAGTTTCTTCACCTAGAGATTAGGGAGTTCAACAGCGACATCCTGACAAAAGTAGGCTTGTTCAAGTTCTAATCTTCTAAACTTCCAGTTGTTTTTGCACTGATGGTCTCCTTTCAACAAAATGCTGCTTAGAATGCAGTTCTTCATTTCACCACCCTTGTGCCTTGAACAATCCAAGTGTGAACTGCACAGGTCCAGTTATCTACAGATTTTTTCAATAAATATATCGATGGCCTTTGGATTGATTCCCCAGGTTTTGAATGCCTGGATGCAACCAACCACAGGTTGAAAATGATATTTTTTTAAAGATTTTATTTATTTATCTTTAGAGAGGAAGGGAAGGAGAGAGGGAGACAAATATCAATGTATGGTTGCCTCTCGTGCGTCCCCTGCTGGGAACTGGCTTGCAACCCAGGCATGTGCCCTGACTGGGAATCAAACCGATCCCTGGGTTTGCAGGCCCACGTTCAATCCACTGAGCTACACCAGCCAGGTGAAAATGATATTCTTAATGCATGTTTGGGAATTCACAAATGTAGAGGGCTGCCTGTACGCATTTGTTTTGCAAATATGTTGTTGAGGATTTTTACCGTTAGGTTCGTCAGGGACATTGGCCTGTGATTTTCTCTGCAGTATCCTTGTCTAGTTTTTGGTCTCAGGGTCATGCTGGCCTCCTAAGATGAGTTTGGAAGTGTTTCCTCCTATTTTTCAAAGAGTTTGAGAAGGATTGCTATTATTTCTTTGTTAAATATTTGGAAGAATTGGCCATGTAGCCATCTGTTCCTGAGCTTTTGCATGTTCAGAGGTTTATAATTACTAATTCAATCCCTTTACTAGTAATTTGTCTGTTTAGATTTTTTTTTTTTCCCAGGATTCATTCTTGGTAGTCTGCATGTTTCCGGGAATTTATCCGCTTCTTGTAGACTGTCCAATGTCGGCATGCAATTGCTCGTAGCAGCTGCTCACGATCCCGAGTGTTTCTGTGGTACTGGTTGTAATGTCTCCTCCTTCAGCTCCAATTTTGTCAATGTTTCTTTCTTTCCTGGTGAATCTAAACATAGGTCTACGGTGTTGTCTTTTCAAAAAACAGGTCTTGATTTCATTAATCTTTTCTTAGTCCTTTTAGTCTTTATTTCATTTATTTCTGTCCTGATCTTTCTTATTAACTCCTTTCTGCTAAACTAGGGTTCAATTTGTTCTTATTTTTCTGGTTCCTTGGGATGTAAAGTTAACAAGACGTCTTTTCTAATAGACCTACTTTAGTAGGAATGATAAACAGTAAACATACAAAGAAAATTTTTCTGCAGAAAATTATAGCTAGTCGAGGCAAAAGAATAATTTAGAAGGGAGGCACAGAATCAGGGAATACGAACATGGAATATGTCCAGAAGGAATTCAACCAGGTAATATGAAAAATAGAGACTTTTCCTGAAGAAGGTACATGATACAAGAAACATTGTACACAGGACAATGAGACATTAGTCCCCTTCAAAGTGGGCACCTCGGGACCTGACACAGTTCTCCCAGCATCTTTCCTCCTGTTTAAAAACGCCCTGCAAAATCCTTTGTTGGAATCGCCAAAGCAGCCCTGCCGTATTTTCCTGAACCTCACTGACGGTTTGAAATCTCTTCCCTTTCCAAGGTGATTTGAGTTTGGGAAAAGTCAGAAGTCGCAAGGTGCCACATCAGGGCTGTGGGTGGGGCTGAGTCACCTGGGTGATTTGATGTTTTACCATAAAACTCTGTACAAGGCGTGGTGCCTGAGCCGGCACCTTGTGGAGATGAAGCTGCCAATCACCAGGTGTCCACAGCTGTGGCAGTTTTCATTGTATTGCACCTCTCAACTGACAAAGGACATTCAGGAAGCACTCCTTATTACTTGTTTGGCCTGCAGGGGCATTCCCGTGATGGACAACACCTTCCCAAGCAAAAACCACAGTTAACATGGTCTTGATCTTGCTGCGACTTTGCTGCGCCTTCTTCAGGGATGGAGAACCAGGTGACTTCCATTGAGATGACTGGGCCTTCATTTCCAAATCATACTCATAGCTGTAGACCCCATGGTTCATCTCCGGTTACAAACTTCTTGGGGGTATCTGCTTCATTGGTAGCGGTTTGAACCCAGTCATCGGCAACTGCAGCTCGATGTTCCCTCTGCTCTGGCAGCAGACACCACAGAATGAATTTTGCCACAACGCATTTCATGTCACGATCTGCACCGAAATCTCGGACACAGTAGTGTTTGGAATCCCCAGATCAGCTTCCAGTTCTCACACTGTCAGTCACTGATCTTTGTTGATTGCAGCCCATACACATTCAGCATTCTCAGGTGTTCTGCTTGTTGCAGGCCTTCCAGAATGTGGATCACTTTCAACAGATTCTTGACCATCTTAGAAATGTTTGTGGCACACTTTTATTTGTGCTGCACTCATTGCATCATCCCTAAAAGGTTTCCACAAAGGAGCTTTCAAGCTTACCACAAAATTTGATTCAGATTCATCTCTCTACTCGCTCAGCTGTTGTGAATGTGATGACAACATAGTACACATGCTCACTCAATGGCATCTACCTCCCCCACTGATTAATACAGTGAAGTCGTCATTGTTCATGCATGCGCATCCCAATCCACTCGCTTTGGCTACCAGGTTACATCGATGTTGTGTAAACCATTTACATTAACCAAGGCTGGACTTTTTCCGGACAGACCTCATATCTCTCCAAATGAATGGCAGGAACAATCAGACACACGGCAATTGACAGAGAATGCCCATGGCACAATGGGCCAGACCAAACTGGGCATCTCAGCAGGTGAGGGAAGTAATGGCCTTAACAGTACCAGGCAGGTGGGCAAGGCTGTGTTATTACACGTAACTTCACATCAAGGGAAATGGCCTGCACTGACGCCAAGTAGCCCATTTGAACCCTTTGGAAATGAGTGGTTCATCACTGTTCTTAGGAGAAAGGTGGGGTTCCTTAAACGGCTGTGTTGTGTCTGGTACACGAGTTGTGCTGTTCATCAGTCAGACCTTCTGGCTTCACACCTGTCCTGGCTTCAAGGCAGCCACAGAGTGGGCCACCTTCCAGTCCACTGAATGCCAGGACTCCTGGGACCACAAGGCATTTGACCACGCTGCCGCTCTTGCACTTGACATCTCAGAATGTTGAGTAAATGAATGAATCACATTCGGACACTGTAAGAAACCCACTCACATCCAGATTTCTGACATAACAAAGGAACTGGAGAGCAAGGAAAGGAGTCTCTCCTGACCCCCCTTCTGTGGGCACAGTGGAGGCATGAGGCCCGCCCCACTGTTTCCAGGCAGCCCTCCTCCCGTCGGGAGCCGCTGGGGGGTGGGCGCAGAAGTGCACCCCACCTCTGCTGGGATGGGTGGCACATCCAATACCGTGACAGCAGGGTGAGTGCAGATGGCGGCACCCCCAGACGGAACTGTGTTTACCTGTGAAAGGAGACGCACATGTTGCTTTAAACTGGGACAGGAGCCAGGACGGAAAAACGCAAACCTCTCATCCAAGAGCAGCCGAGCTGCGTGAGTGATCTCAGCGCCCAGTGTGAAGTAGGGACTGCCCAGCAGTTGGCCAGGTCACTGACTTAAAATTTCAGGAGGAAAGGCCCAGGGACACACAGTGCACAGTCAGCCTCTCAGTCAGCACCCTCGTGGTCAGGACAGACCTCCCCACCCCAGGGCTGTGCAAACTGGGTGGGAGGGGCAGGCGCAGGGGGGTTGAAAAGAGAAATGATGGTGAGGCCCACAGACTATCCCACAACTTAAGAGCATGGGACCATTTTCTTAAAATGAACGGAAGGGAGGTGGACCTATAAGCATATTTACTACAGGAAGCAGTAGGTCGTGAGGAACTCCATTCATTCTGAATTTTCGGAAATATTTACAAAACATAGTCTGTGTGAAATAAAGCATTTAAAATTCAATGAAAAGAGAACTAGGGCATATAGGCAACAAAAATTAAATTAAAGATGAAAACAAAATATATTTGCATGAGTTAAGTAAAAACAGAACCAACCAAACATGAAGTCAAATCTGCCATTTGAGAAACAAACTAAAAATATTCTTAAATTATGACAGCAATAAGAGAGATGATGGCGGTTAAAAGTAGAAAATATGTAGAAAAATACACAGTATAGTTTTAGGTCACTGATAAACTACATTTATAAAAAGTAAACTTAATAAGGAAAATAGAAGAAATATTTGAAAAGTTTCCCAGTCTGTGTTTTTTTTTTTTTTTTTTTTTTTTTAACTAACCAACTGACTACAATAATTCACTATATTTTAGGTCAGCTAATGCAGAAAGAACCTCAGTAGGATGTATTCTGGAAGAGTTTTGAATTTTGATGACAAAGAAAATAAAATCATAAGCACATAAGCATAGAAAATTAAGGGACCGTCATTTTTAGGGGAAGGGATGTCATTCTGGTTCATTGTTACACTCGCATGAGCTGTCACCAATGTGTAGGGATAATCCAAAGGGATTTTTGGATACCCAACATTAGAACACAAAATTTAAAAATGATATTTTTTACCTTCCCCAGAAATGTGCTAATTGGAAACATGAACTCTAAAACAGAGAATAACCATCTCTGTGATGGTTATTCTGTACAATTAAACTTAAATTTAGATCACTCTTTAATTCAACAGGTAGATTTTGAACACCAGTATGCCAAGAGCTATGCCAAGCACCAGAATGATGACCAAAAAAATGGTAATGCAGTAACAAAATTGCAAAAACATGAATATTCATTCTTAAAGAATGATGACATAAAAATTTATAATAGTTGTATAACAATGCAGATTAAATTGCATTGAGAAATTGGGAAGCAAGAGAATATTTGCTAAACTCTTTATTACACATTAAGTGTCAGTAGTAATAAAATTGTTCTTGATGTTGTCAAGTTTGAAAATCATAATCATGGGTTATTCTAAATCTATTGTATAGCCCTGGCTGGTGTAGTTCAGCATAGGCCTGTGAACCAAAGGGTCACTGGTTTGATCCCCAGTCAGGGCACAGGCCTGGGTTACAGGCCAGGTCCCCAGTTGGGAGCGTGTGAGAAACCACCACACATTAATGTTTCTCTCCCTCTCTTTCTCCTTCCCTTCCCCTCTCTCTAAAAATAAATAAAATCTTTTTAAAAAGCTATTGTATAAACTCTAATTTTTTAATAAATAGAAAACCAAGATATACAAATATAATTAATACTAGCAATTAATTAAAATAATTGTCAGAGCATAAAATAATACATAAGAAGATGTACCAGATACTAACATACAAAAAATAATTAAATTCTCCATTAGGTGAAAACATCCCTTGGACTTGTAGAAAAGCAAGGAATTAAAATTGTATGTGGTTTATTTGAGAAATAGCTAAAGCACAAGAATAAAAAAGTAAAAACAAAATGATACAGGAACATAGTTTGGAAGGCAGAATTTTAGTGTTTTTTGCATGTGATGTGTATGAGAATGGGTAGAATTAAGTAATAGAACCAAATCTCTGTGCAGGTGATTTTACAGTTTGTAATTTCTACATTTCCAGCTTTCCCCCCCCCCTGAAAAGATATATACTTGAATTTTACGAAGGAGGTAATGCTTTTTGAGGAAATAAACAACTACTGCTGGCTTATTTATTATTTTTGGCAGAACATGCCTCATCTTCCTTGCTTAATTAAGCAGCCGGGTCAGAGCTTTGTTATTTCAGCATGATGAATAAATCTGGGAATTAATAACCATGAACAGGGAACATTCTTAGACATCATGACCTTGATTTCAATGTGTCTCTATGAATGCAGGGTATCACATGAACTGGGAATTGTTTATTTTTCATTACTTGAAGGAATATTTATTTTTACCTGATGTACTTTCCCCCCGTGAGATTTATTGTTCCACTTTTCTGTTAATTGACAGCATTAAAGTGTTTATTTCATTTGATAAGTTACGCATGCACAGCAAATGTTTAACTACAGTGGAGATGAAACATCATTCTGCTTCCAGCTGGAGGTATAATATGAATGTTGAGGTGGCTATTTTACGCCCTGGCTGGGTAGCTCGGCTGGTTAGGGTGCCATCCCCACATCACGGGATCGCAGGTTCCATCCTCGGTCAGGGCACATACAAGAAGCAACCAACGAATGTGTAAATAAGTGGAACAACAGATCGATCTTTCTCTCTCCCTCCAATCAATCAATCAATCAATTTTTTTAAAAATTAATACATACATAAAATGGTTCTCGTAGCCATGTTTTAGAAGGCAACTTGAACCAGTCACGGGCGCCCTCTGCTCCGATCCCTGGGCACGGACAGCGGTACTTTCCAGTCCTGAGAAGGGTTCTCTGCCCCGGAGCATCTGTGATCACTCACAGGCTCTCGCACCCAGAGCTAATTTTTTTAAAGATCCCTTAGATAGCTTCCTTTTGCTAAGTTTCCCTTTAGTGTTACCATTACTAGAGACTTACTTTGTCTTCTCTTTCCTTCTCTGCATAGAATTGTCCTGGCCTCTCTTCTTTCCATTTATTCTTAAGCTATTTTAACTTCTGTTTTTCATGCTGAGAGATTAAATCCAGGTCCAGTCTTTCTCTACAAACATGCAAACCTCAACTCATGCCAAAGCTCAGTGAAGCAAAGAGGCTTCTCACGGTCGGGGACAAGACTCCTCTGAGTTTGAAGGCACTGTGTCAAGCACGAATTTGGAGTCTCATTCCCTTCCACAAACACAAGTATTTCCCCCTAACGCATTACATCCTGACCCCAGAGGGTGTTCGGTGAATTGCGACTTCTCTGTCTTTTTCCCACCACTCTGATGTAGCCCAAGGCTGCTGGAAACTCGGTTCCTGGTCCAGCACCCGCATCACCTGGGACCACGTTAAAAATGCAGATTCTTGGGCATCAGTCCATACCTCCTGAATCAGAAATGCCAGAGTTTCTCTGAAGATTCTGATGTGGGCAAAAGTTAACAACCAATAAATATATTCTGGAGCAACACAGGGAACAATGATGTGTATGCTCTCCAAACTTATTTCCATGTGAGCAGGTCATATTGGGAATGGTGGAAAAGGGACGCCAATGGGGGCGAGGCCATGGAGAGAGCACCTACACATTCAGAATACAGTTCTGGTCATGCTCCCTGAGCCGGTCTCCTCTCCGGCTCCAACGTGCGACAGCTCTGTCGGTCCGGTCCCCACCTCCCTCCTCCCTCACCCAGCTCACTTCTATTTACAGCTGGACGCCCACACACGTACCACGGCTGAAACCTGCCCTGTGCTTCCCCCAGGCAGGGCTCCTCCTGCTCCCGGTCTCCTTACCTCGTTTCCCTGACTCCTTGGGCTGACAGCCTTGAACCGCCTGATGAATCCAAGTTTCTGGTGTAATTTTACTCATCCCAAGAGGGAACTTTATTAACTTAGCCGCCTTCACCACCAGTACAAAACTGGTCTCCTGCCAGTTCACTCATGAGAACTGGTCTAACCAATGGACAACAAAGTTTGACTCCAAAATCTTGATTACTGACCTTTTAATTCACAGTTGTTTTCTCCCTCTACGACTGTCACTACCACGACAATGGTAGATTTCAGCCAGGTCGCAGAGAATCCTGGCCACAGTGTATTTTATCCTGTCCACCATGGTGGCCACTGAAGGTTTTTGTAGCAGACTGGAAGCTGTCGTGGGGGAGGTCGCACCGCCGGCCAGTGGGGACAAGGGGGGGAAGCCTTCAACTAGCCTCAGTGAGCAGTGATGATGACAGTTTGGTCTGGAGTCGGAACAGGGACGCTTCAGGCAAGTGGGTACATTTGGGGAACGTACACAGGACTTGAGACGGACAGAACAAAGTTGGGGGCCAGGGATCAGAGAGAAGTATTTAAGGTAGTTGTCGGACATTGTCTGCCATCGGTGGATAAGGAGGGAACTATTCAACAGGAGGAGCAACTGTGGGAAAGAAACAGGGAGGGGTGTTTTCCCACGTGTCCTTTCTTCTGTGGTGACCGCCTGACAGATCTTCTCATTCCCTTTCTCACCTCCTTTTCAGAAAGAGAAGCAGTTATACTAACCTTTTGATGTGTTAGAGAGTAAACATATGTTCTCAGTCTCATAGAGGAAGAAACGGAAGTACATTAGGTGAATGGCTTATCAAAATCACCTCATTAGTAAGGCTCATAAGTCAAACATCACAGTGCCAACTCTACACTTTTGCACATGAAACCAGCCTCTTTAAACCTTTATAACCGCCCTTCTCTGGCCCCCGCCAGCTGAGAGTTGGTACGTAGCCATCCGTGGTCAGTGTGACTCTTGTTACTGGACTGCCACACCCAGCCTGACTCTGACATCGGACTTGCCTGTAGCATATATCTCTTCTAAGGCTAGCTTCTTGTCATCAGTACCCTGAATAAAAAAAAATCCACTAAATTCTTGGGAACCAAATAAACAATTTTTGGATATAGTGAGTATGAATAGATTCTAAAACAGGCAACAATAGGACTTAGTGTTAGCTATTTTTCTTATAAGAAGCAGCTTTTCAGACCCAGGCTTATTCTATACAGTAAAGTTTGTTGAAAAAAGTAGTGTTCCCAAATATCTTTCAGAATATATCTTTATAGGTCTGCCTGTAAACCATGTTTCTAGTTAGTTTGAAGATGTCTAAATTATTCAAGTTAAACTTGAATATTTTATTGGAATATCTAAAATCTCTAGTGTTTAATGTCAGTTACCGGTTTATGCTTCTATTTAAATTCAATAAAGTCTTGAATTTAAATAATTCCCAATTCTAAAGTGCAAATACATCCAAAAATGGATATCTCTGATACCTTAAAATTTGCAATTCAAATTTTACACAGATAACGGAATAATCTCTCCTCTTTATATCTGGACATACATTCCTTTTGTGAAGAAGAACTGCTTGCCACAGAAGGTCATTAACTCACTGAGGGTCTTCCTACAGGTGCCGAGTAACTTCCTCCCCATCGGTCTTGCCGTTACCATTAGCCCTGCTGTCGGCAGCACTTACACTCACCTGCTTCCCTTTCGCTCATGTATGAGCGGAACTATTCTTTTTAAATACAATTTAATGAAGAATATTTTGACAAATCTCAAAGTTAAATTTTAGCACTCAACATCATAATAATGGAAAATATCTATTCAACACAGGCTTATTCTACTTGATGTTACTATTGGGTATTTACCATGTTGCGTGGAATTCTTTTTGTGTTTTTTTTTTCCACTTTCCCAAAGAAATAGAAATCATTTTATTCAACTTTAGCCAGCCAAGAAGCATGCTCACCCAAGATGTATGAATTTATGCACGCTTACAATCTTCTGGGGATGATCTATAACACCTGTTTTCAATTACAGTGCAGGAAATAGCCTGTGTAATGCACGCTCTGTCAGAAAAGCAATATGGGAAACGAACGCTAACATTTCGTGAGGCCGCTACATCACTTCATATTGAAAAGGTAAGTCAATCAATCAGTCCTGGAAAAAAAATGGCTGGTGCTCATTTTAGGTGAAATACCGCACTGCATATTCAAAGAGAAATATAATAAGGAAACCGACTTCTCAGCGATTCTGCATTGTAATTGGTGGTATCCTAGTACAACGGAGGCCAGAAAGAAGAACAAATAATGCTTCCCTCGGGTACGTGAGTGGGAAGAGATAGTGAGGTACTGAGAGACAGGGAAGCTCCTGAGACTGGGGGAAAGACAGAACACTGACAAGGGGCGACAGGGCCGCCTTTCCTCTTACTCTGCCTAGGAGATAAGTACAGGGATGCCGCGTAGAGGAAAGAGCGAGCCACCCATCCATTAAATTAATAGAGGGGAAAATACCTTACAGCACATTTCACAAAATAAGTCCGTCTTCGCACACCTCCCACCTTGAACATCAAACTTTAGGAGTTTTCCAGCGGAATGTTACAGCCCTCCTAACAGGATGCATGACGTCAGCCCTGTAGCCTCGGAGACATGCCAGAGGCTTCAGTGAACGTTAATCCTAGCGAGGAGTCTTGTCGGATTCAGGAAGAAAAGTCAAGGATGGGTCAATCGCCACCCTCACTCTTTGCCTGGCAATTCACTTGGCTTCGCGCAGACCGGACAGAGAGCACGCACACAGCTCGGTGGGAGAGGCGCTGCGAGGGGCGCTTGAAATTGAAACGTCTGAGCTGTCGAAGGACACCCGTGAAGTTGGGTTAGCCTGGCCTCAGTTTTCTGGTCAGCAAAGGCTTTTCAGAGACTGAAAGCCGACATTGTGGGGAGCATTATCTGCGCAAATAAAAGAATCTTCACATGAGACATCTGTTGTAATTAAAGCCAGAAAATGAAATGTTTCATTGGACAAACAAAGCTATCTCCCTCCTCAGCCTTCTAGGCTGCAGGTACGTGCCTGAATGTAAAGTCAGAAAGACCCAAGTGGTAACAGCAATGCACAGGCAGGCCTTCCCAGCCCTCTGAGATCTCTGAGGGTCACGGACATTTGAGGATGCTCACGTCGTGAGTGTTAACCCGCCTTCTGAGGAGACAGAGTGTCTTTCTAAGAATTCTGGTGGAAATCAAACTCATCATCATTTGTTAGTCGTCCTGCGTTTTAGGCAGCTAACAACTGAGAACGTTGTCCTCAGCTAGACCTTTGGAGTAGAGCCTGCCACGCAGCCGATGACAGATCAAGGGAATGTACTGCAGCTGGGTGCCCCCCAAACCCTTCCCTCGGACGAGGAGAAACAGGGACGGTGCTCAGTCCGTAGAGAATACTGGTACTAAGCCTAGAAAAACAAAGCCAATGCACAAATCCAGAGGCTGGGGGAGGGTGAGAAAAATGCAGGTGTAGCCTGGGCCAGGGTCTCTGGAATAGGACAAGGGGAGTGGGGTGGGTGTGAAGCGAGGCTGTTCCAAAAAGCTACTGCACGTTGGTCAGGAGTGTCCCAACCCAGCTGTTCTTTGCTGCTGACAGATACAGCACGTTTCAAAGGGTCAGGCTGGATCAAAGCCAGGAAGCCAGGGTATACAGGTGATGAGCAAGACTGAGATCTGTGAAATCAGATTATGCAATAAAGGTTTCAGCTATGATACATTCTATGTCTCTGTCAGAATATTCAGATTTACTGAAGTGCCTGAAATAGACACAGATTTCAGCCATTTTTATCACTGGTAAAATCCTTGCTTGTTACCCCTTCTTCCTTATGTATAAAACTCCTTTGGTTAGCTGAGTCACAGTTTTTAATTTAAAAGTAAGCAGTAGTTTTCAATATACTCTACACCAAAGCTACCTTCCATGACCTTCCACAGTACCCACTGTCACGGAGGGCTTGTGGGCTGTGAGGCCTGCCCACCCACTGGGATCCGGCACCTATGCTGCCATCTACTGGCAACTGCTTCAAATTACAGACAGACACACAAGGTGAGAAATGACGATGCTAGAAAAAGTCAACCCTATGTAAGCAGAGCAATGGCAGATTTTCTGCCAGGTGGCTCAGTTGGCTGGGTCATCATCCTGTGCACCAAACGGCTGCGGGGCTGACTTGTGGTCAGGGCACACACCTAAGTCGTGGGTTCAATCCCTAGTAAGGGAGCGTACGGGAGGCAACTGATCAATGTCTGTCTCTCTCTCTGTCTCTCTCTCTCTCTCAAATCAATAATCCTCAGATGAGAGTTAGGAAAAATTCTGGTGGATGAAAGAGGTAAAACTAGGCACTGTGTGATAACTCTGCTTTCATTTCTAAATGAATACTTGTACAACCTGTGTGGATTTCTTCTTTTAATAGGTCTTATGTTTTTTGGTTAGTGCAAGCCATACCTCATCACCTGATTGTTCTAAATGTTTTGTTTTTTGACACATAGGGGTGTTTCAAAGTTCTATTAATTTAAAAAGGATGAATTTGAATTTATTCAACATGGAATGGAAATTATCAGTACTTTTTAAATTCATGTATTATAATAAATACTAATATTCTGATGTTGCCTAGTCTCATTCTTTTTGGTTGTTTTTAAAATATTTTATTTATTTATTTTTAGAGAGAAGGGAAGGGAGGGAGAAGGAGAGAGAAACATTTACTGGTTGCCTCCTGCACACGCCCTGATGTGGGACCGAACCAGCAACCTCCACATAAGTGCCCAGCAGGGGAATCAAACTTGTGACCTTTCGTTCTGCAGAACAAGGCCCAACCAACCGAGCTATACCAATCAGAGCATATATTCTCATTCTTTTCATGATGTTTACTCAAAGGAAACAGAAAGGAAATGACACCTATCTTAAAAAGTATAATTTAAGGTAAATAGTACAGAAAAACATGGAAAATGTGAGATAACACAACAAAATGAAGTCTTCAAAATTCACTTCATTGTATTGCTAACAAATAGGATCCTGAAAGTTTTGGTGAAAAAACAACAACTGTGTGGCAGTAATGTTTGAGATAAGAATACCAAGCCTAAGAAAAGATATATTTACTCTCCACCACACGAAGCACTTTGGGAAGGATACATTTTTGTTAAAATTTCTTCAGTAACATCTAAAGGGTCTAGAAACCATTTAAACAAACTACATCAGCAAGTATTTCTTGGGTACCAACAATGTATGGTACCCAAACCCGTGGAAAATATTTACATTTGACTACAAAAATAGGATTTCTTGTTATTAGAAAAATGTGCTGATTTTAAATACATACCAAAAATTATTTCATTATCATATTTTGCTTTATTTTATAGAATAAAATACAACCACCAGACTGCTTAATTCAGTAAGAATGCTTTATTCTTCATCTTCGAGGTTGACAAATGTTAAGAAAGGAAAAAGATCAATACTGACCATCTATCCTCGTCCATAAATATTGCAGAAGTGATTTGTATTGACAAAGCTACATATGCCTTTGCCTTCCGATCTTTGACTTATGCTTAAAGTACGTTCCATCCATCTTGCAGAATTATGTAATGGCGAGGATCCTTGAACGTGGTTCTGACCCATCCATTTGGCTTCAGCTGGAAATGCATACAAGTCATGCTTGGCAGGTGAGTGTTATCAAATGACTGCAGAGCAACAGGATCTAAAAATTTCCTTCCAGTAAGTGTTTTTGAATTCAGTGACCTTTGCGATCAAAACTGTCCTCCATATATATTACTGAATTTATGCTGCTGTAGGTTAAATTTATACCTTCAGTGAAAACAGAGAACAACCTGACACTGTACATTTAGGATTTTATCAGTAAGCTCCAAGGAACGACAACTAATCGCGAGAATCCTCTCAAAAATTCTCTTCATGTCAAAATTAATGCTCAAATATTAGATTTATATTATATGCTAGTCTCAGCCTTTTCTTTTAAGGAATAAATTTCTTCACTTATCCACATAGATCCCATTCTAT
Organism: Anoura caudifer; assembly: GCA_004027475.1. Lineage (NCBI taxonomy): Eukaryota > Metazoa > Chordata > Mammalia > Chiroptera > Phyllostomidae > Anoura > Anoura caudifer. The sequence continues at coordinate 193,823 of PVKU01001240.1, read as the reverse complement.
ATTACAGGGTTATTGTTTTTAAGCTTAAGAGGAGAGTTTAGTATCCTTTTTTAGCTTCGACATTCTAAAGAACAAATCATGAGTTCTTTACCTGGATTTCAGTATATTGATTTTCTTTAGAACTTTGGGTGCAATTCTTTCTGTAGCAAGAGAAAAATACACTCATTACCCCCAGGAAATTTACCCTTGGCTTTGGTTAGTATGACAGGGAAACGCCATACGGAGTAACATCCGGCGAGAAAGTTTCACTCAGAGAGAAAAAGGCTGCAATGCCTTTCAAAGCCTCTACTCACCTTCCGTAAAGTCACGCAGAAAGGAGGTGACCGTGGCTCTTCGCTGTGCCCCCTCCCACAGAACGCTGACCCCGCACCGCACGGGGTCTCTCTTTTAGGGGGGAGGGTCAAGCTTATTGACATAGTTCAGTGGAACTGAATCATCATAAGGAGTTAGTGACAATATCTCCTAGGTGCCTCCAATCCAATCTGTCACTGGTACTGGTGACCGTATCATCCTCTGGAGCCTTCTTTTGTGATTTAATGATTTCAGTCTAACAAAACCAATTTCCCTCCCTTAAGCAAATGAAGACTCGGAGCTGGCATCCCACGTAAAAACTCATTCCAAAGGATGATCTCTTTCAAGAGGCCAATAACAGTTCTACAGTTTGCAACAAGTTCTCGTTTGTTTCATTTTCTCCCCTTCTATTACCTTTGGTTTAATTGCATCAGCTCCAAGAAGCAAAAGTGCATTGAAAGGATGTGAATTACATAGCAGATCACCCAATTAGAATAATAAAATTCATTCACTGACACATTTATCCAACCAACGGATTCGTTCAAGCAGCAGGCCTTTCCTAGGCAGGTGTGCTATGCAGAGTGCTTTTCAGGTGTGACAAATGCCGGAGTGAATGTGTTCTACTAAGGACAGTACTATTTAAAACAAAAAGAAAAACAGCTTTATCAGATGTATATATATTTATATGTTTACATTATATTTATATATTATATATCAGATTTTTTGAATTAATGCCTTCTTAAAAATGTTTTATTTTGTGCATAGCATATTTTAATCGGCACTGTGTTTACACACACCATCCACGCCACGTGTGTAGCTGAGGTTTGCTGACGGTCACTGTGTTAGACGGTCTCATTGCGCAAATGCACTGCCATTACTGGTCCATTTACTCTTCATGGTCATTTATGTTCCTTCCAGTTTTTATCAATCACAACCGATGCTGCATGAGCTCCTTTTGGCAAGCCTTGCCACACACGTGTGCACCCACATATATCGGAAGTAGAGCGGAATTTAAAAATCACAGAAAATCTTTACTTTCAAAGCTAATGGACAATGCAGAATGGTTTTCCGAAGCGTTTATACTAAGTTTTACTCCCAACAGCAGTGTATGAGAGGGCCTAGGGGCCCAAAATCGTATCGATTTTGGTCTTGTCAACCTCCGTAGCCATTCGGAGGCTGTCTAGTGGTGTATTGTAGGGGCTTCGATTTCATTTCACCGGTGATTAATGACGTTGCACACCTTTTCCGTTTTTATTGGCCATTCTGATGCCCTGTTCTGCAAAGTGCTTGCCCAAGTCCTTGCCCCTTCTCTTTTAGATTCTGTGTTTCTTTTATTGATTTGTCTTTTTTTCTACATTCTAGACATGAGCCTTTTTTACATTATGTGCATCGCAAGTATTTTCACTCATTCTGTGTTTTCTCTCTTAATGGTGACTTTTGATCCACAATTTTCATTTAGTCTGATTTATCGATCCTTCTTATTTTTAATGCTTTTGGGATTCTTGTTTAAAAATATTTCTCTACCCAAGGTCATAAAGTTAAGTTCTTCCATGTCTTCTAAAATCTTTCATGTTGTGCCTTCCAAATTCTACACTGCACCAGCAATTTTTACTTTACATACAGTATAAAAAAGAGTTCAGGCTTCTTACTCATATCCAACTGATGCTGTCTCATTTACTGAAACAGTGATCTTCTCCCACCCAGCGGCAGGGCCGCCCTGGTACCGCACACACCTGTGAGCATTTCTCTGCATCTGGACTCACTCTCTTTGCCTGAGAAACACTGAGAATAGAAGCAAAGCCTGGGCAATGCTTGTTGTGCCTCACCTTTAGGAAATAATGTGATGGATTTATTTCTTTTATAATTTCAGGATAAAGAGAAAATACCACACTAATGTAAGGCCGTGCATACACACACACTACCCACTTTCTAAAAAAGAGTCTTTTTCTTTATTTTGACTTGCCAAAGAACATACAAGAACATATGTTTCTTTGTTTTTCTATGCATTTTCCTAGCCTGTATACATCTACATGATAATTAAATGGTATTTTTGAAGACGACCAATATAGGCAGCATTTAGAAGGACAATCTGAGAAATTTTATATGTAAATGCATGTTGTCACATTTCTCTAAAACTTGTGATTCCACATTTTTCTTCACAGGGCCTTACTAAAGGAGTGTTTAAAAGCGTGTATGATTCAGAACAGGTGACTCCCAACTTTCCTAAACATTCAAGGCTCACGTGATCGTTAAAAAGCTTTCCACCTCATTAACTTAGTCATGTAAATTCTCTTCTTGAGAAACCCACTGTGTCATTGTACGTGGTGTAAAGTCAGCTTTTGTAGTCAGAGTCAGTGACACTGCTTTGAAGGGGAGTCAGCCTCCAAAATCATGTCACCTCGCCTCCATCCTGCGCCACGTGGATGCACGTCTTCTGTCTCCCTATAAACCGTGTGCTGCGTTTTCAATAACCATAAAAATATATTAAAAACTCATAATTACCGCAGTAATGATGCCTTTCAAAGAGTGCTAAAAAGTTTAAAAGTACAAAACCTCTCAAAAGACTCATATGACATGCAAAATAAATTATTAGGCCACTTCATTTAGTGAATATTAAGTACGCTTCTTTAGCTACCCATGCCAGCAGTTTATTTCACTCAGCTGAATGGTCTAATAATATTTTCATTAAGTATTTACATGAACAACGAGACACTGCAAACGAGAGCGGATCCCTCGACATTCAGGACGGTCTCCAGGCTGAGACCCACGGTTTGTTCCGCTGGTCCGGCTCGCTTGCTCTGGGTTGGAATGATGTTTCCCATTAGCCTTGAGTACCTTGCGTCTGACCTCAGAATAAAAGCTATCCATCACGTCTCCTAATTTCTAAATTTTATCTCTTCATCCAGAAAGGACCGCTGCCATGAAATTGAGTGCACTTCCAAGTATGGGGTCACGTTATACTAATGGAGCCAAGGAAGTGGATTAACGGGGCTCATTTTTTAAAGCAACAGAAAATGTGCTCTTTGGTCTTATATGTTTAAGATCATGCAGTTCATGTGGCTTAATTTATATTTCCAATAAGTAAAGGCACGTCAAATATTTTACTCCAGGTTTATATGCCGTTTTTCAATTTGCGAATGCATGGTGGCTACACCTTTAACGGGAGCATTTAATCTGAAGCCCCACAAATGGAGTCAGTCACAGGCTAAGTCTGCGCATTGCTGCCCCTGAGACAGCTGCCTCTCTTCCACGGGTATTTGAGACCACTGCCGGTTAATATTAAAATAGTCCTGCACGTGTTTGGATCATAAATCTAGAAATTGGATTCAAAGCACAAGTTTCAAATAAACACACAATTACTTGGGAGGCCATTTTGATTACTCAGCAGATCACAACTAAAATTTGAAGAGGTAGTTAAATAATTATTAACTTTATCACACAATTCCATAAGGTGTGGCGTTATACTGTGCAGCCATACACTCGGACTCCCACGCACAAAGTTACCCTATTGTATTTCAATCAAGTCACTTATGACTTACACGCACCCCTGTGGTCAATGGGCAAAGTAGTGGCGATCTTCGTTGGGTCCGACTCCTACGCAGCTCAGGGTCCTGCGAGCGCCTCGTGTGTCTCCCCCAGCTTCAGGGCCCGGTGCCCTCCGCTGATACCGCGCGTTGTCCAAACCCGCGGAGCCCCTGGAGCGTGACTGCTCGGCTCTGTTTATGGTCCATGCAGGCAGAGGGAACTTAGATGAGGCCAGAAACCCGGGGCCGCAGCGCCACGCCCTTTAGTCCCAGCAAACAGGCAACATCCTTCCGCCTCTCCCGGGCAGTGCAAGGGAGCGGCTCATTATCGCCACCTGTTCGGAAAACCGCAGGCGTCTGATCAAGCCCACCTGTTGTTGCAAAACCGCTTCTCTCTGATAATATTTCTGATTTCCCACCCTGCAGTCACCGTGCAGTTCATTATGCTCCATTTCTTAAAAACAGCATAATGTCCTCAATAAGTTATGTTTTTTATAATAGCTCAAGTGACCACATAATTTGCATTTAAACCCAGAAAGTGTTGGGGGAGAAGGAAGTCACAATCGTGGCAAAGCAACAGGCAGAGCTGGCTGCCTCAGCTCAGGCTCTCCAGAGGCGGGGCCTGATCTGGGTTAGAGGGATTCCTCGGATGAATTCCCAGGAAAACCGGGTAGAGGAGAGGGCCCGGAGCAGGGGCAGGAGCCAAGCCAAGTGGGAACACCTGCCACATCCAGAGAAGGCCCACGGGAGCGTGCTTATCAAACAAAGCCCAGGACATGCAGTTACAGTGGAATTTAAGGCGAATAATTATTACATTTTTGTGTGTGGTGTAAGTATGTTCCAAATATTGCACAGAAATACACATACCAGAAAACAATTCCACCCTGTATTTGCAAAATTTGGCAACCCTACCCAAGAGGTCTCTGGAGAGAGAAACAGTGGGGGTCACATCTGGGAAAGCCAGGGGACAAGGGGCCTAGATATTTAATCTCTGCAGCAGTCAGTCACTGGTCAAGCACAGATCTGGATGGGTGCACATTCCCAGGCCTCCAGCTCCCTGAGTGCTCAGGCCCAGGGCTCCCAGGGATCTCAGGGCTGCCCCCACATGCAGACCCAGTGCTAGCTGTTGGGGAGAAGCCACAGGGGGACCCCCGTGCACAAAGGTGACAAAAATCATCATGGCACCAATGGGAGAACGCCGGCCGACAGCATCCGCTGCCCTCGTGTTATCCAGGAAAACTGAGAGGAGCGGTCGCCCCAGCACAGCTGGCAGCCCACGTTCATGGCCAAAAGAGAGCCCCCGAGACAGCGGAAGCAAGACTCCTGTGGACTTGGAACTGAAGGGTAATGAGCTTCTTCCAGAACACCGGAAAAAGGATGGCACCCCCTCCCACACACCCGCAATTGTCCGGCTCAGCCAGTGACCTCCCACAGAGGTTAAGAGGGACACCCCCTCTCCATCACCACATATGCAAATGAGCTTATTGCCTGAAGACTATTTTAACACGGCAGAAATTAAAAGGTCATGAAAGGAAACTTCTAGCTTTCTTCCCACACAAATGTAGGCATTTATGCTACATTATCGTCAAGTAAGTGGAAGCAGCATGCACACTACTTACACAGCACCTGAAGATTAACTGGGCCTTCCTGTGATACAGAAGACAACGGCTCCCCAGTTAAGAGTGAAAAAAAAATAACTCAGAGTACACGACAACCTGAAACAAACGTCCATTTCCTTGTAGGTTCTTCTGGTAATTCCACATCCTGAACTTCATGTACAGGCATCCTAGATAATTCGGATCCTAATTACTATTGGAGTTTTCCTCTTACCCTAAGGCCTTGTACGATTAAATTATTCTAAAAGTTAAATACAGTTTTCTGACTCCTTGGGGTAAGTCAGAAAATAGCGCAATGAAAATCTGCCTCAAGGTTCAGATGAGGCCTTTGTCTGTAACATATAATGTCTCATTATCCAAGACAGAAACATCACCACTTTACACAGGTAATTTAGTTTCTACCACTGAACTTGGCCGTCCGCATGTAATATGCCTGTGGTAGGTAATGGTACATGAAGTAGTAAGGCAGTAAGTTGACTGGGGGGACGCCACAGAGACATTGCTTATCAGCACTACGCAGCCCCTCACAATATAACCTACTTTAAGGACACATGGAAATTACCTTTAAGACATTATAATATATACAACCCTTTACATCCTACTTCAAAACCTTTTTCATATTCATTTATGTGTACATATGTATAAACATATGTAAGCAGGTAAATGATTACAGCAATTTTACTATGAGGATAAAATAGTAAGTATTCATTTACAGAGGTCCACATCACCTTATGTCTTAAGACTTAAAGAGGATAAGTGCTAACAACGTCTTTAATAATACAAGTTAAAGAAGACAATTGATTGGCTCTATCAAAATCGATTAATGATATTGATAACATCAGGACACACCCAAACACTCTGATCTTAATTTTTTTAATTCTCATGAAAAGAAAACTTCATTTATTCTGATCAGAAAAAGAAATCGAGGTTGCCTAAGATCAATAAACTAGGATTCTAGTAAAGTAATCAAGGACCATCCCTATCATCAGAGCATTAAACCATTGTTCTCTCTCATTATTTAATTAGAACCTGGTAATTGTCATCTTGAACATAAATTAAAAATCCTTGGAATGCATTAGATGATACTGTAATATTTAAATGTTTTTATCTTTAATCTAATTTATAAACATGAATTAAGTAACCTTCCAAAGTAGGTATTTGAAAATTTAACTCTGTTGGAAGAGACCGTACCAAAAATTTCTACTTCATGGCACTGTACTAAATGTTGCAAGCAAACGAACCCATCACTTTCTCCCCACTCACCATTCACTCTGATACTAAATGATATGATACAAATATTAGTTACTTACACAGCGACTTTATTGGAGTCTTGGACCAGTGAACAGTTTTCTCCTTCATATTCCAGTTCTTGGGCTTCTTGGGGCTCTTCCCACAGGGGCAATTGCATTCCTTGGCAATAAAGTGGACAATGGTCTTTTAGACCCGGTTCTTTAGGAGGAACAATAATGACCGCTCAAAATATCTCTTAGGTATTGCATTATTGGTGAAATAAAGGAGGGAACTGCTTTGTGTATTATCTTTCTGGCCGCACTGAATGAAAAGAGACACATTCAGGTAACTCAAGTAATGGGGATTTACTGTGAGGACGTAGTGAGAAACAGCAAGGAAGACAACATATATTTTATGAGTGTCACATACAAAATTCCAAAGAAGGAACATAAATATCTCTTTCCTGCTTTTGGTGCACAGTCTTACACTGAGCCGGAGGCTACCGCTCTCTGCTCGGTCAGCCAGTTCCAGACCAGGCCCAAGCTGGCTGGAACGGCAGGGTCACGCGGCCTGGTCAAGGTGTGACAATCTTTATATGAAGGTCTTCTCAGCAGGGGGCTGAATAGCTGCCAGATCTTTAGCAAATGTCCAAAGGGGATGAAAGCAGCAGCAGGGATCTGAGAAGGCAAGGCAACCGTCAGCGGTGGTGAAGCTTCAGGATTTCTGCTGCACAAAAATAATCATTGATGGAGCATTCTGGGTGATTGCATTACAGATACGAATTATTTTATTTAATCACTCTAACAACGCATGAGGATAGATTCTGCTAACCTCACATTCCAGTCGAGGCCCCGAAGTATAAAAAACTCCATCAATTTCACACAACTAATAAGGACTATAATATCAACTGAGGTTTGGCTGATATAAATCTAATTCTTGCCTCAACAGTACCACACTGCCTTTCGCAGTAATTACTATCAAATCAATGAATGGTTAGAGGTTGAATCTCATGAAGATCAGTCACATGCACATATAACATTCACTCATTCTTATGAACTTGGAGCATATTAAAGCTGAATATATCTCCCTCGCATGTGGGAGAAGGAGGAACAGAAATTTCAACGTGCAAGGATACGAAAGTAATAATTACTTTTCTTGGCTCAGAACTAATGGGAGGCAAAACACAGGTGCCCTCAGCAAACACACAGTCATTAGGACAGAATCAGGGACACTTTGTCCTTGGTCCCCCAGGCAAGTGCCTGCTGAATGGCACCCTGCCACCTCTTTGCTTGCTGGACAGCTGGAACTCTTTGTGTAGCTGGAGACAAAAACGCGTTCACAGTTCAGATCCTGGCCGTATCAAATACACACCAGCTCGCTGCATGCAGCCTTTTGTCCTCCATGGAACGAATGCTGTGTAACAAGCATCCCTCAGAACATCAGGGGGCACCCGCTGTCCCCAGGAGGAATTCAGGCCTTTGATCCTCAGTCAGAACATGTTGTATGTTAAAATGAGCTTCTCACTAGAATTCAGCAAAACAGTAGCAAACTGATACTATAAAACTTCGACTCTGCTTACTGAGGAAAATCTGTGAATTTTCCACACTGCAATCAAATATTTATTCCATGGAAGCCAATGGAGATGGTAGTGATAAAATAAAAGGAAAAAAACCTCGAAATAATAACTAAGCAAATTTGATTTCTGAAGCAAATCACGTTCTTCTTTTTGTGAGACAAATTTTGAAAGGTGTCTTTCAACCTATAAATTGACCTATTTGGGAGAAAAACACAAAAATACATACAATGACAACAGTGTGATTTATGAGCATGAAGGCTTTCAAACCAACCCTCATCCTCAGAAATGCCTTGCTTGGTATATACGTCATCAAAAAGGAGGGAGCTCTCATACGGGAATTAGCTTTCACTTCTATCATTTAAATATACATTTTAAAATCTCCCCTGAAACCTGAGAGAACACCAACAAAACCCAAAAGGCCTCAGGAAGCGCGCACCTTTGCACAAGCACTCAGGGTCCCTGCTCTGCCTGCCCCCAGGTCGCACGCAGCAAGCCTCGCAATTCTCTTTAAAGCACCTTGCATTCTTGGCCTACGGAATTCTCGTTAAAATGTATTTTGCCCTTTGAGTAATGTAGTTTCATCTATCACTTCATATCCATAGAAGGCACTTGACTCCTTCGTACTAAGCAGCGGTGTTCGTCATTCCGGCTCTCAAACCATTACCTCTCTGTGGGATGCCTCTGGCTAAAACCAGGGAACACATTCCATCCTCTGAATGTCCTTTGCTTCCTTCCTCGCTCAGAAAATAAGAGTTTCTAAAGCTACAAGGTGGTAAAAATAATTTATTCCTATCCAGGAAGGAGGTGAAGTGCAAATACGGCCTCTTGTGCACGAGACAAGGGGTCAAGTGAGTAAGGCGGTCCAGCAACGCCTTCGGTGCGAGGCATCTCGGGGTCCAGTCTCCCCAGTCACTGGCCCGGCCCGGCCAGGAGGGGGCAGACTTTCCTCCTGCTGCCACAGCCTGCAGGGCACCCTGGTGCTTGCTGTGTCCTTGGCCCCATCAGATGAGAGTAACCCCCGAGTTGCCTTCCGATCTCCTGGCCTCAGGGACCTCTCTCCCGGGACCTCTAAGACACACTAGCTTTTAATCTTTAGACTTCCCCCTCACTCTCCTCTCTCTTTCGTCCTGGAGAGGGTAGAAATCTTAACCTTGGGGGCAGGAAAATCTGACACTGACTATCCCAAAAGAAATCTAATCCTTCTGCCATATGGAATAGTTGGAATTATCAAGAAAAGAAGCTTCCATCTGTTTACATCTCAAAATATAACCCTCACATACTTACTCAAACGGGTGCCCCTTCAGCGGGTATCTTTGCCTGCCGGAGACAGAAATGTCACAGAAATGGGGAACTCCTGACACCCCCTTACACTGTAGATGCTTTTAAAGATCATGGCCAAACCTGCTAAAGCACTATATAAAGTTCATTGTGCACATAGCAATGAACGTTCCTGAGACATAGCAAATATTCAATTAATAATACTCTTTTTTTTTTTTTTTTTTTGCTACAATTCTGAGACTGTAGAAGTATTTGGGGTAGAATCTGCCAGCAGCGGAAGGGGAGCCAACTGAGGCTGACCGACTTCCCAAGGCATCCGGCTCCTAAAGTACCTTCTGGCTGTTTCCGTCTCTGCAGCTGAACTGGCATCTCCTGACTCATTTATTCACAGCCATTCATCGAACAGACACTCAGCGAGGCGGCAAGCACCAAGCTACATACAGAGGATGACATATCACGGTACTACTGGTAATTAACACAACTTTGCCCTCGTTGGACTGCAGGCAAGTGAGAGAGATGGACGTGAACCAGATGACTGCCTGAATGTGACTTCGCTGTTATGGATCGTTCTGGGAAGGAAAACTCCCAGAGAATCTGTTTGTCATGGAGGTCAGGGGAGGCTGTGCTGCTTGATGTGAGACCTGAAAACTATGGGACGCCTTCAGGTGTCACCCAGATGACAAGGAGGACACAATGGTCCAGGCCGTGAGAGCGGTCTGTGCAAAGGCCCTGGGTGGGGAACAGCCGGAGAGGAACCAGGGGAGTGAGAAGGCAGAAGGAGGGGACCAGAGAACAGAGCAGGCTGGGGAGCTGGACAGCGGTGAATCCCTCGGGCTCCTGGGGTTGAACACTGGCTTCAGCGTGAGATTCACGGTACCACTGAGGGTTGAAAACGCAGGAGGACTTGGGCGTGATGGAAAATACGCTGGGAAGCAAACCCGCGCAAGAGGGCTGACTTGGGTAGTGGCTCTTACCCCGTGCCCTGGAAATACGCAGAGGGCTGAGAGCTGGTGGCGGGGGGTGGGGGGGGGGGGGGGGGGGGGGGGGGGGGGGGGGGGGGGGGGGGGGGGGGTGGGGGGAGCGGGGGGCAGAATGGCGGCGAGGAGCGGTGGTGGGGTCCAGAGACGTTCAGGGAGTGAAGCGAACATCCCCGCGGAGAGACCGCATTCGAGAGCGAGCCTGCGGGGAAGTGTTAAGGGTGACCAGCGCTTCTCGTCGGGGGTCCGAACTGCAGGAAAGGGCTGGGAAGAAGGGACTTTCAAGAAGAGGGTGACGTAGGCAGTGCCTTTCTCCTGTGCATGACTAGCTACTACCGGATGGCAGGCTGCCCACGATTTTCTACACAGTCGCTGTTATTTCCCTACTAGAAAAAGTGGAAAGCTTCATTTGACTTGGTTTCCTCTCCTCGCCTCGTATGATTATTTTATTATGGAGGAGGGTTCCAACCCATTTATAACAGAGTCATATAATGCTTGCAATTTAAAAAATCTTAGGAAACTTGCCATTTTTAAAGATAAAAATATTGAAGTAATTCTATAAATGTAAGTAAATCCTAATACGGAGCAGACAGTGTCTCACTGACTAACACAAAAAACAAGTACATACAACCTCTCACTGCTTCGGAAGAGAGGAATATATTGGAATGTGAGGCTATAGTAGAAACTCACCATTTATTTCTGAAAATCAAATGCTTAGAGACTAACAAGCAAATGATCATCTCTAAGCCCGTGTGGCATTTTTATGGACCAGATTTGCATTAGCATTTTATTCTAATTCAATGCCGTGCCCCTTGAAGGAGCGCACCTAATTTTACATCACTTGCTCACGTTCAATGTCACGGCAGGCCCTGTATACAGCTTGATTGCATCTCCACATCCAACATCATAATCCCACAGAAATATAGGTAACATTTAAAAGTGATAAAGGTGCCACTTACTAGGAAATAGCGGACATAAGTGATTCCTTCTAAAATACGTTAATAGGTCATAACCAACCTCTGTACTGCAGATCAGGAAACACATATTCCACATACATTCGTAACTTCTCAAAAGTGCAATCCAGGTTACACCCCTCTCCACGTTCCACCAGCCATACAGCGCTGCTTTCTGAGCACATGCGTGTCGGTAAAATGACGTCTTTATCATTGTCATTGAGAATATCTGACATCACTAGGTTGCGGTAAAAACATACAGGGTGGCTTCATTGCTTAAAAAAGACAAACCCACTACAAAAACTAGATTCTCTCTGCTTTCAAAGGAGCATAGTTTCTGTTCCCACATGTGTGGGGTTTTTACCTCTGTTCTCTTACGTATAAAATATGAGGAAGTGCAGACACGGACACGCTTTGTCAGCCAAATTTTCGCGAGCAGGATACATCAGTTCTTGGCTAATAGCAATTTAAGAGGCAAGTCATTCAGTGGCTCCATGAAATATAATCGTTAAAACTGTTCTTTTGTTACAGGCTGTGGCTATTCCTGGGCTGTTCAGCTGCCACGGACTCAGCGTGGACTGCATCTTACGACACGGGGGAGAGATGTTCTCTGAAAGTCCAAGTTTAGCCTTGCCTACACCCACCCAGGGTTCTTCTGCCCCTTTCCAAGGGCATCACGAGAGACGTTTGTGGGAATGTGCCTGGGGGCGTCTAAAAGGTCTGGATTTTCTCTTTAAGCGGCAGGCCAACAAGAGCAGCTTGACCTTCAGGTCTTCCCCACCTTCTCTTTAGGAAACGGGGGTGTAATTAGATCCCACAGAACCTTCTAGTGGCAACTCTTAAGCTGCAGATTCGGGTTCTGAGTTGTAAGATGCGTGTCATCCTGCAGTAAGGTCTTCTGCGTGTCCCGGTAAATAACCCAAGTTGATTAAGGAGGGAGGATCTCTCGATTACAAAGAAATTAAGTTTGTAATTTCAAATTTTCTAACGCCCTGTAAATCAGAGCAGCCCCGGCTGCACCCTCTGGTTGACAGATCATTGGGACGGTACATTTCCACAGCATTAATCAGCACCCAAATCTCAAATTTCATCCCATTGCAACCCCAAGGTATTTAACTGGGAAAATAAAAAAACAAATAATAATTAGTTAGGAAGCCTCTCAGTTTTATGGCAAGATGGCATTGTTTGTGACTTGGGGCTAGAGAATTTGAAAGGGCGCTGAGGCGCTGAGCACAGCAGGGTCCCCGGGCACACGGCCTGCACATGGCCCCCTCCCCACATCCAGGTCGCCTGCCCCTCAGTGCACAGCCTCCTGGGGGTGTGGTTCGAGCCTCTCCCGCTGGTACCTCAGGCCCTGGCATCTTCTTCTTTAATTGTATCCCTTCGCTACTCAGTAAATACATGAATTCCTTTCACATACACCTGAAAAAGGAAACATTGGACCCCAAGAAGAAGTAGATTTAATTTTAGCTTCCACTCTTGTTTTTCCATGGTGTACCCTGCTACTTACATACTGTAGGGTCCCTTTGTACTGAACACAACGTAAGTAAAGATGTCCACTTCTCACATTTAGTATACAAATTCAATGAGACAGCAGAATACAGGAGTGGAGTGTCCAAAACATTATAAAAACAAAAAAGGAGGGTCTCTCCTATCCTTAGCAAAACGTTAAAATAAAAAGATGTTCTCTAATAGTTTTTGGTTTTAAACTAATATGAGTGCCTAAAAATCAACAATAATAAAAATAGTACATTTAACAGCCTATATACCTAAAATTGTGCTTAGAGAAATATTTAATAGTCTAACAATTCACATTACTAAACACAAAAAATTACAATGAATGTTCAACCTAAAAAGTTCAAGAGCACTAAGGCAAGGAGAACCAAAGCAATCAATAAAAAATATTGAACTATGAAATGGGATTTAGTTAAGTTTCTGACAAATGAGTCTATAGGAAAAGTAAGGATAAAACAGATAAATCATTATCTAACTTAAAAAGAGGGGAAATAGCCCCAGCTGGTGTAGCTCAGTGGATTGAGTGTGGGCCTGCAAGCCACAGGATCGCTGGTTCGATTCCCGGTCAAGGCACATGCCTGGGTTGTGGGCCAGGTCCCCAGTAGGGGGAGTGCAAGAGGCAACCAAACAGTTGATATTTCTCTCCCTTTCTTACTCCTTCCTTTCTCCTCTGTCTAAAAATAAATAAATAAAATCTTTTTCAAAAAGGCTGGAAATACAAATACATCAAACAAAAATAAGAGATGGAAATATTCACAGAATCTAGCATTAAAGAATTATAAGTCATTTTTGCTCATCTCAGTAAAAATTAATTTGCAATAAAATAGTCTAAGATAACTCACTCAAGATAACATAAAAAATTGAAACCTACAGATTAATATAGATGAGGAAATAGAGAAATTTGTCAAAGTACCAACCCTCACTTCCTGCCTCCAGATGCACAAATATTCAAGATAAGGCACTAACTAACCATAAATTAATGAAAATTCATGTAATTTGATCAATTATTTAAATCATACAAAACTATGCTATTTAAATTTTTCAAGAACATCTTTAACACATCTAAACACAGGTAAAAGACAAGCAAAGAAAAATGATATAGCAATTTTAATATTGAACATAAATCCTAAATTAAATATTAGCAAACAGAATACAGAAGCATAATAAAATAATAATAATCCAACATTAATGATAGTCTTACTGAATTCAGGTATAATTCAATATTAAAGGAATCTACTACTATAATTTGAATAATAATCAATTCAAATATAAAATACTTATAATTACTTAAAAGTTAGAAAGATATTTGATAAAAATTTAACATGTGTCTGATTTAAATAATGCATAATACATTTAAAATGATGGATATATATTTGATATTAGAAAATATAGATATAAGACTAAACATATATTTATATCTAAATCTAGAATTTCTAGTAGTATAATACTAGAGTATCACTATACAGGATGGTGCAAAAGTGGGTTTACAGTTGTGAGTATGTGAACAGAGCTTATTGTTGTATTATTATTATTTATTTTATTATTTTCCATGTGAACAACTGCAAACCTACCTTTGTTCTATCCTGTAGCATAACCAGAGTATATAGTATAGTGTGTAGTGCAGTATAACACTTATAGTGTTATAATACTATAGTGTTAGTATAAGTACGGAATAAAGTATTGTATAGTGTAGTAATTATAGTATAATAATACCGTAAGTTCTAGGTTTATATATAAATATGTTTACTCTTCTATCTATATTTTCTAATGTCAAATAAATACTCATAATTCAAACTTATTTTGCACTAGTGTGCAAACAGGGTTCCTGTTAAATTTAGCACGAGCACACCGAGAATCACTGTGACCAGTGATTGTGTCTTGGAGATAGTGGAGTCTGTGATTAAAGAAAAGAGATAAATGAGGTAGGAAACTGGCAAAATGATCATTATTCACCAAGAAAACATTGTGTGCCTGGAAAACTAAAATAAAGGACTGAACTGAAAATATTTTATCTGACTTTTTAAATTGAATGTATTGGGGTGACATTGGCTCACGAAACCGTACAGGTTTCAAGCGCACAACTCGGAGAAATATCATCTGCCCACTGCATCGTGCGCCCGCTGCACCAGGCCAGGCCTCTTTCCGCCCCCATGTTCCCCCTCCCTGGGTGACCCCTTGGACATGGGAAGTTAAATTGCCTTCTTCTCTCACCAACAAATCCAGCTCGATCAGAGTCCACATACAAAAGCAACAAGAAAGCATTCCGCATGAAGTAGTATATTTTAAAAGTAATATGCAAGATTCGTGTAAAATAAATTTTAAAACTCTCTGTGGGACATATAATTAAAATTTGAATCAATTAAAGGCAGTATGCTGGTTTTGGCTACAAAAGCTCAACACAGTAAAATGTTAAGTTTCCTAAATTAATATTTAAACCATAATCTATTACCATTAAAAATGACAATGTAATTTTTTAAAGAAGTAAAGTTTGAAGTTCCTACACAAACATTAACAATAACAACAATATAAAGAAAAGGTTGAAGAAAAGAAAAAGATACGTAAACTTCTGGAAATCCCACTAATCCGGTCCTGGTGCAAGATGAGACAGAGAAATCACAAGGCGGGAGGAAATAGGGTCTCAAAACACTCCCTCTTGGGTTCAGGCCTTCCACATTAGACATCAGCGATTTGTTTATTATCAGGGAAAATGACTCATTGGGCAATGCACGGACCTGGGAAACTCATGCATCTCGAGAACGCGTAAAGCTATCATTGCACAGTTTAAGCTGGGATGGATTCCTGATGGGCTCGAAGTTCGAATGTTAAAAACAAACTGCAAGAGGATAAAAATACATAAATTCAGAGGGAAGAAGACCTTATTAATTTCGTACTAAATGTGAGAAGTCATGAAAAAATCATAAGTACATTAGCATACAGCTGTCTGCTTGGCAAAAGTAAATATCGAAGAGAAACAAAGGAAAAACAACAACAGAATCTGGTAACAACAAGCATATCTGGTAGCCAAGGATGCTTTCCTTCAGGGTTTCTTCAAATCCATACAAAATTACCAGAACTTACTTGATAATTTCTAAAAGACAATATATTGGCAGTCTATAGAAGGAGAAAATACATTTGAATAAGAAAAATAAGTTAACTTTGTTTTTTCTTCCCACATAATAGTGGTCTGCTCTCATCTGAAAACTCATGGATGTTTAAATACATTCAAATCATATTTTTAAATGCATTTCTAGTGAAAATCCAAAAAAACCTATTTAGACGGAGAGAGATGTTGAATTGAAGTAAGGACTAAAGAAGGGGCACATATCCAAACCAGGAATCCACAGCGTTGAAAATCTGGGTGTTTCACGCTCCCAGCTCCAGCGACAGTTCTATGGGGGCGAAGAGAAACCAGCCCCGGGCAGCGGGAGCAAGGGCGAGCCCAGCCACCCAGCAGGGTGTTCAGCAGGGCATGTGCACACCCAGCAGGGCGTTCAGCAGGGCATGTGCAAGTGTCCCGCCGCTGGGCTGCGTTTCAATAGGTAATTCCATTTTAGTTTACGTAATTTAAATTTAATTTTTAAGAAGTATACATGCTAGGGCCAAAGACCGAGTAACGGGAGAAGAACAAACACATCTAGTAACATTCATCTTGCCTTTTAGCACATGGGAGTACACCAGGTGAGGAACGCTAAAGTGTGGTTAGAGCTTGGGCTTCTCGGCATCGGAAAACAGGACCTGGGGTCTCTGGGACCGGGAAACCGTGGGAAAGCGAAGGTGGATACATACATGGTTAAGGACAGGCAGACAAAGTCTCCTTAGTCCAGTGCGTCAGGTAACCTCCTCTCCTGCTCTCCCTGCGCTGATAAAGGTCGAAAGCTGTCTGCGGTGACTGACTCTTGTCACTCCTAGCGGAGGCTGGGGGAGGGCCCGTTTGTAAAACTAGGTCCTGCCTTTGGGCAAATGGGAGAGAGGGCAGACACCTCTTCTCATATTTGCTGCTTCTCTGCTGCCTTCAGCTCAAAATAATCCTTATGCCAAAAGGGCATATTTGGGGCTGCAGACTCTGCCACCCAACAGAATACAAAACTATTCGGCACCCAACAAGGCGGGAGGTTGCACATGCGAAGCAGGTCTGCCCAAAACGGCTCCAGTCTCCAGTCTTTCAGCGTAACGTGTGTTACTTCTTGCAAAATGTATCCATCGCCACTGGCTAAGGTACAGTCGATATCGTTAAACTGGCCAGCCCGTGATGTTTTCGATCCCTAAAGTTCTCTTGCTTTCTAGATAAAAAAGAACATACATTTTTTACTTAAAATAAAGCGATTACTATTCTTAAAATAAAGATAGTGAGGGGTGATAAATAAGTGGTCGTCCTCATGAAAATAATGTTCCATGCTGACTATTTCAACTTTGCACTCAGTGAAGGTTAAAACCCGAATTTCAAGATTGTTATCCTTGAATTTACAATCGTTATACTTCTATGTTATTATACATTTTGACAGGCATTTCACTGATGTTAAGAATGTACGTCAATTGTACAAAGATAACATTAAACAGTAAGTAGTAGAAGAAAATGTCTTTATGTTGGAAAGTTATATTTGCTTTTGAGAGAACAGGGAAGTAAAAGTAGAATGTTTCTAATCTTTGATTCGTTTCTTGTTACAACTGCAACTTACATATCTGAATGTCAGATTTCATAGACAGCACAATTATTTTGAATTATAAAAGCCTACCCAGGGATGTGATTAAATCATGTTGTTTTTCAGCATTAAAACAATGTATCTTTGATTTTTGACCTTCTAATGTTCTGAACCATCAGAAATTTTACAAATGACCTTTGATGCTGTAATCCATTTGCCATTTTGTGGCAATTTTGTGCTTTCCTAGCTCATGGGGGTCATATACCCAATGTAAATTTCTATGAGGATCGGTGAGTCATTTTTTTTAAAAATCACAATATTTTTCATGCTGAATGAAGGCAACTGTATATATCGAACTATATTCCGAAAGGTAGTATGAACCCTGTCTACTCTCACTGCTTCCTAAAATTACTGGAGTTATCTGAAATATGTGGACATTTAAAAATATTTAATAATAAAGAGAGGCATTCAAATTTTCCATATCATATAAATGGATATATGGTGCTAACTTGTGTTTTTACAAGCAAAATAATGCTTTTATTAGTTTAGATCAGAGGTGGCAAACACAAGGCCCTCAGGCCGAATCCTGCCCGGCACCTGGTTTTGTCCAGCCTGGCACCTTGTTTCTACCTGGCAGCAGCGCCGAGCTCCTTGCCCCTGGTTAAGCCCTAAAACTACATTCGGCCCTCTGAAGGCATCCGCGAGGCTGATGAGGCCCCAGGTGAAAATGAGTTTGACACCCCGGGTTTAGATAGTACCATTGCACACAGTTTACTAGAGAAAACTAGATAAAGTAGTAAAAGTGAGGCTTTGTTCTGGATATTTTGATTTTTCACTGGTAAACAAAAGCGGTTTAGGGAAATGCCATACAGATTAACCACCATTCTGTTCCGTAAATGGTTCAAAGAACAAAGCACATGACTTAAAATTCAGGGAGGCACTCCATTCAGTTGGCAATCAATCGAATAGAAAGGCACCAGTAGTTACTTTTATTTGATAAAATAAGGTGAAAGATAATAATCAGCATTTGAATAAGAAATTCAGTATCATCTTAGCAATGTAACCCAAATGGTTAAAGCGGGCCTTCTGGACAATTAGGATGTAAAGCACTCTTGTTGTAGTCTTCCATCAACGAAGAAACATAAGCTTTGTAAAACTGCCCCCTTAAAATCACCTCAAAGATGAGCCTATTTAGACAGTAATAAAAATAAAATAAAATAAAATAGAAAGTGAGAAGTCAGGTTTGCAAGCTGGGGAGTTGTTGTTTTTTCCAAATTGGGACTGTATTAAAATTTTTGAGCCCTGGCTGGTGTGGCTCAGTGGAGTGAGCACTGGCTTGTGAACCAAAGGGTCCCTAGTTCGATTCCCAGTCAGGGCACATGCCTGGGTTGGGGCCAGGTCCACAGTAGGGGGCGCATGAGACGCAACCACACATTGATGTTTCTCTCCCTCTCTTTCGCCTGCCCTTCCCCTCTCTCTGAAAATAAATAAATAAAATCTTTAAAAAATTTTTTGAAAAGAGGGTGAAAACATATTATAGCCTAAAACATGTGGTCTAATGCTGGGCATCTTTTCTTCCATCTTGATTCCTTGCCTCCTTCCATAATTTACCTGTGTTCTAAATCTAACAGATGAAAAAAAGCCAAAAATATTAAATAAGAAAGGAGGGAAGGAAGAAAAGGAAGGAGGAAAGGAAGGGTAAAGGGAGAGAAGGAGGGAAGAAGCAAGGACAAGTAAAGGGAAAATAACCCACCGCTGGCCCAACACAAATGTCCACAGCGTCTGAGACCTTTCATACACACTCGCTGGGGTAGAGGAGGGACCTTATACAGAAATATAATAAATTTGCATTCTCTACAAGTTGAAAGAGCCTTAGCCTTAAAAAAGGACCTGTTATCAGCCAGAAGAGTACTACAATGACTTCCCTCCGCTCGTCTGTTTCCTCTTCTGTAGGGGCTTTGAAAAGCGAGACGCTCCTGGCACACGCAGCCCCGGGCCCCCTGAGAGCCTGAACAGACTGGCACATGGGACGTGAGATCTCAGAAAGCTGCTCTACCGCAGACACCGACAACCGCATCCAGTGATCTGCCGCCTTGCCCCGTCGCCACTCAGCCTCAACTCCCTCGACATCCCTGTCTGTCCATTTTGGGGGGCTTTGCATATGGAATGAATCACATACAACTTCAGGGCCTCTAATATTTCCTCGGTTGGAACTTAGTGTCTTTTGCTGCTATTTGGTAACGTGCCACTTCTTCTAAAAACATTTTTGAAAAAAGGCTTCCGTCTCTTGAGAAGCTTTGCTGTTTCATCCACACTTGTCCAGTTCTACACGCTCTCTGGTTCCACCAGTCCCTCTGGTCCGGTGATGCCTGGCTCGATGGAGTTCTCTGAGAACAGTGCTCCATAAATCCACAGCCTACGTCCAAGCAGCAGGAATGGGAGAGGCCGAGCAAAGGTCTGAGAATTTTGGTTTGTCACTGCTTTCTAGTGAGTTTCTCCCTCCCCATGGCTTCACTTGCCACCTGGCTTCAGAGAGGAAAAAAAAAATAGACAATTTCTTTCTTATCGAAGTTCTATTTATTGACTTAGAGAAAGAGAGAGAGAGAGAGAGAGAAACATCAATTGTTGTTCCACTTATCTATGCATTCATTGTTTGATTCCTGTACATTCCCCGACCGGGGATCAAACCCGCAACCTGGGCATATCCGGATGATGATCTAACCAACCAAACTACCTGGCAAGGGCCCAGCATTGAATTTTTGTGCAAGACTTAGTTGTGTTGCAAGAGGAAGGCTCTTCTGAGTGTCATAATCCTGTCTGCTTCGTGTATTTTTTAGTTTTATAAAATTTCAAATGCTAATTAGTTCAGTCAAAAAGATTCCATGCGTCTCATTCAAATTTTCTCTAGACTTGGTGAGAATACACCACCATCAGCATCCTAAGTTTGCACCTCCTAAATTAGTTTAAATCCCTGTGCCTGGAAATGTATTATTTAAAATGTGTCATACTGGTGACTTCAGTCATTCTCCAGTCACAAAACTTAAATTTTTTTAAAAGCAAAAAATATATAAAACACTTAATGATGACTTTCAACATGCAGCCAATCTAGAAGGAAAAAGAAAGGCAATGATTGCGATCATATGTCGATGCTTTTCCAATTAGGTGACGTTCTGATGATTATATGAATTTTATATTGGGTGTTGGGCACCATAAACATACAGCCTATTTTGTTACAGCAATAGTATCCTCTTCAAAAAATAACACTTCTTATAAACTAACAGGATCTAATACCTGCTTAGTTATTGCTATTCCATTATAATCTTCCTGTGTGTTAACAGAACTCGCAAACATGAGCCGCTATCATGATCAATTCGTGTGAATACAAAGCTCTTCTTCATTCTGTCCATAATTATTTCATGCCTCACAAATCCACCTTGGTCCCTGTTTATTAATTTGTTCATAAATCTTTCAAGTCTTGTCACCAAACCTTGGCATACTTCTTTACAGAACATTTAGTTATTTAAGTTAACCTATAATTTTTCAGACTGTTATCCCTCCCCTTTGAAAATTAGTAATAGGTACTTTGCTCATAGCTGGGAAATCTCACCTTGTCCTGTTTGTTCCACAAAATTTATCATAGAAGATGGTCAATCTCAGCCTGAATGTATAAAATGACTCATCGCATAGCCAAATTCTCCTGTTCTTTGCCCTGAGCAAGCTTTCAAATGTCACTTACAGAAAATCTGTCTCCACAGGACGTTCTAATCAGTGACACTGGGGATATAGTTTCAAGTATTTCTTAGCGTTTAGACTTAGCAGGAAATAAATCCACGGGAGATACATACGATACCATTATTCCCCTCTACACAAGACTAATGCAAATGAGAAAACACCCACTGCCATCCCAGCACTGCAAGCATATTTTCCCCGGCGAAAAGCACACTCAGACACGGGACACACTCGACGGGGACACACTCTGTTTGAGTGCTAAGAAGACGGTTCCTTTGAGGACTACAAAGTCATTAAATACAACTCATTAAAGTACAACCGCAGAGCAGTACCTGGGCACAGAGAAACTCGGACCTAGAGGATGCTGGAAAAAGATATCTAACACTACAAAATCATTTTAGAGTTAAGAAACTGAGGCCCAGGGAAATGGTGTGATTTGGTGAAAATTACACACTAATTAATGAGATTCAAGATGAGAACTTAGGTTCCTAGTTCCTTGATAGAGGGATTCGTCTATATAACACTGAGCAGGGATTAGCCATATTTTTACTTTGATTAAACTTGATTACCTTTTAATTAAAAAATTAACTTACAGTCCTGGCTGGTGTGGCTCAGGGGACTGAGTGCCAGCCTGAGAACCGAAAGGTTGCCAGTTTGATCCCCAGTCAGGGCACATGCCTGGGTCGTGGGCCAGGTCCCCAGTGGGGGGCGTGTGTGAGAGGCAACCATATACCCCTCACACGTGAATGTTTCTCTCCCTCTCTTTCTCCTTCCCTTCCTCTCTCTCTAAAAAAGTAAATAAATATTTTTTTAAAAAATTAACTTGCACAGTGCCTGCTTTTGGGGCATATTTTAGATGTGGGGCACTTCTCTAGGAACTGGGGCTCTGGAGATATTTCATAGACCCCATTATCAAGGGACTCATGGTTCAAAATTTAAAAAACGCACTTGAATGACTATAGCACACTCTGTAGTGAGATAATGAGAATGGATGAGCATGAACCAAATCCGAGGGGTTTTATTCCTTGGTAAGTAGTTCTGACTTTATCTTAAAGGACAAGCAAAGACGCTAAAGGATGCTCAGCAGAAAAGGACTAAAATAAGTTCATTGTTTCAGAACACTCAGGCTCTCCAACATTTCAGACAACAGTTGGGGTGGAAAGCAAGAGGCTTGTGTATTATGTTATTAATATATAAATACAAAGAATAATAGACTAGCCCAAAGTCATTGTACTGGGTATAAAGAAAAAAAGAATAGTTTGAGAACTTTTTTAAAGTAGACAAAATTGATAAAATTCAGAGACTCGTGTGACTAAGGAGCTAGTCCCACGTGCAACAATAAGGAACATCTCAGAAAGAATGGATTTGGGATAGGAGAGCTAAATTAGTCTTTTTAGTATTTATTGAATTTGAGTTCGTTACCTATTCAGATGAAATGTTTGCTGTGTATGTGTAAAACAGGGCCTAAAAATCATTTGGTCAAGTGACAGAGATTTATGAACATAAGAATAAGTGGAAATTGCCCTGGCTGGTGTGGCTCAGTGGATTGAGCGCTGGCCTGCGAACCAAAGGATGGCAGTTCAGTTCCCAGTCAGGGCACATGCCTGGGTTGCAGGACAGTTCCCGGAAGGGGACGCATGAGAGGCAACCACACATTGATATTTCTCTCCCTCTCTCCTTCCCCTCCCCACTAACGATAAATAAATAAAATCTAAAAAAAAGAGTAAGTGGAAATTGAACTTTTGGATATGGATAAAATTGTATAGTATCAAGTAGAGTTAAAGAGAGGATTGAACATGGATTTGCAGAATAGCATTATTACAAAAGAAGGTAGAGAAAAAAAGAATAGAGTGGCTAGAGTACTAAAATATATATATATATATATATATATATATATATAAAATCACGAAAAACCATCAGAATAAGAGAAGTTCAAAAGAGAAAAAAAGTCCCCAAAAGTTCATGTCCTGTGGAGAGCTTATGAGCGATAAGAACTCTCACACTTATCTTTTTTTTAAGATTTTATTTATTTATCTTTAAAGGGGAAGGGAAGGAGAAAGAGGGAGACAAATATCAACGTGTGGTTGCCTCTCATGCATCCCCTGCCGGGAACTGTCCTGCAACCCAGACATGTGCCCTCACTGGGAATCAAACCACGACTCTTTGGTTTGAAGGCCAGTGCTCAATCCACTGAGCTACACCAGCCAGGCACACACTTATCTTTAGTTAAGTGTTTGCTGACTTAAAAAAATAGTAATTTCAGTCCCATGGTAAGAGAAGAGCCATATTAGAGTTGAGGTGTCAGTGGAAGGGGGTTTAGACCTGGAAAAATACATGATATCTACTCTTTCAGACGTTTCTCTAAGAAGGAAAGGAAAAAGGGAAATCTGAAAACTACAGATAAAAAACATGCAAAGAGATGAAAATTATGAGAGAGAAGTTGAGAAATTCTATTGCAACATTAAAGTGAAACACTCATGAAATGTTGGAGTTGGAAGACATTTTAGAGGCTCATTCCAACCTCTTCACACATGTACTGAAGGTCCAAAGAGGCAGAGTTACGTAGGTCAGTGACCGCTGTCAGTCCTGGCTGACGCCAGGCCGCAGTGGGGGTCTGCACAGCAGCACGTGGTCCTGCGGGCGGTTCTAGCCTGCTAAACAGTTGCGTGCAGGGGGGTGGGGGCACTTTTAGTTCTGAGGTACCAGTGATATTTCTATCCAAGCTATAAGGGGACTTTGAATAGCTATGTCCATTGCCATCGGCAAACACAGATCTGGACAGTGACTGTTCCATGTCATTTAGATCGCAAATCAAGAGCTGTGTAGAATGTTATACAACATGATTATAGGGAGGAGGGGGAGCTATTCTGAAAATCTTTTTCAACTGATTTTGAAGGAATCTCAACTGTAATCATGTTATTGTCTTTGTGTTCTAGATTCTGGACCTTATATTCCTATCACTGTTCAGATGTGTGTGTATGTATACATATATATGTATACATATACTTAGACACTTACAATGATAAACATTCTGTCTTTCAAAGATGCTTTGCATAGATTAATAACTTTATCCATCCTTGGCATTTTTCCTTAAAGGTGTACCTACACATCACCAGATCTTTCTGAAGATGAGCTCCAAAAATAATGAGTGGAAAAGCATCTGGCATGTGGAAGCATAGATTTTCCTTTAAATCTTGTTATTTTTAAAATTAACTGTTTTACTACCCATCTGTCCATGTGGTAAAACAGAACCTAAAACTCAGTCACGAGACACTGAAAATCCCTGAAGTGTTAACTCCTCCATCGAGCAGGAAGGCGTGGCGTGGACGGCCTAGAACTGCCACGGGGCTGCTTCCGTTGGTGCTGGACCCCCGCACCTGGCCCCCATCCTGGACTCAGCAAATGTGACTGAATGAGGGAGCGACAAAGTGTCCCCCCAAAGTGACAGTGTATGCATCCGAACACAGGACAATTTAGCGAGCGCATTATGCAATAAATTTACAGGAACTGTGTGTGTTTGCGGTGAATTACTTATCGCTGGTATAAATATTTCTCATTTTGCCCAGAATAGCCCCAGTTTTTTGTACCAGTTGTCCCTGTGTCTGGCCTGGTTAGCACCTCCTTTCATTTTCAAAAATATCTGTTTTGACAGTAATTTACAGTTGTCATATTCATTAGCTATATTTTCCATCTTACTCATTATAAATTAGTTTGTCCTATATTCGGGCAATGTTATGGAAATTGAAATAACTAGCAAAATGTAGAATGGGGCGAATTTAATCTAAGAGGTATATAAAAAGGGTAGGTATACACAAAATAAAGTGAAAATTGGAATTATGATTTGGATGAGTCTGAAAATGTACTTTCTTATCTGAATGGCTCAGGAAAATTTTTTATTGAGTTTTAAATGTGGAAATAGACTTTTTAATTTTCTATATTCTCTAAATCATAGAGGCATTAGAAAAGTATAAATTTAAAAATACAGACAAGAGGTAAGGGGGGAGAATTTAGAATTTGGAATACCTTCCACCACTAGGGCATTGAACCTTTGACTGAGAGTGCAGAAGCAATGCCGGTTTTGTACTCCACACACTAGAAACTTCCAGAAAAGGAAGCAGCAGTTACTACAATGTATCTGAGGAATATTTGCACGACGCATTAGAACAATCACTCCTCTCCTCGATGGCCACAGGAGAAAGGGGGATTCTGCTGTACCAATGTAAGATTTAAGTTACAAAAGAATAAAATTCTGTGGCTTTACATTTTTAAGATGCTAACCGAGTTATAAAATATTTCAATCCCATTCAGAAGTTCATTAGGGGCCAAGTGGGCAGCTTTTAGATAAAGCTGAAAAGTGCCCCTACTAAGTCCAGTCTTCAGAAATCCATAGTTGGGTGAGGATAGAAGATGCTACCTACTGTATTAAAGTTAGACCCCATCAGGGTTTTAAGAAAGGCAACAAAAATAGTCCAAAGGATTCAAAGAAGGAAACAAAAGTTATTCTCATTCTTGATCATGCAAAATCCTTTTACATTTGATTTGGTCTTTAAAGATGAGTGTC
The DNA here is from genome assembly GCA_004027475.1 of Anoura caudifer. Taxonomy (NCBI): domain Eukaryota; kingdom Metazoa; phylum Chordata; class Mammalia; order Chiroptera; family Phyllostomidae; genus Anoura; species Anoura caudifer. Next base: position 167,933 of record PVKU01001240.1, on the reverse strand, counting down.
AATGATCATAATCAATATTGTATATCACACCTACTGGATTCCAGGTCTTGAGTAAATATTTTATTCCAGATAACACCATGAGTTAAATAAATGACAGCCCTGGCTGGTGTGGCTCGTTGGTGGGAGCAAAGGTTCAATCCCCAGTCCAGACATGGATGATACCCGATTCGGGCACTTACGGGAGGCAACCAATCGCTGTCTCTCTCACATGGATGTTTCTCTCTCACACTTCCTCTCTCCCTTCCTTTCTCTCTAAAAACGATTTAAAAATGTCCTTGGGTGAAGAGAAATAATAATAAATAAATAAATAAATAAATAAATAAATAAATAATTCTTGGCATCAATGTTAAGATTAGCAGAATCAGACATGTTTTTAATAACACCAGATTTGGTGACTCTGATTTTCCCTGTTATAAGTAATGTTCTTGTAAATTGCACACATCCTTTTAAAATCCACAAAACTTTCTCTGGAATAAACACTTAGCAAAATTTCTGAGTGATTCGTTATTCTTACTGCCAGTTTCACTGGGCAGTGAAGCTACCTCTAAAAGTTTTTATCACTTTTGAAAGTTGCTCTGTTGTGTCAGAATACATTTCCCTCTAGTACCTTTCCTTCCCCTTTCTCATTAACATTTGTATTATCTGACTAATCTAGGGGGGAAATGTTCATTACTGCTGTGTTCTGTAATACTCAGATGAGAAGTAAAGTTGTGCATATTTTTATTTGTTTATTGGCCATTAAGATACTCATTTTTATAAATTTTCTACTAACATCTTGACATAGTTTTAATTGGATGGGTTATTTTGGTTGATTATTCTTATATTTATGTATTCTGAATACTACTATGGTACACACTGCAGATACCTCACCTTTACTTGCATATTAACAACAGTGTCAAAATAGTTTTTTTGTTGTTGTTTTCTTGTTCAGCACTTTTTTTAGATATAACTCACACACTGTAAAACTTACACTTTATAGTGTAACCTGTCATAATCAAGATACAGCGCATTTGGAAAAAATGTCATTTCTACAATGTTACACCAATGACATTTCTAGAAAGCCATATCAATACATCAATATAAATGGAATCATATTATACAGCCTTTAGGATTTAGCTTCTTTCCATTAGCACAGTGCATCTGAGATTCACTCACGTTACGTGCGTCAGTAGTTCACTCTTCTTTCAAATTTTGTGAAGTATTTTATTGCATGGATGTAACCAAATGTGTTTATTCACCAGTTGAAGGACACTGGGGTCACTTCCTGCATTTTTCCTTTGCATGGAGTACAAGGGGTCCTGTGAGCCCCCCACGTTTGCCATCGACGGCAGAACAGGGGTTACGGACATTCTTCATGATGTGAGCAGATACAGAAACTATACGTATATACACACCTACTCACACACACACACCCCCATATACATTCGGCCAGTTGCCTTATTGTGCCTTCTGTTCTAAGAGGGCCTAGGACTGGACATAAGTAGGCAATCAGGGAAAAATTCTAAGCACAACCAATTTCATGTAAATGAACTGCTTTTTCTTAAATACATGGCTTAGATTAAAAATACATAATTAATATTTACTAAAACCTCAGGGCACTTCCTATAAAGGGTTAAAGATATCTCAACGGTCGGCAGAGGAAGGGTCATCTGGACAGGAGAGAATGTATAGTTACGGGAGGAAAAGCCAATTGTTCCCCTATGAACACATTTCATAATGATTGTGTTAGTCAATATATTGAGGCAACTTATTATATAAACATTAATTTATCAATTTTATAATTAAACGTATCTTTGATGAAGAGGAATGTTGTCTGTAAAACTAGCCCATTCTGCTAACCCACAAGTAGCTTGACTTTTAGTTCTGTAGCAAGAGGAACCTTCAGTAACAACTCACTCACAGATTTTAGGGTTCTTACTTGCCGTTTATTTACTTCATTTCTACCAAAAATGAATACTGTTGAGTTCAGAGAAAATTTGCTCATGATTTTCAATCCCAGAAGCTTCTGGAATTCTGGTAAGTATGAATAGACAAGAAACAGAAACATTTGGTTTCTATTTACTTGATAGCCAGGGAATGAAATAAGCAGCAGCAACAATTATTTCAGAAAAACAAATAACCACATGAACGCTACGCTTCTGATCATCAAGCACAGTTTTCACCTGACAAACTGCCCTGCACGTCAAAATAGCATCTGTTGGGGAAAGAAAACAGAAATACGTAAAATCATCCACTCAGAAACCATTCTTTGCACTCCTGCTTCTTTTCACATTGTAGGTTCTTTCCACACTCACTTGACCATTTTTCCATTTTTTATTTCAAGCTTATCTATGTCTCTGATTTATTCAGCCATATTCTATATGGTTGAGGCATGAAAGTGAATTCCCTGGGGTAACACATTTTACCGTATTTACCAAAAAGTAATTGTTTCCTTAATATCCACTGACTGATGGATCTAATTGTTTGATTGAATTGCCTGTCTTCATAAAAAATTCATGTTTAAAAAGTCAAATTTGCATATCTAAGCTTTATTCAAGAAGATTACAGAAAAATTTTTAAAACCTAGCAAGTTCACAGTTTCAGATTACATAAGGTACCTCTTGAACACTGTTCTTTTTTCTTGCCAAATTCCATAAAATGTTAAAATTTATATAATATAAACCAATATAGTATAAGCAAGATGGGGGAATGTTTGGCAGCCAGATGTCCCAACTTTTTAGCTTAAAGTCTAAGATGTATTTGATCTTGCTAATAAATATATAAAACAGGGTATGCATAAGAAATTTTAAATATGAAATATAAGAAGTATTTACAAAGAAACTAACCCAGACTTGTGCTGCCATTCCAATAGTGCAAATTCAATACTTTCTGTTTTTGTTGGAAATATAACAGTGACAGCGACATTCTCCATGTCCACACTCGGGGAAACGGTGAGGGAATCCGTGATGCTCAGCTGGTGCCCTCGTAATTCACCAGGTTAAATGCTGCCATTCCTCCCCCAGACTCCACAGAAAGGAAATCTAATTGCATCAGAAACATTTACAGACACCCGTAGCTAATTCATTTACTTACTGAAGACTGGATTATACTCAATAACTGGTATGGGAGAAATATAAATTTGGGGATCACTCAAGAAATGCAAACATTCACAGGTAAAAGGAATCGACTTGCTGTCAATCAGAGAAAAGGCGAGGAAGCAACATCCTAAGTGGCCATGGAAACTCTGTGCTGTTTACTGCCCTTTCACACAGCGTGAGGAAGTGACAAGCTAGAATCATGCTTTTCCCCGGCAAAACAAAAGCTCATTTTATCCAACATCCATCCACCCAAATTTCTAATTATTCAAGACATAGTCTTCTCAGTGACAATAGCCTGACCTGCCACTCACTAGCCACCGCTGGGCATGGTAGTCACCCTGTGTCTCAGTCTCCTCCACAGTAAAATGCAGGTAATGAGAGGACCTGCGCATAGCGTATTCACGGGGACGACTAAGGAGCCACATACGAGGTGCCGAGACCAGTGCCTGACACCCAGTAAGAGTCAGGAAGTGCTCCCTGTTATCATTCGTCGCCTTGGGTGAGGCCAGCTGGATTGTTTGGGGGCAGTAAAACTACCCTCATAGGCATGTTATGAGAAAGATTTGGGGGGCTTCTCAGGCCAGTCATCGTTGCCTGGAAACAGACAAAGAACAATCTGTGCAGGCCCCAGACCACATTCGCGCAATCCACCTGACCCCATTTGTTGACCCGACGCAATTCACAACTACCTTGACATGAGCTGTGACTCCTCAGGACAAACACAGACATCTGAACATGAAAGAATTCTGGGTGTCCACTCAACCAGTTACTCAGGTAAAACACTGCTTCGGTGGAAGTAAATTCTTCAGCTCAGTAAAAAGACTTCCAAAGGCTGCGGACCCCTTCTCCTCCTACTGAGTCCGCAGGCTCTTTCATTTCTAGATATAAACACATTCATGCAAAACACACTGGAACTATTCTACTTGGATCAGCCGACACTAAAATTAGTTGATTGTTTCCTTTGAACACTAAAAATGATTTTGAAATATTAGGAATGATATCACATTTATAAGAATTACTCTTAAAATGAACCACAAAAAGAGTCAAAGGCAAATGAAAGCCAATAGGGATCAAGGTAATTTTTAATTTTGAAGGTGAGAATAGTAAATATTATCCAAAGTGAGAGTTTAGCATTTGTCATGTTCAAAAGATTTTTGTCAATATAAGTAATTGTGATGGAACAAGAAAAGGCACGTTTGTTAAAACATCCTGCTTTACCTGGAATAAGAAATTTACCAACAACCATGTTAAAATATATTCTCCATGATTTTTTTGTCTGGTATTTGTAGATTAAACCTTTAAAATGATTTTAGCATGAGCATTACAGAATTCGAGATCAAATAACAAAAGTGGCCAATCTCATTGGACAAGTTTTTGAACTTGCCTTATAATGTGATCAAATATGTGTGTTGACATTAATCATCATCATAATTATCGCTGTGTAACTGTTCACACAATCTGAGCCCTATTCAAAGGCAGCCAGCTCTTATTGCCAGCTGCGTGACATTCACAACAGAAGCCTTTCCTAAGTTATCCATGTAATCCTTTCAACACCCCTGTGTGTTCACGATTAATAACTTCAGTGACAGAAGAGAAAATTGTCTCACTTGCCCAAAGTCAAATATCCAGTATCTGCAGCTGCGAATTCAAATGAGGCTGGAGCAATTTTAGAGTCAACAGGGACACAATACATTCATTTGCTCAAGAAATGAGAGATCTGGGGGTTGTCTTGTGTGACAAGAAAATAAATAATTCGCACTTCTCTTTCTCGACTAAGGAGAATTCGGACTCCCAGCTCAATTTCTGTCTCTTCATTGTTTAGAATCGAGATGATGATTGGAAAATGGAGGGGTACGAAATCCACTTTATTTTGTTAATTTGCAAAGTAGAAAAAGCCACTGGTGAGGGGAGACTGGGAAAAGGAAAGAAGATTTAAGTCAGGTAGGTGCTAGTGTAGATGAAGAATTTTCCAGGATTTTTGCAAGAGAGAAGGGTTTGAAGTTTCTGTAAGACTTTGAGAGAAAGAGTTAGAGAAGTAGAATTTTTTAAAACTTCTCTTTGCATTATGAAAATAATCCCTTTTTTTTGTTTTCTTAGAACACAACAAATACCTCTTAGAAAGAGATCACATTTAAGATCTAAATGTTTGTAAAATTGCTTTTAGATACAGGCATGAAATTTCTCAGAATAACACTGAGTGAAGAACAGATCGCATGGAGACTTGGCTTCAGTGTGATTACAGAAGACAACTAACTGGTATCGAGATGGAACTTTAATTTTTAAAATGCCCTTCAGTCTCTTTACATTACCACCAATGCCTCTGGTGATGAGCACCAAACCTGGAGCCTAAAACACCTTATCTATAATGGCTGCCTCCCCTGAGCTTTCTCCTGAGCGTTGGAGGCCAGCTTCTCTCTTTGGGAAAGGGAGTTTCTGCTTATCAACTTGTCTCCCAAGCTTTGGAAACTTTACCTCACAGGTCGGATGTCTGGCAACAGATGGCAGTGGTCTAGAGAAAATTCGGGAAGGCTTTCAGCCGCCCTGGGACAGAGGAGCAGCCCTTCCTGAGGACTTTCCCAGTTCCCCTTCTTCTGCATCAGGCAGGAGAGGTTCGGGGAAGATGCTGTGACCACGAGCCCGAAGCGGGGTTTGTCATGGGGAAGTGTGCAGCGATGCAGGCTAGTTAAGAACCAGCAGGGACGCGCAAAGCGAGAAGCTGAGGTTCTTGGTAGGAGCCGGATACGCGCGCGGAGAGAGTGTGTCTGAGCTGGTGCAGCGCTGAGCAGCGACGCTGCCTGTTCACGGCAACGCACGATCCTCAAGGGCTTTGTAAAGGTCACACCACGGAAGGGCTTGCTCCACCTGCACTTCACGTCTGAAGGACTGATGACCTGTTCTCGGCCCTGCGCCTTTGGGCCGAGCACGCTCGCAGGGGCACACTCGTCACCGTGCACGGCAGACCTGCGTCCAAGCCCGTTTCAGCGGCACGCTAACAAGGCACAGATGGAAAATTAGGAAGATTCTGTCAAGTTCATACATTTTTTTTCAGCTTGTAGAAAGACAAAAGAAGAGGCGAACTCCTTTGGTAACTGTTACCTGATCGTTAAGGTTTTCTTTCTTAAAATTGAAAAAGCTCTAACTCCTATTATACGATCATCTGTTTCTTTATAGCGGTACCCAGGTCACGGAAATAAGATCCTGTATTAGGGCACAGTGATGTTTTTTGCTTGATGGGGAAAAGCACACCAGTAATTCAGTGTTTAGTCTATTATTTCTATTTTATAAGTATAAAACAGCCAATACTGTTTCAAATTACATGAGCCTTAAGGGCAGTAAGAATGATAGTACACATAAAATAAAATGTTTGGAATAAATTTAAAATTTTAAGAACCAGTAGCTTAGTTATCAAAGTAGATCCCAAAATGGTTTCTTAAAACCAGATTAAAGAACTAAATTGTAACATTTGACCAGTTTGTTGCTTTCACCAACCACTCCAACCCCCCGTGCCATCGCCTCTTTGCCACACACTTTCTAACTTCTAATATAATTTTATTTAGCTATAGCAGTCTAAAGCAGCTTGAAATAGAAAATTCCCATGGTTTTCAATTGAATTGTATGTCTCTTTCTTTCAGAATGTCCATTTGCTCATTAAAATAATTTTTAAATTGCTCAATATGTCCCACTTTCTGTTTAATACTCAGACGTGGGATTTTGGTCACGAGCTCCAAGAAGTTGTTTGTAAACTGGTTCTTGTTTTGGGAACTCTCGCAGGGATTTATCCACAAATCCATGTTCAAGAAATGCTGAAACATCGTCATCAAAACCTGCTTCACCGTTGGTTGGAAACTTCCAGAGTCTCCCCTCCGTCATCCCCTGGATCACCTCTGCAAAGCCATTCTGAATTGAGTTGAGCTGTGAACTCATGCTACATTTGCGCTTATTTTTCTTAAATATTTGTATTGATTTTAGGCAGAGGAATGGGAGGAAGGAGAGAGAGAGACATCGATGTGAGAAACATCAGTTGGTTGCCGCCCATAGGTACCCCAACTGGGGACTGAACTCACAACTTTTTGGCATGTGGCCTTCGTCCCCAACCTTTGGCACCTGGGACGGGTCTCATGGAAGACAATTCTTCCACAGACTGGAAGGCAGGGCATGGTTTCAGGATGAGTCAAGCGCATTACATTCAAGCTCACCTCCTGCTGTGTGGCCAGGTTTCTGACAGGCCTGGCCCGGTACCAGTCCATGGCCCGGAGGTTGGGGACCTCTGGTGTAAGGGACAGCACTACAACCAACTGAGCCGCACCTGCCAGGGCGAATTCTATAACCTCATCATCGTATTCCTTTAGGTGATCTGTATTTCAATGTGAACCAAAATGACTAAAATAGAATTCCTGTGTTAACCTACTGCATAGTAAACAAATTAATTAATAGCCATTTATTTCTGAAGAATGTCTAAAGCAAAGTGAGAAAAAGTGTTACTTAATTTGGCCCCTTTATTCACTTTGTTTGTTTCCTACTGTCATGAATGAATCTAAATCTGACCTAGTAGTTACTCATATTGGTGACCCGGAAAGTATTTCCCAGTCAATAATCAGAGTTGGGCCATTCGAAATTCAGCACCAGCAGCCCTTAGTTCAGAAGGCTGGCTTTGAAGCAGATGCTTCAGCAGTGTGTTATCTTCAGAAAGAACTTAAAAGCTATTGTGCTAGTTTTTTAGGATTGAAACTGTCATTCTCAAATGACTCACTTTAGCCTCTCGTCTTGAATGGATTGGTGGTCATGGCTGGCTGCACGGCCTTTGCCTGTGTCTCAGGTTACCCTGCGTGTCAGTTAAAGTTCTGTGTGGGGGACTCCTTCAGCTTCGGAGGGAAACCTCTTCCCCCCCGAATATTCCCCCCGAATATTCCCCAGAAGTCGAATATTTGAGATGCATACATGCCTCTCGCAGTGGAAGCTTGGATGCAGACACCTGTGCATGAGCTTTCATTGGAGGCCTGTGACGTGAAGTGACAGCTACGTGGCTGTCCCATTCATGCCGGGAGGGACGGCAACAGCGGTAGGGGCACCCTTTGTCCCCTGTCAGGGCGGAGCAGTTCTTGACACAGCATCCCAAATCCCAGGCCGTGGTGGGACCTGAGGCAGTGGTGGTGCCCTGGCCAGGCTGTGAGATCTAGCCCCAGGGCACAGGCAAATTAGAGGGGGCTCCTTGCCCAACAGCTTTAAATCCCTGCCCCCCGACATTCCTGTGACCATCCACAGAATGGTTTTTTTATAACTTCCCTTAAAAACAATCACAAAAAGAACCCCACAAACATATGGTTTAATGAATTAGCGTTAAAAACATCTCCTTCTGATCTGTGCCCTGATAAAGAAAGAGCATCCTGTCAGCCACTCCAGAAGCGCTTTTACGTCCTGCCCACAGCCCTTCCCCTCCTCCGAGGGAAAGAAGTAACCCGGCCTGGCTTGTGGGGCCCAGCTGCTCCTCCGCACACGGTGGGCTCTGCCCTAAGGTCTCCACTCTAAGTTTAAACTGTCCGAGTCAGAGGTGCGTTGAACCCACCGCACCCCCGGAACGGCAGAGCTGAGCCCTGCCTCCCTTGCCTGTGCTCAGAACACATCAGACCACCATCAAAAGATGCAAGGAGTGAGTACCCAACGTCCCCCACTGACCATGGCTCGGCTTACAGCTCTTCCACGTTAAGATGGTACAAACGTAACATGTACAACAAACTGTGTGAGGTGTTCAGCACTTGACTATAAAATAGGCTTTGCGTTCCACGATTCTGCCCAACTGTGGGCTAATGTAATTGTTCCTGACATCTTTTTAAACTGCTTTTCAGCTCATAGTAACAACGGTTGATTTCTATTCTTAAAATTAAAAGAGCCCTGCCCAATGTATTTGTGATTGAGAGAGAGAATGAAAGTATGAGAGAAGGACAATAAAGATACATTATTAAAGATATTCCTAAGCTGTCTCCTGTGGGATTTTTTCCCCCACGATCTTGTAAACGGTAAAAATCTGCCTTGCAGGTGGGGACTCGGAGCGAGGCTGCTCCAGTGTGGCAAGGGCAGCCTGGGAGTCCCGACACCTCACAGAAGGGTTGAGAAGATAAGCAATTTGGTGCCTCTGAAATTTCTAACTGAGAAAACATTACAGTAAATTTATCTTTTATGCTCTTTATTTTTGCTTCTTGAGTACCAAAAAATCAACTCCACAAAACAGACTCACGCAAAATTTAAGCAGACTTGACTTTGAAAGCGCTGGAAAGAAAACTAGAAAGAGCATCTGGCTCAGAGAGCAGCACGCAGGCTCAGCACAGCCAGGAGCTCCCGGGAGGCATCTTCTCCTTCCTGATGTTTATGTAAATACAGGGATTAGCATGAAGCGTCTCTTGTGACCTTTTACTGGGTAAGTTTACGGCCATTCCCTTCAGAATCTCTATCTAAAGTGCACACCAGGAAGAATTCGGAGGACTCCGGATCCAGTTAAAGTAATATAAACTACCATAGTTTCACCAAGGGATTGTTAAAAGTCTATGAAGTCTGGGAAATGTTCCAGAGTCCAAGCAAGGAAGTCGGAGTTTGACACCTTTATAGAAAATATAATATTCTGAGTGAGCATGCAAACGCGACCTACAATAAATTTGGCTGTAACGGTTGGCCAGTATATTCTCAGAATACAATCCCTAAAAACCTTTGGGGAATGACAATAAACAAAAACCTTCGGGGACGCACGAGCCGGGGGAGGGCATGTGAAGTGAATGAAGGGGTCACAAAGTGCACACTTCCAGTTACAAGTCAGTCCTAGGCACGACACACACAGCGCGCTCGCTCCACGCCCACAGATAGGTTCTTTCGTGGGGAATCAGATTTGCAATATACTTAGGCTGTTTTGAGAGTGTGCTCTTTGCTGAAACCCCCTCACCCCAAGTACCTTGCAGGCCCAGTGTAACTGGCTGCCTATTCATTTGCTAATATCCTTCTGTGATGTAATAAGGGGCATTGGCTTTTTGTTGTAACAGGGATAGTGAAGAGAACCATGTTGGAATGTAAGGATGATGATTAGAATAAAGGCCTGCGATGGCGGAGGCCGAGGCTTTGGCTCCTCTTGAGAGAAAAGCCAGTCTGTTTGTCCTTATTCCTCCACCAGACTCGGTAGTCGGTGTGCATGTTTTGAATCATCCGTAATGACGCGGACGCTGCTGGCTGGTGTCCACAACAGTGATGCATGTTAACTAGATTTATTGTGGGGATCATTTCACAATATGCAGGTATATGGGATCGTCATGCTGCATACCTGACAATATAATGTCTCAAGTAAGAAGTGGCCTGCCCATTTATCATAAAGCAAACGGTTACTGAGCCTTTCCTTTGTGCCAGACACCGCACTAAGCCCTCTCTATCGTTTGTTATACTTACTCCCCATATAATCCTCAAGTCAACTGCCACATTGTCCGTTTTATGAGTGGGAAACTGAGGCTCAGGACAATTACAGCATATGCTCACAGTTGCTGGGCTGGAAGCGCTACAGAAAGAAGCTGGTTCGATTCCAGATCCCGAGTGCAGGGCTCACTGGATAATTCGGCCTCAGCTGTTCCCCCCAGTAACACAGGCACTTCCTTCTGTGTCTGATTCCTATCGCCTTTGCTCCCACTTACATTCTTCTCTCTCCGCTCAAATCGGGGAACAGGAGCTATTCCACTTGGCAAGTGTTAGGGTGAGAAACACACTGGCTATCGTCCATATTTTTCCAGGGAATAAGTACTGACAATTTTACAACCATCCTCATACCTATTTTAACAGAGAAAAATATTTCAAGAATCCCTAATAATGAACACGAAATAGTAAATTTAACCTTAAGTTTCCATCTTCCAACAGTTCACCATTTCTTCAATGAGTATTACTAACATTAATAGTTGTATTTACAAATAATATATTTTAAATTTATTTGGTAAATAAATGATCAAGTCATGATTTTAATTTGCTTATCTTATTTTTTCTAAAACACAACTTACTTCCTTTTAAACTCTTCCTGATTTCTAATTTCCAACATAATTTTTTTTAAACTCAGGTTGTTACATTTTCGGGGTTCCGATATTTATAATGCATCAAAAATGCACCTGAAGTCACTAAGCAGTGAATGAGAAAGTACTCCTCAGGAGGAGACAGCACAAAACTTGAAAGATCAGTTATGTCTGCAGGGGATGAACTGTCCTTGAAAGAAATAAAGGAAGCATAAAGAGTAATTTATAATGTATCTCTTGGGTTCAACAACATCAATTTGTCTTAACCATCTTTGAAGTCCTGACACTGTGACACTTTCCTGGGTGCATTTTAATTAGCATGCTATGGTCTCAACAAGAGACCCAGAATTCATCAGAGAACATATTATTACCTCAAAAGCATTTGTCATAGGCTATATTGCAGCGAAAGCTAACAAATTTGTGCCCATGTGAGGACAAAAAGTCTAGTATTTGGAAAAAAATTAGAAAACTATTTCAACTGTGGTTCACAATATCCTGAATGGCTGTTAGTATATGCCGTATTGGGGGAAAAGTACTTTGTGAGAGGAGGTGGGGGGAATGTTTTCCCATTAGTGTCTTAATTGTCGCGATTTTATGTCAATATCAGGCTTCTATAAGCTGGGTATTGTAAGTATCTTTCCCCACCCCACCAAGTCCCATCTTTTCCGTCGTTTTAAGTACTGAATCATCCTCCTTGTGAAAGAGCCATCTGCCGGAAGCAATCATTTCAGGAGCAATGTCCCCTAGCAGCTTCCCCTGGCTCGCTGCTGGCGGCTCTGGCATTTGGGAGCACACGCTTGTCACTGAACCTGCCCTCTTGTCACTGAACCTGCCCTCAGAGGTTTGGGTTTCTCAATCCTCAGAGCATCGTGAGTCCTGTGTATTTATGATGAAGGTCAAATGACAAAACACAGATCTTGAAATGGAGACGTAGCTGATTCTCTAACCCTCACAATTGCAATTGTGTCATTGAATTTCAAAGTCCAACTAAGCAAGAATATGCTATGATCCTTAACAAAAACCTAACATTCATCTTTTGAAAACTATTAACAACCACGATTCATGAGAAATTGAAAGAGCACATGTTCCCTAAATTATAGATGAGTAATCAGTCTTCTCTATGCTTGCCTTTTGCCTTTCAGCCTGCTCCCCACACCTCCTCCCTTGCAGTGCACATTTAAAAGACTTACTCTGTCCTTAGCACTGAGTGCCAAGGTCACGGGCATCGTGGAGAGTGGGGGAAAAATACCCTAGACCAAAATACCCGGATTTGAACCCTGAGTACCCATGTGACATTGGAAAAGTCACCTTAGCTTTGCAAAGGAAAAGGAGTACCCTAAATGATTTATAAGATGCTTTCAAAATTAAAGATATCATGACCAATCCTTATTATATTTATCATGTCAAATAATTATATGTACCATGTGAAATGTGATAATGCAAATATCAAATTCCGAATAATTTGTACATCTCCACATAGTTAACATTTGACCATTAGATTAGAATCACATATCTAAAATTAAATGTATTTTGTGAGCTAAATCCAAATATAAAAATATATATTATATCTATATTCTTCAGGCAATCTTTGCTAAAAGAATTGAATGTTATTTTTGACCCAGGATTAAACAAAGTTCATTTGCTACAGAACTTTTTCAAATCTCCTTTATTCTAAAGGGGTAGGAGATACATTTAGTGAAAAGAACATCTACAAGTGAGGAGTGCCTGTGGCAAAAAAAATTCTTAGTTTATTAAAAATATTCCAATGTTTTGTTTAAAAATTATTGAAGAGAAACGTCCATCAGGGATGAAGAGATTCTCATTGATCTTCGATTTTGACCCTTGGCTGAACTGCTTCCTTTAGTCACAGCGCACAGGAAAAAAGAGAAAGTTATACACTGTCGTGAAACACTCATGCCTGCAGTGGTTGTAGTGTGTAATCACTTCATGTTTTAACATGCTTAGAGGAAGGGCCAGCTAATACTGATAATGTAGCAATTGACACAGGAAAGTCCAATGTCACTACTTCAATGTGGTCATGGGACAACTTTATCTAATTTTGAATTGTGAATTCAAATTATGAATTGGCCATATATTGAAGAAAACTTTGTCAATTTTTTATACTCCAGAAATATGAGAAAATCTCCATCTAGTAACACTATTAGACTTCTGATAACTGAAGGCCTCTTCGGTGTTTATTTTCTTAGAATAGCATTAAAAATTCTAATTCATGCATTATACACATCTAGTTTTCTTTCTATAGATAAGCTACAGCCTAATAATTTGTATCTATAAATATATATTTTACTTTTACAATCCTTGTCTTCTCTTCGGGTTTTTATTCATTTACCAACAATTCAATACCTGGACCCTCTGAACAGATAATATAAAGGCCTTCCCAGAATTCTGGTATGGAAAACCATTTTCTTATCCTGATACCCCTGCTCTGTCTGTCAGATGTGGACGGGCATGCGCCCTTCTGTTAAGTCTTGGAGAGAATATCTTCCAAGCCTCTCCCCACTCCCTCTTTCCTTCCTGATATCAGACACATGCGTGGCCTAGCTGTTGACTTGAGGGAGAAAAACTGACTGTGTATGGTTCAGCCTTTTCTTTTCTTTTTTTTTTTTTTTAGACACTCTGCCCTCAGGGCACAGACACTGTCCTCTGGTCCTTTATTTGGCAAACTTACCACCGGAGACATCTGCAAGGTGACAGGCGTGAACAATGGGGTGGGCCATTTCATTTCATACGCGCAGAAGAAAAGACACCGTGGCCTAGTAAAGCAGACATGTTCTTTTCCATTTATATTACCTCCCTGCCTAATTTCGCAGGAAGTTTGGACCTCCAGAAGGAAAAGTTTTGCCAATCACCAAGATTTCATCAAAAACAGTAAAGCTAAAAACTTCTCAGAAGGTATGACTAAGGTAGACCTTGACACTATGAACAATGGAATTACCTTTTCAGAAGAAAGAACTGACTAAATGTAGGCACAATTAATCAGTTACTTCACAAAAGGTCAGTTCCCTTCGAAAATAATCATTACACCATTATCATTATCATTTTGATCACATTTTTTTGGAATTTAAAAAATGCCCTCTATATGCCTGTTAATTAAGTTATTAATCTTTACAACCTACTTACAAGGTAACAGCAAATGTTAGAGTCAAAAAAAGGAGTTTAAAACGTAGAAAAATGGGAAAAAATGATCATTTTCTTAAGCTAAAAAGGATTGATTCTTAGTGTGTGCCTAACTATGCTACATGTGTTCACATAGTATGTGATTTCATTTTCATATTTTTATTTAAGAAGATAGAACTATAAATATTATTCGAGAGAATTTTAAGAAACCTGCCAACATTATTATTTTAAAGATATCCTGAAACGAATAATAACACATAATTGTTTTTATCCTCACCAAAGGATAAGATTATTGATTTTAAAGAAAGAGGAAGAGTTGGGGAGAGAGAGACACATACATACATTGATGTGAGAAGCATCAAATGGCTGTCTCCTATATGTACCCTGACCGGGAATCGAACCCACAACCTTTGTATGTGCCCTGACCAGGAATCAGACCCACAACTTTTTGGTATATGAGATAGTGCTCCAACCAGCTAAGCCACCCAGCCAGGGCAATGACTAATTTTTAAAGCTATAGTTGAAAATAAAAATGCAAAGTTGATGCGAATTTCTGATCAAACACAATGTCAACAATATTCACATGAAATTATGATAAAACTTAGGCTCTTATTTTTGGAAAACTTGAAACCACTCAATAAAAATCCATCCAAATTTACACATGTGCATCTGGAAAATTTTAAATCACTCCATGAAGCATATTTGTAATATACAATGTTAAGACACTAATAATTCTTCCTGTGGTGTCCAGTCACCCTGTACCACTGTCCTGCTGACCACGCCTCCTGGTGGCCGTGTCCTTCTGTATGTCCTTCACTGCAGCTGCTGCTGGCCCTGTGCTTGCTCTTCACCAGCAGATCGCAGGAAAACTGGCTCAGAAGGAGCCTTGCAGTTTCCGACTGGGCCTCTCGGAGCACTCAGGGGTTGTACTGGAGCTTCTCAGACTTCAGGCACAGCGCTGTGCCAACCCAGACCCCGCAGAGCCCACCTAGAGCCACTTTAGGGGACAGTATAGGCTGAGACCGCAGCCAACGATGAATATTAGCTGCTGGTAATGCCCGTGATACATCTTGGACATTCAGCCTAATTAAGCCATTAACGTCCCGGACAGTTAGCTGACGGCAGCTGCCTCAGAGAGCCCTCGGCCTCCTCTGAACCCAGTTCAGCCACACGATCACGGCAGATAACGTTTTTCTTTCTTTCTTTTTTCTTTTTTCAGCTACTAAGGTTTCGGGTGACTTGTTACAAAGCAGAAATAACTAGAAGAGAAATTGTACCTGTAACGTGGTAATACAACTAAAAAATTTAAACTATATGGCATTAGTTTTAGCAGTAGGTGGCTATGAAGGCCTGAGAGCATCGAGTTTGTTAACAGGAGCAGCAAGGACAGTAGGGAGATTTTTCTTGGAAGCTGGACAAAAGATAACCTCTTTTATGCAATAACAGGAAGTTTAGTGGAACTGCTACTGGGATAACATGAAATATACAGAAAACATCCTAAATAAACTGGTGCACGTGGCCAAGATTTCTACTCAGTGGCAAGTGCCAACTGGTCGTCTACTGCTCTCTATAGTAAGGTATCTACCTAATAACCATCGGAGAAATGGGCTAAAAAGAAATGGTTCCATATTCAAGCAAAACTCGGAGGAACTAGAAACAAGGGAGGAGTTTCTAGGCGTTAAAGAGGGCATCATATGCTCAGCCTCTCTCAATGGATAAAGGCTCCCAGACTCATTAACAGAAATGTCTTCGTGGTCCCGACCGTCTCAACAGCGTGGCTGCGGGAATCAGCATTAAAAGTTCAGAGAGGTGTAAGCACCACCCCATAGACCCTCAAGGTGGTCAAAACACTCTGTTGATGACTGTGAAGGCATCGCTCCAATGCACAGTGGCCAGAGAAGTGCCCTATTTAAAGGGACTTACGGCCCTGACTTTTGTCTAATGGGTGAATTCCAGGGTATTCACCGGGAAACCACAAGGGTTTTGTAAGAATGCAGTACTGGAAAACAAATTGTTAGCTTGCTCCAAAATAGACAGAGAAGGTTCAAAATGAAACAGCTCCTTTGGGCCCTGACCCATTTACAAGTAAAAATCAAGCTGAGGAAGCTATACAGGTGCAAAATTAAGAGCCCAGATAGAGATGACAACCAGCGAAGAATCAAGAACAAGGGCTCCCAGGGAACAGGACTGAGACCTAATCAAGGCAATGGTGGCATGTGATCGGCTGGGCGTGGCAATTGCTAGGTCCAGGCTGCTGCTGTGTGCTGCCGTTCCTACGGCTTTCAGGTACGGACGACTTCCGCATGTGCCTCCCCTGTATCACCTGTACGTGGGGGTGTGTTTTCACTGGCATGAATTCACGTTAAGGCAAATAATATTCTGGACATAGTACACCAGAAACCATTTGTTAATAACGCCCCTCGTAAATAACTATGCCCTCCTTCTGCAAACCCGTGAGTACAAGACCTTACACGGCAAAAGGGATTTCACAGATGAGCGTAAGAACCTTTCTTAACACTTGGAGATTACCCTGGAATATCGAGGTGAGATCATCTGATAGGTTCTTATCAGAAAGAGGGCGAAAATCAGAAGAGAAAAACAACAACAAGAGACATTAACTGCTGGCTTTGAAGGTGAAGAAGGACTCCCAAATCCAGGAATGCAGGTGGGCTGTAGAAGTTGGAATAGGCAAGAAAATGAGTTCTCCCTGAAGTCTCTAGAAGGCATTCAGCCCTTCCAACCCCTTGGTTGTAGGTTTCTGGTGATAACCGCAAGAGAATGAATCTCACTCAACTTGTACTAGTTTGTGGCAGCAACGAGAAGAATCCTGCGCATCCCACCGCCTAGGCAGCTGCAGAAGCTCGGGAGGGCTAAATCCGCCTCCTCGTCGCTGAGCAGGAGCAGGGTCTGCCTGGGCTGTCTGCCTCCGCGGGCTGCTCCAGAGCGGGCACAGCGTCCCTCGGGGAAGGGCTGTAGGCCCGAGGGGCGGGGCGCACTGCGTAACTTCCCCTTCTCTTAGGCTGTGCTCCAGGGCCGGCTGTTTTCAAATCCTGAAAATTCAGGCCTTGTGCATTTGATCCAGTTTTATGGTTCTTTACGCTGAAATGGCTAGTCTGGTACTTTGTCAGCGCCAGAAGCAAAAGGCATTTATACTTCTCAATGAGCATTCAATCTATTTTTTTAACTTAAGTTTCACTTAGCATTGTATCTCAAATGAGGAGATAATGAAAAGCTATCATATAATAAATCATCGTGTGTGTGTGTGTGTGTGTGTGTATACAGGTGTGTGTGTGCACATATAGGGGTTACCATTTTGTGTGCTGGACATATATGAAACTATGTTAAAGGTGATGTATGCAATCAGAGTAACAACCCTGGAATTATTCCCATTTTATATAAGGAATCTGAAGATACTACAAGTCTGAGATTTCTAACAGCAAGGGCTTTGCAACCATGTTTTTGTTTTTGTTGTTGTTTTGTTTTGCATCCAGCCTTCACGAGTCATTAGCTGTGAACTTGGGCATGTTATTCTTAATTGTTTTGTACTGGAGTTTCCTCATTTGTAAAACAGGCATTGTATTACCCAGCTCATCCAGTGGAGAGAAGATCAATTTCCATGATCAGCGCTCACAATAGCACCTGCTTCAAGAAAGTATAAATAAATGTGAGCTCTTAGTGTATCTGAGAGTCAGTCTGCGTCTGTAATGCCGAATTCTTGTATTTAATCATCTGGGCTTTTATTTTGTCTGTCATATCCTTTGGTCCCCTGATAGCGGTAATTTTTTGCCACTGTGAAAAGTACCTCACTTTTTAAAAATTCCACTTTCCAACTGGTTATTTTCGACAGGTAGAAAATGTATGTTACAATTAGCAATCTTGGAAACTCTATTATTTCTAGTAGTTTTCTTGTTGAATTCCTGAAGTTTCCTGGGAAGCAATCACATCAAATATAAGCAGTCTTTTTTCCAAATCATATCTCTTATTCCTTTCTGCTAGATATTGAGATCATTAAAACTTCAGAGCACTGCTTCATAGATGTGAAAATTAAGAACATATCTGTTTTTGTTTTTCTGTCTTGTTTTTTTATTTTTAAATATATTTTATTGATTCTGCTATTACAGTTGTCCCATTTCTCCCCCATCATTCCCCTCCACCCTGCACACCCCTCCCACCCACATTCCCCCCTTTAGTTCATATCCATGTGTCATAAGTTCTTTAGCTGCTACATTTCCCACACTATTCTTGCCCTCCCCCTGTCTATTTTCTACCTACCGTCGATGCTACTTATTCTCTGTACCTTTACCCCCTCTCTCCTCCTCCCACTCTCCTCTTGCTAACCCTCCATGTGATCTCCATTTCTGTGGTTCTGTTCCTATTCTAGCTGTTTGCTTAGTTTGTTTTTCTTTTTGTTTTAGGTGTGGTTGTTAATAATTGCGAGTTTGCTGTCATTTTACTGTACATGTTTTTTATGTCCTTTTCTTAAATAAGTCCCTTTAACATTTCATATGATAAGGGATTGGTGATGATGAATTCCTTTAACTTGATCTTATCTGAGAAGTGCTTTCTCTGCCCTTCCATTCTAAATGAAAGCTTTGCTGGATAGACCAATCTTGGGTGGAGGTCCTTGACTTTCATGACTTGGAATACTTCTTTCCAGAACCTTCTTGCCTGCAAGGTCTCTTGTGAGAAACCAGCTGACAGTCTGATGGGAACTCCTTTGTAGGGAACTGTCTCCTTATCTCTTGCTGCTTCTAGGACTCTCTCCTTCATTTTAATCTTAGCTAATGGAATTATGATGTGTCGTGGTGTGTTCTTCCTTGTGTCCAACTTCTTTGGGACTCTCTGAGCTTCCTGGACTTCCTAGAAGTCTATTTCCTTTGCCAGACTGGGGAAGTGCTCCATTATTATTTGTTCAAATAACGTTTCCATTTGTTGCTCTTTCTCTTCCCCTTCTGGTACCCCTATAATTCGGATGTTGGAGTGTTCAAAGATGTCCTGGAGGTTGCTAAGCCTTTCCTCATTTTTTTGAATTCTTGTTTCTTCATTCTTTTCTGTTTGGTTGTTTCTTTCTTCCTTCTGGTCCACTCCATTGATTTGAGTCCCAGTTTTCTTCCCATCACTATTGGTTCCCTGTGTATTTTCCTTTATTTCATTTAGTGCAGCCTTCATTTTTTCATATAATTTGCGACCAAAATCAGCCAATTCTGTGAGCATCCTGATCACCATTGCTTTGAACAGTGCATCTGATAGGTTGGCTATCTCTTTGTTGCTTAGTTGTATTTGCTCTGGAGCTTTGATCTGTTCTTCCTTTTGGGCCTTTTTCTTTTTTTCTTTTTTTTGGTCTGGTCGCACCTGTTACGTATGAGGGGCAGAGTCTTAGGTGTTCACCAGGATGGGGCAACCCACATCGCTGGGTTGTGACACAGTGTGTGGGGACAGGGTCCAAGAGGGAACGATGACACTTGCTCCACTCTCTGCCAGATTTCAGTCCCTTCCCCTGCTTCCCTGAAGCAAACTGGGTCCTTCTGGTGCTGGTTCCCGGGTGGGAGGGCTTGTGTACATTCTAAGACCCTGTGGGTCTCTCCAGTGAACTCTCCTGTGAGGCTGGGAGTCTATGCAGGCACCTCAACCCCCACAGGTGTTTTCAATCAATGATTTGAGGCTTTATTTCCCTGCACTGGAACCCTGGGTTTCAAAGTCTGTCTCTCTCCCCAGTTTCACCTAGTTTATCTGCGCACAAATGTGGGGCCACCCAGTCCACCAGCCATCTTGCACGCCATGTTGGGCTGCACAATTGCCACCTTGCTGGGTCTGCCCGTTGCCAGCCTGTGGCCAGGGTCTGCCAGCTGCCACCTGCGCGCCCAGGGTCCACCCGCTGCCATGTTGCTCACCAGGGTTTTGTCAGCTGCTGCCTTGTACACCCAGTGCCACTGCTTTTTTTGTTGTGACCCCTCTCCGCCCAGCTGCCTGACGCCGCCCCTCCTACAGGTCTGGATGAATGTGTCTATCTTAACTCCTTGGTTGTCAGACTTCCATAGTTCAGTTTTCTGTCAGTTCTGTTGTTATTTTGTTTCTAAATTGTTGTCCTTATTTTGGTTGTGCGAGGAGGCACAGTGTGTCTACCTACGCTTCTATCTTGGCCAAAAGTTCTTAAGAACATATCTCTTTTGCTCCTGATTTTAATTAGGAGAACTCTAATTTTTCCACTGTTGAGTATGATGCTCATTCTTATTTTAAAATAGATATTTAGTTCTATCTTTATGCCTTGTTTTTAAAGTGTGTGTTTAACTTTTTTTCACATATCAATTGCATTAAGGTAATTACATGGATTTGACTCATCTGAGGTGAATAAAGTTTCTCAATTTTATCTCACTGGTTGTCTTCATGCACTGGTAGTATTGACACCATCTAGCAAGCACGCAAAAGAGGTTGATAATAATGATCACCACTAGTAAATATTCAACCTTTTCCACAGCCCACGCATGTTTCCTGGTATTTTCATACACATCTTGTTTGATTGTCACAACATTGCTATGAACTCAGGACTATTCGTGTCCCTACTTTGCAGCTGAGTAAACCAAAGCTAAGAAGGTTGCTGTTGTCACTCACTGGGCACGCAGACAGCACCAGTGGAATCTCAGCTAATCTCATGGTCCTAGAACATGAGTTCTTTACAACTTCCTGCTCCTTAATTTTTATTGCCCAAGGAGCAGTGAGCAAAGCCACCGCCAGGTCTGCATCTTTTGGCAAAATGCATCCTGTCCTCCAACGAACCTGTCACTGCCATTTACCACGAATTGTCTACTCTCTTCCTGTTTTTTTCTGCCTCCTTTCTATCTCCTGTTAATAAAATCATTCGGAAAGAAAACCAGATTCTGGTTAAACCCAGGAGAGTAAACTTATGTGTATGCCTGTACTCTCTCTGCATGGGAGGCGTCCACAGATATTTGGAAGCTGCACGAAAACTGATTAAGCAAATAAGAAAAAAAAAGTAGAAATCTATGTAGCTGGGGCAGGGAGGAGTTGGGTGTGGCGTGTGCTGTGTGGAAGGCAGTGCAAATGGAGCCAAAAAGCAAGAATTGATGCAGAAAACTCAAGAAAGAGTCAGAGCGATAAGAATTGTAAAGACGTCTAAGACTTAAGACCCTAAAAAATCCTGGAAACTAAATATCAAAATAATTGTTTTTGCTTTCCTTCTCTTATGTTTGCAAATTGGAAAAGTTACTCTTGCTTCACAATCCCCGTTCCTGGGTTCGCTTCCTCCTGCACAGCCTGATGCCCCCTGCGCTGGCCTGTCCTCACTGCTGTTAAGGGCACGGAAGCACCTCAGGGCAGGGTCTGAGTGCGGGGTGAGGGTTAGGGCACCACAAGGGCTTCACGGCTGTTCTGTCTCTAAGACACCGTTCTGCTTCTGGTCTGGGCAAAACAAAAAGTCAACTAAGAACATTCGGTTGATCACTTAAGGGACCATAGGTGTGGAAAAATCTCATAGTAAAAATCTCACAGATTATTCTTTCGATTGGTTTTTGCCTTCTAAGCACGTAACTCCCTCTGAAATTCTTCAGAAGTGACCATAAAAAGGTGGAAGACTAGATTCAAGAAATGGATCGAGCAGAAAGAAGAAAAGAAAAGGAAAAGCGAGACTCACAACGCAGACAACAGTACGGGGGCTACCAGAGGGCAGCGGGGGTGGCGGAGGTAGCACAGGCAAAGGGAGGTGAATCAACACAGACAGGAGACTCGCCTGGGGGTGGGGAGCACACAACACGGCACATACAGGAGGTGGACTGCAGAACTGCACCCCTGAGACCTACATAATTTTACTAACCAATGTCACCCCGGTAAAATAAATTTAAAAAAGATTTTAAATGCCGTCACCTGCTTTCTCTTCTTATTCCACCCCCAGTACACATGATGTTCTTAATGTTTTTATAGTAACTCTGTGGTTGGGTCCCTTGTCTCACAGCTAATTTGGTGTTTGGTTGTTTATCTTCGTGCTCTGTTGGCCTGGCTGGAAGTTTCTATTTCGGTCTCCTGTGTTTGAAGAAGAGCAGATGGCATTTTTAATCATGTCTATTCAACTGTTTGGATGTTTCATCATACATTAATTACTCCTACAATTTTTATTAATGAATTACTTTGTTTCATTATTCCCTAATGTTTAAAGTTATATGATTATTCCACTTATTTGCCTGCTGTCTTTTTCAGTAATGAACACATTTGTTGCTAAAATTTACCTCTGATTACTGCTCTTTTCACTCTGTTGAACATGTCCTTATTCCGAAGTCAATGAAAACATGTTTCACCGTCACTTTCTCTTCAATCATATCAGAAAATTAGCCCTGGCTGGTGTAGCTCAGTGGATTGAGTGCAGGCCTGCGAACCAAAGGATCCCGGTTCAATTCCCAGTCAGGGCACATGCCTGGGTTGCAGGCCAGTTCCCAGCGAGGGACCTATGGGAGGCAACCACACATTGATATTTCTCTCCCTCTCTCCTTCCCTTCCCCTCTAAAGATAAAATAAATTTAAAAAATCTTTTAAAAAAAGAAAAGAAAATTAGCCCCAACATCTATCTTGTTAGTAATATTTGAAAAATTATCTCATTCAGCATGACTAGATATTCAGACACAATATGTAAATGAGTCTATTCTATCCCTTAGAATTAGCAATACAGATGCAATGAACAGTCACACATAAATATCCTATATGTTCCACAAATTCACAACAGAGTCATCAATGCCGTCATATTGCCTTGGTACTTTACTATTTAACACTTGGCCCTATGTAACCAGTTTTCAGAAGGACATATAACCCATCACACAAAACAAAGGTGTATACTTTATGTGACATCCAGATCATAAATATAAATTTGTAATTCCATGTGTACTACTCAAAGACAAACCTCCAATCAGAGTAGTGAGAAACAGTATACCAAGTCAATGGGAAACATTTAGAGTCAGAATGATACGGGCATGTTTTGAAGCCTCGTCCACTTATCCGTAATTCATCGCTATCAGATCCAAACTTGGTTCCATTACCTAGTCCACGCATCCTCCACCTGCCTCATAGGCTGAGGATTCTCAGCGCTGGTTGCAACTCAGAACCTTTTAAATCATTTCAATGGGGAACTTTTAAATGATTAAAGTTCCAGGCCCAACCTCGAACCCATTACATGGGAATTAATACTTAATTCCTTAGATGACTCTGATGTGAACCGGGATGAACCATCGCCATAATATCCTTGAAGGTGGAGGGCTTCAGGCTGGTAACTGCAGTCTCTAGCACAAACTAATTAACCAATGTTCAAACAGAAAACTTGGCATGTACATATAAACACATACACACATACGTAGTATGTATGCATGTGTGATGTGATAGTATATGATAAGAGAAGTTGAAGAGTACTGTAAGTTCATTGTGATCCAAATGGTGAAGAAATGAAAGGAGGTAATCATCTTCGTGAGGTTCAGAGGTCCTCAGAAGAACAAATATCTTAATAACGCTGGAGTGTTTTAGTTGAATTGTAGTTACTGAGAAAATCTGTGAGCAAAAGTATGTGACATTAGGAAGTACACAAAAGTAATACATGATCAAGTCAGGCCTTCAAGGAGCTTGTAACTTATAATTGAGATACAAATAGAACATGGAGAAAGCATTACAAAATTAAATTCTAACTTAAAGATACCACGTAAGGCTCAAAGATAATTGCAGGTGAGTGGCAACCCAGAGTTAACTTGCGACAGTGCCAAGGGACTGGTGGGCGAAGAGGCGGGTATATCTGACTCCAGGATCACTAGACTGTAAACAGGCCCCGGGCGGCAGGAAGCGCATTTCCGATGGGGGGCGGGGCAGGGGCCAACCGCGCCACGTGCGCGTCCAGGACCTGAAACCCTGGGCTGTGTCAGGCTGTGCATGTGAGCACGTCCTGGGGAAAACAGGGGACAGCAGCGCAAACGTGGAGACAAGAGGAGACTAGAAATCTAATAACGTCTAATACTTATGGTGATTTTTTTACCAGTTCATTTCACCATCTGAGCCCTGAATCACTTGAAAGGGCTCCATTGTATGGGACTAAAATTCATTGAACACCTATACGAAATGGTCTTTAATGGTAATAAATAATACATTTAATGCTTACATATAATAGCATTTCACATATATAACACTATATATATGTCAAATAACTACAGAAATTATAAATAACAATAATAAAAGAGAGATTATATGGTGGTCAAACTGCCTTCCTTCCCAGACTAGAATATTTCTTGCCTCAGAACTTTATTTATTTTGTTATTCCTGAGTTTTTTCGTGCTATTATTTTCACAAATAATTCCTTTTATATCTCCTTTCCAGTGCAGTGTCCCCTCTTCAAGGAGGGCTTTGCTGACCGGCAGAGCAACTCATGAAGCATGCCCATGGTTGGGACCGCAGCCCCACACTGCCCACCCCCTACCCCCGCTTCTGTCCCCGCAGTCAGCGCGCTGGGCTGTACTCAGTCCCCGTGCCTGGGTGTGCCCGTTCTCCAGGCTGGGATGTGAACAGCAGGGAAACGGGGGCCGAGTGTGTCCGCACACCAGTGAGCTCTGCGCCCGGATCCCCGGCACGGACAGGTTCCAATAAAAAGCACCAGGTGGACAGATAGAATCTGCAATCACCTACCCATCTTGACTCTCAGTGTTTTAACTGGACTGCTCCAACCCTTTTTTCTTTTTCACTGCCCCGAATTAATGGTTTAGGGATCTGTGCCAGGGATGACCTCAATAAATTATCTATATCCCACATTTTTCTATGCCAGGAAAGGATCATAGAATCCTGCTTCTCATGACCTCTGGCTTGTCTGTGAAGTGAAGCCTCTTCCCCAGACATCCGCGTGATGGAGAGCCCCGCGCCAGCTGAGCATCACTACCGAGTGGAGCCTCTTTCAACTCAGAATAGAGCTGTCAGATGGTTGCTCTTGTGAGGGCCCAACTTCAGGCCGACTGGCAATGAGTTACAACAAAACATAATCGAAGTACAGTGTTACAGTGACTATTTTAAATGCGTATTCCTCTGATCTCAATAAAAACATCCTTGTTTGAGACGAGGGGAGGTGGTTGTGGCAAAGGAGGGGGACACTGAGGGGCTGTATGTATCACGATACATACAAATGTCTAAACATAGAAGGCTGTGGATTTCTTCACGTGATTTCTGGCTTTACAATGATACTGCTTTATACTTTATTTTAAATGATCCTTGAAGTCTGTAAGTGCTACATTAAGAACGTTATGCCTTGAGTGGTTATTATAGCAGAAGTAGAAATAAATTGCTTAAGATATCCCAGAATCCCCTCCAGCTCCTACACTATCATCGCTCCTAAGGCACCACTCAGAGTAGTTTTACTGTCCGAGTGGGAGTGTACGGAGGCTGAAGGCAACACGCCGCCTCTGCGCTGAGCACGCGGTGAACCATGCCGCGGATCCTGGCCACCCCAGCAAATCAGATGTTGTCGCGTTCCTGTTTATTAACATTACTACGTGGCCTTACAGGGGCCTCTCAAGTTGAAGGATTAAAAATAATGTTTGCTCCTTCTTTCTATCATAACACATGCCGTTGAGAGTATGTTTTTCTCAAATACAAAATTGGGCATTTCCAGGACAAGGAAATGGCCTCTTTAAGCATCATAGCGTCTCCAAATCCTATATCAAACGTAATATTAATTATTTTGAAATGATAGCTACGTACTCCTCAGAGCCAGTTTGTAGGGATGAATTGGACAGTTGGTGACGTGTATACGGAAGCTCAAGACAGCTGTTGGCCTTGTCCTGGTTTTTGTTAGTGGCTGCTGCTGCTCACAAGGGCCGAGTTAGGCTCCCGAGGAGAAAAGCAGAGGGTGCTGACGGTAACGTAGACGCCGCAGCCAGCCCCCAGCAGAGTCACTCTGCTGATTCAAAGCGGTAGGCCAATTGGTGGTTTTTCAAAGAATCTGTTATGGACAAAAATATTCCAAAATATTGTTCCTATACCTGGTGGCCTGCCACTATATATAGATAGCTCTAATTAAATTTTTTAAACAATTACTGAAATTTTAAAATTGAAACTTTAAACTTAAGTTGTGAAATGCTTAAAGTTATATATAAATATGCACGTTTTATTAAATTAAGACACTATTATTTTAAAATTATAGCTATTATTGTACTCCTAAGAAGATGTTTTAATAAAGTTAAAATTTTATTGATGTCAACATTGGTGAGGAATTCTATGGAAACATTTTTGTGAGTTTTAGACATTCATTTCTATACCTTTTCTCCTTTGCACGCACAATCACAGTTAACAATTCACAAAGGCAACCTAATTTCTAACATTCTCCAAACTGACTACCATTTTCCACCGTTGACACCCCTACTCTACTCCAGTTGCTTCTCGGTTCCTTCAGTTGTCCCCGTGCTCTGGTATCGGCTGTTTCCTCCCATTCCCATCGACAGTCCTTTCTAGGCCTTGCTTAGCTGCTAACACCCACCATAACCACTCAGCCCTCGTCCCTCTATTCCAACTCCTCCTTTCCCTCCCTGGCTCTGTTTTCCCGGTGTCTCCAACCCTGGCTCACATCCACAGCACCTTCTCTCTTTGTGACTGAGCCTTATTGGAAAAAAAGGACATGACCCTCAGGATTAGAGAACTAAACATCCAATATCAGTCTCCCGTATCAGCCAGACGCTCAAAATTACAACCAAAGGTACGTTCATTCATTCATTTATTGACTCACTCATCATTCACGTGTGAGTCAGTAAGTTTTACTCAGCCCCAGCATGGACTAGGCTCTGGTTATATTACGGTGAACAAATTTAGATTGCTGCTCCCAGATAGACAGATATAGAGATATACAGATACCAGAAAAATATATAATGTCAGGAACTGGAAAACTGTAAGAAGAAATATTAAATGGGTCAAGGAGACAGAGTGATTGGGTTACATACTTGGGAAAAGATCTCTGATAAGGTCTTCCGGCCCAGAGATCTTCAACAGCCTGAGAGAGAGTCGTGTGTACGTGCTGGGCAGAGGGCCTCAGCAGGGAAACAGTGAACCCCTCTACTCCACCGAAGGGCACCAGTGAGCTTCCTTTTTAGGAGCAGAGGCCCCTAAGGCCCACTTCCTGGGCTTGAATCCAACCGCAGCAGAGTTACAAGCCTGCGCTCTTGAACCAGTTAATGAACTCCGACCTTTTACTCCGTAAAATGTTAGGAGTATCCGTCCCTCTCTGTAAGGAAGTAATCCGAGGATTAAAAGAGTTAATGTATGGAAGGCCCTCAGATGGGTCCCGGAAACACAGTAGGTGCTCAACGTGTTTTGGTTCTTAATCCCACCAGAGACCATGGACTCATACAAAGTTGACTTTTCTGTGGGATTTATCTAATTTATTCAGTTCTGACACTGTTTCTTGACTTCCTTCTTGCCTCTTTCCATGTTACTACAAAGGTGTGTTTCCTTTAATTTGCCAACCCAAACACCCTAGTCAAGGGGTGTCAAACTCATTTTCACCAGCGGCCACATCAGCCTCTCGGTTGCCTTCAAGAAGTTATCTGCCCTCCCAGGACAGGCCATTTCTGTTCAGTCCTGACCCTGCATTACCCAATCTTTCCTGCACACACTCTTCATATGCTGATGTGATTGGCAACTATAGCTCAGACTACTCACCTGAGCCACAGACTCCCGAATCCAAC
The DNA here is from genome assembly GCA_004027475.1 of Anoura caudifer. Lineage (NCBI taxonomy): Eukaryota > Metazoa > Chordata > Mammalia > Chiroptera > Phyllostomidae > Anoura > Anoura caudifer. The sequence goes on along the minus strand of PVKU01001240.1, from coordinate 139,994 downwards.
TGCTAATGCCCGCTTGCCATCACCATTTGGATCTACATCTAGGAGACAGTACCAGCCTAATATGGCTAAAACTATTGCCGATTGCCCACTCCTTCCTTTAGTCTGCTCAAGACTTGACATCTTCCTCCTATACCAGTCGACGGTACAGCAATATTTACTTGGGACAAATTCTTACAATCACCCTTGATTCTTCTCTTTCCCCTCTCCTTACATCCAAAACATCAGCGGAACTCCATAGCTTTACCTCCTAAGGGAGGCAAAATTTAACTCAAATCTCCACTGTGGCGATCAAAGACCTGCACTACTGTGAACAGCCGCTTATTGGCTACTTTGCCCCAACAGTCAACACCAAACAGATCACAACACATCTTCTTCGCACAACGGGAAAAATAATTTATCTAAATCAGAAATTATGTTATACTTCTCTGCTTAGAAGATCCTTCAGGTGCCTATTTATTGGCACTAGAACACAGTCTTAATGTCTTACTATGGCTTAATGTGCACTAGAAGACAGCCCTTCCCTAATGTCTAAACTTTTGGTCCCCCACCTACTGGATCTGGCCCCCTGATTTTTGTTGTGTCCCTTTTACCTCAAGGTCTTCTGACTTATTGTTTCATCTACTTGGAATCTTCTTTCCCTGGAGACTTCTCATCATGTAAGTATCAAGTCAAACTCAGACAATCATCTCCTGCCAAGTATACACTTAGCAGAATGTTATACAGGGACATATTTAAGGACTTGGCTTCTGCCAATGTATCCTGGACTTGAATCTTAACTCTATTATTTACTTATGTAAAGGGACATACAAATTAAAAATAAGAGGCTTAGTTCTTCCTTTTGAGTATAAAGGAAGTGACCTCTCCCTTTTCTTAGAGCATTTACTTTATTTTTTCATTTCTTTTTTTTTATTTAATCTTTATTGTGTTTTTCCCATGACCATTTAGTCCCCTTATATCCTCCTCCCCCCAGCAGTCAACACACTTGTGGTCCGTGTCCATGAGTCTTTTTTCCTTTTTGCTCAATCCCTCCTCCCCCCCTCCCCCACTAGCTGTCTCTGCTCTCCATCTGTGAGTCTGTCCCATTTTCCTTGTTAGTTCATTTGTTCATTAGATTCCACATACAAGTGAGATCATACGGTATTTATCTTTCTCTGACTGGCTTACTTCACTCAGCGTAATGTTCTCCAGGTCCATCCACTCTGTCCCAAAGGGTAAAATTTTCTTCTTTTTATGGCCAAGTAGTATCCCATTGTGTAAATGTCCCATAGTCTGTTTTACCCACTCATCTACTCATGGACACTTGGGCTGCTTCCATATCTTGGCAACTGTAAATAGCACTGCAATGAATAGACACCTCTCCAAAGAGGACTTGCAGATGCCAATCGACATATGACAAGATGCTCAGCGTCACTAATCATCAGAGGGATGCAAATTAAGACCACAATGAGATACCACCTCACACCTGTCAGAGTGGTTGTCATCAGTGAATCGACAAACAAGTGCTGGCGAGGATGTGGAGAAAGGGGGACCCTTGTGCACTGTGGGTGGGAAGGCAGACTGGTGCGGCCACTGTGGAAAACGGTGTGGAGCTTCCTCAAAACATTAAAAATGGATCTGCCTTTTGACCCAGTGATTCCACTTCTGGGAATATATCCAAAGGAACCCAAAACACTGATTCAAAAGAACGTAAGAGCCTTTACTTTGCAAAACTTGTAGTTGCCGGTTCTTCCTCTCTTTAAAATACATGTAACTTTTGTAAAAGCTGACCAAGACTTGCCAGCTTTATGACTGCTCATGTCTTTCTCAAGGACCCCAGAGTATCTCTTTGACATGTAGTCATCAGGAAAAAGAGGACCATGCCTCCCAGGTCTCCCACTTTCTTTGGAAGGTCAAAGCCTAACTTTGGCAGGTGCCATACTCCACGTGGCAAAACTACTTCTTGTCATAAAGGTGACTTTCTTTTGCCTTTGGGTAAAGCTAACGCAGATGGTCGACCCAATTATCAGGTGAAGCTGGGGCAAATATATGTGACACATGGCGCTGTCAGGTCCTGTCACTCAAGGACTAGGTACAGCGACCTGCACGTGACGGTCGTCTCCGCTGGGCTCTGTGGAAGGTGAGGCCACTGTCCTTCTCTGCCATCTCCGGGCGGAGCGCCTATGACGTGCCCCACACTCCGCTCCAGGGCTCCCTCAGCAACAAAACCATTTTCTCATCTACTTTTGTGGCAAGGTTTTCTGGCTTAACAGGAGATTTTCTCAAAAATTATTTTCTCAATACTCACTAGCTGTGAGATAGCAAGTTGCTTAACATTTCTGCCTTATTTTCCACATATGAACAATATGAGTAAGTAATAAGACCTTCTACATTCATTTATGGAGATAATGAATTAAATCATGCAAAGAAGTGTGTATCTGGTGCCAGGAAAGTGTGTGATAATCACAACGTGTTGTTATTATTCTAACAGCGTAAAACAATCCCTAGTAACACCAGAAATAATCTTTGTTCACTTGAATGTGTACCAGTTTATCAAATGTCTCCTTCCCCAACAAAGTCGTGCCTATTTCTCTTTCTCTACCCGTAAGTGCCTACACATAAACATCGATAATTGCTTATCCATTGATTGGCTAAGTACATTTGCGAAAACAAACTAGAATATGACAAACACCAGTAAAAAGAAGCCATTTTTCTACCTCTTCACCACCCATTAGTGAGAGCCCACAAACATGTTTTCAATACTTTGTATTAATAAAATTATTTTATATGTTTTATATATGAAAATAAAGAAAATATATGTGAAACTTCTAAGGTGTGTCTTAGTGGCCATGTATTTTTAGAAATAAAAACAGTTTTAATAGCTTATCAAAATTATCTCTTTTGATCATCAATAATAGAATAATATATTCTGTATAGTTGGGTTTTCTGAAAAGAAACATAATATACTTTAAACAATAATAACTTTTGAAAAAGTGCTTAAGGAAATGTTTTATTGATTTGAGTGTTTCACTTACATGGGAAAATATATTATTTCAAAGAAGAACAAATACATTGGATATCAGACATGTTACTTGCATGGATTTTATCCTCAATTACAGGCATAGACATGTGTGTGCATGTTAAATGTGCATGTATGCATATAAGTATAGATGTGAATTAGTAAACACTTTGAGTTCTAAACACACAAAAATTGGGTTTGCATGTACAAAGCAGAATAAAGTTAAAATTCGACTCACATTGCAGTGATATAATCTTTACTGTTTAATGAAAATTCAAATGAGCTAACAGCTTAGATGAATAATGCATATCTTTATGCATTGCATGTACTAAAAAAAAATCCCTCAGATAAGTGAGTTATAAATTTCAGCTCAATTTCAGCATTTGGTTGTACAGTATACTCTTTATGGGATATAAAAATTGGTTATTGTTTCACACCAGTTCAAAGGCCCCGTTTATAAGCAAAACGTTAACATAAAATAGTGTTAGTGGCTGTTTCAGAGTGCCTTATACGGCCGTGTGTTACTCACATAGCAGAACCCCGACAGGGTCATCACTACCGAGGGTAAAACCAGGTACACAACTGCTCTTTCTCTTCCAATAGGTCTTTTTCTCTGTCAAATTCATGGGTCAGTTTCAACTTTTGACCTTGTACTTTTTTTACTATGGGGGAGGGGAACTAAGACAAGGAGGTAGCTAATAAGTAGATAGATACTTTTTAACAACATAACTTTGAAAAATGCCTTGATTTACAAGTGATATTCAGCGTTTGCTTTCATGCAAGCCTTTGAGGCTTTATGCCATCCCAATTGGCAGAGAGATGCAAGAATTCTAATGTCTTACTCCCATCTCCTTCAGAGTAGCAGCTCCAACTAGGGAAAGTCAGTGTGCACCTTGTTCTGAATCAGAGGCCTACGCTAACCCTCCTCTACCCCACCTTGTTCAGTGTGACTTCTAGACATCCTATGAGATGATTTTCCCCAAAGAGCAGGGTTGTGAATGCTTTATGCAGCGGACCCATCACCTGTTGTTGCCGTTCATAACCTTATGCGCAGATCACTGTATGCTAAACATGCTTGGAGTCACCTGCGTGGCCGTGCCAGCCTCCAGGATGGGCAGGAAACCCATGTAACTGCTTACGTGAGAGGTGTAGCCCTGGTGGCCCCGGTTGATGGCCCAGCGCTAACTGTCAGGGCTCCCCCAGCTTACCGGGCCAAGATTCGGTCCCTTCTGCAAAGCTTGGTTTGAGAAAATGAACTCAACTCCTGAGATTTTTCTCTCTTTAATATGAACGAAGAGAATATAGGTGAGCTGATTAGCAACGGAGGTCAAGAGACAGAAGAGTGACTTGAGAGTAGGCTGGGGGCCATGGTGAGCCAAAGCTGTGCATGCGAGGAAGCAGACAGGCAGAACATAAATGAGGAGGGAGAGTCATGTGGTCTGTAAGCCACGGTCTGAGTCACACCCACTACCGGGGACCCCAGGTGAGCCTGCTGCGGCTGGGGCCTGAGCATGAACATCCCCACTGTGCTCCATGAGACCTGGCCTCACAAAATCTTTGTGGATTTCTATTGTGTTCCACTTACATCCTCACAATAAGCAACACTTGGCTAAATCTAGCTTCATTAATCCTTTGCTTTCTGGGACAAAAAGAGATCGAGGCAATACACCTGGTTCATGTGACATTTCATTTAAAAGTAAAATGTATCTTTCCAAGCAAATGTAGGACTTTTCAAAAGTCTTCATTTGCAACTCCTCATTGCCCCTGTTACATAAGCCCAGGTGATGTTTCATTATGTCTCTGAATACAGAATTTTTGGTGTAAAAGTATCACTGGATATCAGCTGTTTTTACATTAGCATTTTAAGTGAAAGAAATTTAGAATTGCAAGAACATTTTGTGATTTGCCCAAAGTTATGCTGCTGTAAACCAACTTAGCAGAGACCAGAGGTCCAGTGTGCAAAGTCCCAGCAGAGAGGGAGGAGGGGAGGAAAGAGAGCACAGACACAAACACGAAGGGAGAAAGGAGGAGAGAGGGAGAGGGACCACACATGCGCAGATACTTCAGCTCAGTGTCTACCCAGAAGTCTGCCTTGATTTTGGTGTTTCTTTGCCACCAACAGGCACCTCGTCAGAGGGAACACGCCTCTATTCTGACACATGACACAGGCAGGACTTGGACGCAGGGTGCGTATGTGGTCAGTCTGGAAGCAGCGGCAGTCTCGTCCAAAGAAAACAATATAAAATGAAAAGAATGTTGATTGCCTTGGTAAACCTTGGAGGAAAGCCAAGTATGGAAAAGTAGACATTAGCAAGATTCTAAGAGTCTTTATGGACCTTATAAGAAGCACAAGTACATTCCCAATGTTTTATACTGGATTGCTCATATTATTGTATATAAATAATTCAAGCAGATAGTTGTGAACATTAAGTCAATTAAAGGACTTGGCATTGTCCCTAACTTATAGTAAGAGCTCCATACATGTGATTTTAAAAATGCATATGGAGAAAGAAAGGGAGAAAAATGTGGTTATGTATAATTTTACTCTTTATATGGCATGATGTTACGATGCATCTCCTTTATCTAAGTAGTTCATTTTCTCTGTAGAAGTTCTCTGTTCACCTTCCAAATAGATTTTGTTCACCAGAAAGCTTTTTTTTTTTTTTTTTAATTTTAATTTCTGATCATACATAAAATTGTCAGTTTATAAATTTACCACAGGAAGTTCACAGAACAAGAGCTAAATTTACTGTTACGACAGAGAGGCATCCCATGCAATCAAAGACTGGAAGTATAGATCGATATTATCAAAGTCAAATATTAGAAACCAGGAGTGTTTCCTGTCCCATATAGTTTGCCTTGACCCACCCGTTGCCCCTCTGCCTCTGACTTTGGAGAGCTCCCAATCGGAGGCCCCCGGGACAGGCAGAGTCTATTGTTCTAGCTCCTCTTCCCCCAACAGATGGCTTTCTTGGCCTTTGTTGAGTCAACCGCTGATCAGTCTCAGGTATTCACATTTCACCACAGTGTTAGGATCCTGCGGTCAGCTTCCAAATATGTTAAACCAGATGGTTTTTTCTCTGTTGGGTTGTTTTTTGTTTTTAATGGAGGGAGTAGAAGAATTTTTAATAATGTATGAGTAAAATGATCCGGCAGAGGAAATGTCTATTTTAGATAAGTGGAAGTATTAAAACATTCTCCTCAGAAATGTTTTCTTGACCTATGCAAATCTGCATTACTCATTTTCCTTTGGAGTATATAATTTTAGATTTACAGGATAGAAAAGCCAGCAACCACACTTTGCAGATAAAAATTCAGCCAGTTTTTTTCATATAAAGTTATACTTACACAGCATTCCTCTCTCTATATACTATCAATACCAGATCTATCCAACATAGTTATAGCGGAATACAATGATTTGTAATTAAGGTTGAAATTTTGATTATTTGCTTAAACAGGCATTCTTTGCCTGTATGGTTTTATATCAAAACACATATAGTTTAATATCAGTAAAAGAAAATGAAATATTTGAGACCCACAAAATAATTGTTGATGACTTTTCATTCCTTTTATCCTAGTAGACAATTCAAAATTTTGAAACAACTTCTGTGCCATGGACAAAAAGAATAAAATCCTAAGATTAACCACTAAGAAAATATCTAAAATATATATAAGCAAAGGAAATGAAGAGGAATCAGAAAAAAGTTTTTAATAAAAAAGTATACAATAAATCCATAGATACAAAATAAGATAGTAGTGGAAGACAAAATAGATAAAAGGCATAAAGAACAAAAACAAAAAGGGCAGAAGTCAGTCCTTTCTTATCAGTAACAACTTTACACATAAATGGATTAAACTCTCCTCTTAAAAGGCAGAGATTGGCAGAATGAACAAAAACAGCATGATCCCAGTACACGCTGTCTACAGGAGACTCACTCTACATCCAAAGGTACAAGTAGGTTGAAAATGAAATAAATGAAATAGATATTTCATGTAAAAATAATCAAAAGAGAGCTATATTAATATACTAATAAAGGTCACCTATACTAATGTCAGGCAAAATTGACTTTAAGTAAAATGCTATTATAAAAGGCAAAGAATAAAATCATATATCGATAAAAGGTTGATTTATCAAGAAAATATAATAATTATAAATATATGCCCACCTAAAACAGAATATATGAAATATATATTTCATATATATTTCATATATTTCAAAATATATGAAATATATATTTCATATATATTTCATATATTTCAAAATATATGAAACAGAAAACTGGCAGAAATGAAGGGAGGAGTTGATAACTCTTCCATAACAGTTGGAGACATCAATGGCCAACTTGCAATAAGGGGAGGACAAGTAGGCACAGAATCAACAAGGAAATGGGGAACTACACCCCAGAAAAGTAGAACAGGTATTTTCCCAAGCGTACATGGAACATTCTCCAGGAGAGACCATCTGTTAGACTGCAAAAACAAGCTTCATAAATAAAGTTCAAAAGCATATCACCCAGCATACCTTTTATAACTATGATAGGAAAAAAGTTAAAATTAAATTTTAAAAAAATCTGGCAAAATCACAAATATGTGGAAATTGGATAACATTATTAAATAAGGGGTCTGTCTGGCTGGTGTGTCTTGGTGGATTGAGCACCAGCCTGTGAACGAAAGGGTCCCTGGTTCAATTTCCAATCCGGGCACATGCCTGGGCTGTGGGCTAGGACCATGGCTGGGGGTGTGCAAGAGGCAACCAGTCGATGTATCTCTCCCACATCAATGTTTCTCTCCCTCTCTCTCGCCCTCCCTTCCCATCTCTCTAAAAATAAATAAATAAAATCTTAAAAATAAATAAATAAATAGATAAATAGACAGATAAATAAGAGGTCAAAGAAAAAATCAAAGGAAAATTAGGGAATACTGTTATATGAATTTAAGAAACAACAACATGTATACAACAAACCAAAATTTATGAAATGAAGTAAAATGCCTTCTTCGAAGTAAATGTGTAGCTCAAGTGTTTGCATTAAAAAAGTAAAATTTTCAATCAATAACAACTTACACTTTAAGACACTGGAGAAAGAACAGCAAACTACACTCAAAGCCACCAGAAGGAAGGGAACAAATATTAAGATGTACATAAACAAAACAGGGAACAAAAACAATAAAGAAAACCAGTGAAACCAAAAGTAATGCGGCCGGTGTCACACATGAGCAGAGCAGGGCATCACATGGTGACGTCTGAAGCGGGTGGTGCACCCCGTGATAAATGAGGCCTTGGGAGAGGGACATTATTAAATTGCATGTGCATTCTATAGCATCTTCACACAGGAGAGGCAGCTATCATTTATATAGGCCAAGAGAAAAATAAAGGGAATTCGGGGCAATAACAGCAAAAGGAAATTCAGGAGATCAGCCAATGCTGTCCCTAGGAGGCACGCGGAGGAGAGGACTGTAACGGAAGAGAGTTCGCACTGAGAGAGAGCTTGGGGGGGCTTTGCCCACAGAGCCCCCCTCTGCCACAGATGAGAATAAGTCTGCCAAGACATGAACTGCTTGGGGAGGAAAGGTGGCTGATCTGTTCCCCCAAAAAAAGAGCAAAAAAAAAAAAATAGTGAATGGATAAGTTACAGATCTTAGTCAATAAATCATTCTGTGATCGACTTTTTTCTAGGTATAAAAATTATTGGCCACCAGAGGAATCAATATAGACATAGAAAAAAATTCAACTTCAAATGTCAACATATTAAAAATTTTATTTAAAAATTGGTGTTAACATTTTACATCTCTTAAATATAATTTTCCATAGACACGTCCATCTCAGAAATGCAGTGTTAATCCTTGTTTTGAGAATGTGTGGGAGACAAAATATACAGTGTTTTTCCCCCTCATTAGTGTTGAGAAGGGTTCTCCTAAAATGCACTTGAGGAGGCTGGGAAGGGTACGCACCACAGAAGACCTTGAGCAGAAAACATCTAATAAACTGTAGCTCTCTATTTATTAATAATGGCCAGAGGAGGGTTAATAATTCAGGGGAAGCCAAGGTACTTTCATGTAGAAGGTTAGGAAAACATGGGAAAGTATGAGAACCTGAGACTGAGGAAAGTGTCCATAAATTAAGGTTGGGCCAGGGAAAGTTTTGATGACCCAGCATGTAAATCTAGTTGTGAAGTCAATTTATCTAGCTTCTAGGACCATTCCTATTTGTTATTTATGCTTTTAATTTTGCCTTAGACAGCAGCCATAAGTTTGCTAAAAGAAATAAATATAAGATTCTCTCTGGGTTTGCCTTAGGGAATAAAACTAATTTCATACATCTTTTCCTCGAACTGGATTAGACCTTTTGAAGATAAATATAACTGTGAAATGGAAAAGAGATTGTTGAAGACTTAATGTGATTAGTCTTATCTTCAAAACAGATATCTTTTCTTCTGAGGTAAAAATGACTTATTTTTGAAGTTTAGTGGAAAAAATATTTTTTTCTAAGTGCTACTAAAGCTAGGTTGCAATAGTTTTTAAGGATTAGATGAAAATCCTGGAGAGCAATAATCAGAAGAGGATAAGCAGAACAATAGCTACTTTGATTTGGGCTTAAAGAATAAACTATAGAGTTGATTTTCCCCATTTATGAAGACATACACATTTCCTAAGACCAGCATCAGAAAAGTGTAAGATGGGTGACCAGTTGACTACAAAAACAGGTCATGTTATTTTAAGGATCTCACTAGATTACAAGGAAATAATATACCTATGTAATACTAGTGTTATTTGTATCCAAATAAATAAATAAGGTACTAAAACTATTTTTGAAAGCTATATTTGGTAAGTTTCTAACTTAGAATTCATTTTACAAAATTTACTTATAGATGCTAAACACTGGTATGCCATGTTAACAAAATCATCCTAAAAAACTAGAAAACTGATGGATATTACCAAGAGTAAGAGTTATGAAAATAAAAATGTGGACTAGAGCACACTATTACAATTACTAAGATGAAATTAAGTGTATCTGTCACAAAAGGCACAAACTTCCATCACAGAATAAACAAGTCCCAAGGATGAAACATACAGCATTATGACTATAATTAATAATATCGAATTATATATTTGGAAGTTGCTACGAGAGTAGGTCTTTAAAAATTAAATAGATTTGCTATCTTGCCAGTATTTTTCAAATTTGTATTATTTAATTTAAATCGCATGAGCAGGCCAACTGTTGGTGTCTTTAAGTCACCAGACCAATGGACAGAATTAAAGGGAATTTTAAAAGCGTTTTAAAAATTCCTTTGACCATCCCACTTTTCCATATTTATTTGTTACATGATTTTATTTGTGAGGGAAAGGGAGGTGGCAGGTTTTGCTCGTGGAATTTTATACATGCTTCACTTACTTTAACTCTAACTTATAATCTTTTCTTCTGAAGTTAGAAGTAACAATGTATGAAAATAAATCACTGTATCAGGATCAAAAAATTAGAAAATAGTAAAACCCGGATTCTTTTTACCAAAAGTCCATACATTTTACATGAAGCAGTGAACTGAGTAATCTCACTTACCTGGTTTTAGAAAAAAAAAATGGCATTTTCAGTGATAGGGTACAAAATAGGAAAACTTTCAAAATATTTTCCAAAGTAAGAGAATTAATTCTCATATGTATTTTCTTCCAAGAAAGATGACATCTTTTACTTACTCAGCTATGACTGGAAAAGTAGCAAATTTAGGAAATCATTTAGGATGTTTCTGTAATGTACTGCTAGAATTTCTTGAATTAAAAAAAAAAAAAAAAAACAGGAAAATCTCATAGTACTGTTGGAGTTTTCTGAATAAAAGCCAAAACAAGAACAAACCTACAGCTCAACTTTCTTTAAAAAGATGCTTGCTTCTTTAATTCTCACGCTAGCTCATACTTACATATTTGCAAAGTGCATTCCTAACACACACACATATACTACAAGTACAAGTATATGTACGCAGAAGCCCACACATACACCCATGTATCCTCTCAAATAGATACGTGGATAAACAGACACTAGAATAAATGCAGAATAACGGCCACAACCAGATACATAAGTGTTTAGAAATTAATCCCTGTAAAACATAAATAACCTGAATTTTTAAAAACTCAAGTGACTTGTCTTCATTTTAATGCTAAATATACTCCTAAATATACTACTTAAGCTAATTATTCTCATTTCCAATACCAGCAACTTTTCCGAGTTGGAAGCTGTTCATCCTGGTCTTTGACCTAGAGTTAATCCTGTTAAAAACCAAAATCCAACTGCGTAAATTTAAAGAATCTAATTGGCTTTATTCAGTGATGCATGAATGAGGCAGCATCCCATTGAGCGCTAAGCAGAAAGGAGCTCGGAAGTGCTGTACACAGTGGAAGATTTTTACCGGCAGAAGGGGCCGGGACAAGAGCTCCACTAGCAAAGAGCTCGCCACGTGCGGCAGGCGCGCCACCTCACTAGCGCTGACCAGGTGACTCCAGGTTGACTGGTCTAAGGTTCCATTCCTGGGGTGGTTTGAATTGTAAATTGGGCATTAAGCCTCCTCTTGGTGATGGGGACCTTAGCCTGGAACTCTCTTTGGGGTCTGTTGTCTCTTTTTTAACAATACACTAGCACTTCTTTTCATTTTTTACCTAAAAGTGTCCCCCGAATGGTCTTTACATTTAACATAAGTGCCCTAAATATTAAAGCTTTAAGCTCACCCACCCTCTATGCAAATACAAGCAGGTTACATCTCCGCAGGCTGGCCGAGTCACTGGGCTCTGTGTCGAGCCTCACCCCTGCTTCCCCCTGCGAACGCACTCCCCCTGCCCTGCACAAACCGGTCCGTGATGGCAGCCTCTGCCCAGAACTGCAACCTTCCCAACTACGCTGACCTAAACTTCATGTATCCATGATATCCCTTACTGCTTTACATTAAAAATAAATGACAGAAAATTTTTAAAAGAAACAATATTTTCCAACTATTTTTCATATTTGACTCAAACAAACATGAAGTACTTATTAGGTGAAAATGTGAAACATGGAGAAGGATTTTACAGAAGTTCTAGACTACTCCAATTTTGGAGACTCTTATTCCAACCAAGTCCCTTATGCCAACATGCCATGAGCCAAGCAATTTCAATCTTTAAACATTTTTCTAGTTGAAATTCACTTTTGATCTTTGCACACTAATTTGACAATAATGGGAGTAACACTATATTCCCAGCAAGCTGAAGGAGAAAAATCTTGTTAAGTGGGAGACCCCCTTGCCTCTTACACCTCCTCTCCTCACAGGATCTGCTCGATCTAATCCCCACCGCCACTCTGCTTCTCCCAGGCTTTCAGAGAAGGTGCTAAGAATGTAACCTTCTTTCCCAGACTTACTTGGGAGCCCAGAAACATCGATAGTTACATAAAGAATCTTAATCGCTATAAATACCTATATCACTACATTCCTCATTAACATCCCCAATTAAGGGAATTCCTTCAGGGTTATTTAAGAAACTTTTTTCCTCTCCATGACCCATCTAAGGTTTAGATTCTGTTTTCCGAAAATAACTTTCCTCTTCAAGCAAAATCTTGTCTTCCCAAGGGGTAAGGACACAGGATGCCTCTATTGGAACTCGGCCTAGAAACCTGGGCATTTCCGTACGAGACATGCACTTAGTACAGATAACAAGGGGATGATTTCCTAGTTGGCTTCCTTCACTGCACGTGTGGAATAAACGTATTTACGGCCCTTTTTAGAAGGGATGTGTACGTGGGAGGTGCTGAGAAAACCAGTTCCCGAGCTGACAAAAGCTTGCTAGTCTCTGTATCAACTTACTTGTTCTGTGGTTCCCAGTTCTGGCCTCATATTAGAATCCTCTCAAATTTTAAATTACTGATGCCTGGGTCCTACACTTAGAGTTTCAGCCCAACGATTCTGGAAGGTTACCATTCGGGTCCAATAAAAGCCAGCGGAATCAAATTTTTATCCAGAAGCCAGGAAGGGCCAGGTCAAATACAGATCTACTTTCTTCATGGAATGATAACAAACAACTTATCATTGTATAGATAGAACCATAAAAAAGTATAAAAGCATGTACTATTTAAAGTTTGTAACAACCTAACAATAACCCTAATTTAAAAATTCAATCTCAAATTCATTCAAAACTAAGTCTCCATGTCTTATCATATATATAGAATACCATAAATGTATATTTTATACCATTTATACTATACACACACACACACACACACACACACACACACTGACTTTCAGGAAAACCAGTCATGTGTGAGACATTTGCCATGATGAAGACATTGGAAGTATATTGTGTAGAGTGATTCTTTCAAACACAATTTAAGAAACGTGGATACTCATTTTTACATGCATGAATACTTACAGAAAATGTAACCAAAAATGTACAAAGAATGTCAAGAAGAGAAAAACCACCGCAGAGGACCCCAGAAACCATCCTGTTTTAGACCAGGGTTGGTTGGTTTGTCCGTCCGCAAGCACCGAAGCCAGCAGCTTGGTGTCCGAGAACCTCACTGCCCAACGTCCCTGCCCTGTCCCGAGAAGGCCGCTCTGCGGGGGAGGGTGCGGGACCACAGCTGCACGCCGAGACCGCCAGCTTCACAAGGACTCATCAAAACAGAGCATGTGTCACTGATAGAGCCTCGCCCTGGCCTGGACTAAAAAGGGCTTTAAGGCTTTCTGGACACTTCCTCCTCCACTTTCATCAGCTGAATCCGGGCCAAGAAAACCGAAGGATGTCATCTTGTCATCGTGCTCTGTAAAGCCCATTTTCAAATTCACTAGGACAGTACATTTAGAACAGAAGCCAAAATGTATGTGCATTCACAATTACATGTATTCACAAAGAAAATAACGGAGAACAAGTGATAATCAGCCTAATTGCTTTGATGTGCCGTCCATCATGCACATAAAATACAGGCCAGCCTCATCAGTGAGGTCAGCATTAGCCAACATCATCTTTGAGGCATTTCGTGAGCCAATTTTCTGGTCATTAACTCAGACCCCCTGTGCTAATTAGCCACAGACATAATGAAAAACAACTGAAGTGTTCTGTCTTCTTTTTCAACCTCAACTTTAATAATCTCCATTTAATTTTAAGAAAAAAAAAATGTATCAGTCCCAGAGAATTTTTTTCAGAAAAGTTACTTTTAAGAAAAAGTTATTTTTAGCCCTGGCTGGTGTGGCTCAGTGCAAACCAAAGGGCCGCTGGTTTGATTCCCAGTCAGGGTGCATGCCTAGGTCATGGGCCAGGTCCCCAGTAGGGGGAGCATGAGAGGCAACCACACACTGATGTTTCTCTCCCTTTCTATCTCCCTCCTTTCCCCTCTAAAAAAATAAATAAATAAATTCATTTTTTTAAGAAAAAACTGCTTCAGTCAGAGAGAATTTTAGTTCAGCTCAAGGGGATTTTTTTTTTTTTTTAGACCCTTGTGCTAATCCATAGCTTTATAGCTACAGTTAGTGGGAGACTTTTAAAACCATGATTCCAGATTTTTTCTCTTTCCTTTTTTTTCTTTTTTCCTTTTTATTGAATGTATTGTAGTGACACTGGTTAACAAAATTATACAGGCTCCAGGTGCACACTTCCACGACACATCACCTGTTCACTGCATTGTGTGCTCACCACCCCAGGTCAAGTCTCCCTCCATCACCAACTGTCCCCCCATGATCTCCTCCCCCCAACCCCCACTGGCAACTGTTATCCATGGGCATGAGTTTTTCTTTTTTTAATTTATTGCTCATTCCCTCTACCTTCACCCACCTAGCCTCCCAACACCCCACCCCCAATACCTGTCAGCCTGCCCTCTTACGAGTCTGTCTCCATTTTGCTTGTTAGTTCACTCTGTTCATTAGATTCCACATGTAAGTGAAATCATACGGTATTTGTCTTTCTCTGACCAGCTTATTTCACTTAGCATAATGTTCTCCAGGCCCATCCATGCTGTTGCAAAGGATATGATTTTCTTCCTTTTTAGAGTCAAGTAGCATTCCATTGTGTCAATGCACCACAACTTTTTTATCCACTCACCTACTGAGGGACACTTGGACTGCTTCCAAATCTTGGCTATTATAAATAATTCTGCAGTGAACAAAGGGGTGCACATATTCTTTCAAATCAGTTTTTGGGGGTTTATTTGGGTATATTTCCAGAAGTGGAACCACTGGGTCATAAAGCAGTGCCTTTTTTAACTTTCTGAGGAATCTCCATGCTGCTTTCCACAGCAGCTGCGCCGCTCTGCCTTCCCACCAACAGTGCACAAGGGCTCCCTTCTCAGCGCACGCTCACCATGCTGACAGGTGTAAGATGGCATCTCACGGTCACTTTAATTTGCATCTCTCTGATGGTTAGTGACACTGACCACCTTTTCGTATGCCTATTGGCCATCTGTGCGTCCTTTGGAGATGTGCCTATTCGGATCTTGTGCCCATTTTTTAATTAGACTGTTTGGTTTTTTGGTATTGAGTTTTCTAAGTTCTTTATGCACTTTGAATATTAACCCCCTATCAGGTGTATCACTCCCAACTCAGTGGGTTGTTTTTTCATTTTGTTGATGGCTTCCACAGCTGCGCAAATGCTTTGTAGTCGGTGCGGTCCCCTTTGTTTATTTTTTGTTTCCCTTGCCTGAGCAGACATAGCAGAAAAAAACATTGCTGTGAGAACTGTCTGGGATTTCACTGCCTATGTTTTCTTCTAGGATTGTTATGGTTTTGAGTTGACCCTTTAAATCTTTAATCCATTTTCAGTTTATCCTTATGTTTGGTATAAGAATACGGTCTGATTTCATCGTTTTGCTCGTACCTGTCCAATTTTACCAACACCATTTGTTGAATAGACCAGCTTTACCCCTTCGGATGTTTTTCCTTCTTTGTCAAATGTTAATTGACTTTAAACGGTTTATTGAAGACTTTCTGATATTTTCCAGAGGATGAAATTCAACTAGTCCCACTGGCATGAAAACTGAAAATTGGCTAACCGAATTCAGCGGCAGAGATGCTGAGCAGAACGGAGGCCCCAGAAGAGGTGAATGCCCTGGGAGGTGCCCGCATGGCGGGAAGTGGGGCTTCTTGTTTGCTGTACGGATTCATTCCCGCACAGGACAAAGGGTCTACTTTACTGCCCACCAGAGTATTTGGGAATTATTTGCTAGCTTTGTCAATAGGTTTTACAGAAACAGACATAAATGGTTCAAAAAAAAAAAAAAAAGGAAATGAAGTTGGTCTACAGCAGACTCTATTCTGGAAATGTAGATCAAATAATATATTTCACTCCATAAAAATGTTATCTTGTTTTGTGCTCTTTCCAGTCAACATCAAAAAATGGGACAAAAACAAACAAAACAGTGTTCATTAATTAGTTGATTTTCCAACGACAACAAAAACTAATTTATAGATTTTGTTCCTGTCTGGTTGTATTTTCCTTCTTGCTGAATTACTATAATTAGTCATGTTGGACTAGAATCTAACAATAATCTAATCTAAATAACCTGCAAATATTCTTCCAATTCTACCAGTTTATGATCCTTTGATCACTTTTGCATCAAATAAAAATAATCTCATTCTTAGAATATAAAAATACTATGCTATTTAATCGGTAACTAATGCTCACAGAAAATTGAAATTATGTCTCAAGACTAGTTTGCTTTGTAATGCTATTACTCTCTCCCTAAGAATAGAAGCAAAAACAATAATAATGAAGTAGATAGAAAATAATTGCCCAAATCATCCTTTATTTATAGTTTTGAAATCATTCTTAGTGTAACTAATAAATTTAAAAATTTACGTTTTCCTAAACTGTGCATTTGCACCCCACCCACACAGCCAAGTTTTCTTATACCCTTGTCACATTACAGTAGTGTTTATTAAGATGAGGGCCCCTGAAAAATGTTCTCTATTTGAGGAACTTATTAAGCATCTAGTGCGGGACTATTTTTTTCCTTATTTTCATCCAAACCTTGCTCTTTATTCCCTCACTTAACCATAAACTTCTGAAGCACAGACTGCTGTAATATTCTTCGTCTTTCATTCCTGTTTCTCTTTTCCTGCCCTCCTGTGAGTTACTTGATTCATGTATAATGTTTCATATTGCTTTACCTAAAGTGTTTTTGAGTATACAAGGTCTCTCCAGAAGGTATCCAGCCATGTAATACCCCCCAAAAAAGACATTTATTAAAGAAGATGCAAGAAACATTGTACACAGGACAATGATGCCTCAGTCTCCTTCAAGGTAGGCACCTTGGGACCTCACACAATTCTCCCAATCACCATCAGCTGCCTGTCTTATTTTCCTGAATCTTATCAGTGGTCTGAAATCTCTTCCTTTTCAAAGGTGATTTTAGTTTTGGGGAAGCCAGAAGTTGCAGGGTGAACAGTGTGGGTTGTAGGGTGGCTGAGTCACCTGAGAGATTTAATGTTTCACCAAAAACTCTGCCTGAGACATGATGCATCAGCAAGTACATTGTCATGATGAAGCTGCCAATCACCCGTTGCCCATAGCTGCAGCCTTCTGAATCATCTGAATAGTTTCTGCAGAAAAATGTTCAAGCTTAAGGCAAAATTGGATGCAGATCTGTTGCTCCACTCACCCAGTTATTTTGAATGCCATGACCACAAGTACACTGGTCACTCAACAGCATCTACCGCCCCCACTGACTAGTACAGTGAAATCATCATTGTTCACTCACGTGCATTCCAGTCCGCTCTCCTTGGCTGCCAGGCTACATCGATGTCACACAAACCGTTCTCGTTATATTAGCAATGGCTGGACTTCTTCCAGACAGACCTTGTATATTCTTATTAGCTGCTCTAACACAATGTCATACATATATTGACATGGTTAACTAATATTGGTGTTTTACCATTTCAAGTGAAAGACAGGAGACGTGCCCCATTTATATTCTTGTACCCTCTTTATACCTGATTGTCATAAATGTCTCATTTAACCACACAATGATAACCATGTCACCTACTACAATAATTTTGCTTTCAAGCACCTAATATAATTTTGAAGACTCAACTAGAAGAATATTATACTTAACTACAGTTTCACTATTTCATTGTTATTTCTCCAGTTCTGATCTTCAAAGTTTCCTTCTCTTGTCATTCTCTTTCTTGTTAAAAACTCCTTTCACCATGCCTGTGGGTGTTTGGTCCTCATACCCCAAGGAATCGGTGTATTGTGTCGAAGCTGTCATTTTTCTGTGTGTAAAGCTGTTTGTAGCGTTCCCATATTATCCACCTAATGTCTTCAGGGTCTAGAGTAAAATCTTTTCATTTTTAGCAGACTGCTTGTGACAAATTCTCTTGGTTTCTCTTCATCTGAGAATGTCATTGTTCCTGGAGGGTTTCACTCTTTGTAAAAAATTGTGGGGTAACTTCTTCCAGCAATTGAAAAGCTTTATGCTGCTTTCATCTGGCTTTCATGATTTCTGGAGAGAAATCTGCTGTCAGCTGGACTATGTTTTCTTGCAGGTAATGAATTCTCTCTCTCTGGTTGATTTTCAGATCATTTCTTTGTCCTCAGTTTTGAGTAATTTGATTATGAACTATGTGGGTGTTTATTACTTTAGGGTTATCTCCCTGGTATTTGTCCACCTCCTTAAATCTGTACATAGATTTATGTGTTTTTCTATAATTGGGAAATTTTCAGCCATTATATCTTCTACTTTTTTCTTTCTGGCACACCATTTTTTTCTCCTCTCCTTCTGGGACTCTAACGTCATGAACATTAGATCTATTGTTATTGTCCAGAGGTCCCTGAAATGCTGTTCATTTCTTTACTAAGGTTAGATAATTTTTATTGATTTATCTTCAACTTTACTCAGTCTTACCTCTCTCATCCCAATCCTGCTATCGAGTCCTTACAACAAGCTTCATTTTGGTTATTCTAAATATTTTCCAGTTCTAAAACATCCACTGAGTTCTCTGTATCCTTTGTTTCTTGATACATATCTTTTAAGCTTTTCAAGTGTTTTCATTGCTCACTGGAACATTTTTATAACACTATTTTAAAACCCTTGAATTTTTCCAGTATTAGTGCTAATTTTATGTTCACATCTGTTGCCTTTCTTATTCAAGTGAAGATTTTGCTAATTCTAGATATGACTATTTTTAATTGGATCCTAGACCACAACATAATTTTGCATATTATGTTACAGATTCTGGCTTTTATTTAAATCTCTTTGCTGTTGGCCAGGTCAGGAGTTGGGGTTCTTTTATCACATGCAGGCCCTGCAGAGGGTCACCAGCCAAGAGACACGAACATCTCGGTATTAGGATGGGATATTTACCTCCCACTTTTTATTCTCATCCTTGCTCTTTGGAGTTATTAGCTGAATCCGTGTCTTTAGTTCAATCTTTGGTACATTTCGAGATTTTTGCTTAAGATAACATTTTTCTGATTCTATTTTTGGTTCCCTCAACTAAAATTTCCTACTGTGTGCTTTCATCCTAAGACCTGATCCTACAATAAGACTTTTTATTGAGTCTCCCAAAGGGGCTTTTCTAGAGTCATCATGTGGATAATTATAAATTGAAGTTCCACCAGTCATAGGCATATACAATAGTTTAAGCACTGTCCAAACCTCAGCAAGCTGGAGAGCTGTTGTTGTGGGTTGTGTCTGAGTACACGGAAATCCCACAATTTATTCAAAAGAGCAGCCTTGTCCAGATGGAGAAAGATCTGGTTATTAACTAGAAAATAGCAAGTTGTTTTATATATATATATAACATATAACATATAGATATTTATATATATATATATATGGTAAGTTAAGTGAGAGAAAAAACAGAAAGGGAAGATGAGAGCTGGGTGTTTCACTTGGGTAGGAGGCAGTGCGGTGGGACAGGAGAGTGAAAGATGTTCAAGTTTAAAGAAAGATAGGAGAGTGGAGGTGAATTAGGTACTCTGAAATACAGTCTTGCAAAATTCAGGGGTCTTCTTGGTGCCCCTTTTATAAGGGCCTTGGGAAGCGAATCCAGTCCGCAGAGGACTATCAAAGCAAGAGGACTGAGATGTGGCTGAGAAGGACTACGAAGAGAGAAGGTATGAGATGCAGATTTGTGATCCATTAGAATCAAGGTGCCGGTTCAAGTTCAGAGAGTTACTGATCATGGAAAAGGGTAGTACCAGAAAAGAGAAGTAGCTAGTGGCAAAAATATTAGTAATTTATTTTTTAGTTAACTTGTTCCTTCCATTTGTACATCTACTTCCACAGAAAAGAGGTCTGTCCTCATATACCATCTAGCGTTTCAGTCTTGACGTTGTGTTTTTCTACCATGTCACCTCGAGTTGAGTTCTTTCAGTCTTCAAAACAACACTGGCCCAGAGCTCTCTATCCCTCAGATTAGGAGTAAGGGTTCGAGACAATGTAGGGGAAGGGCTTCACATCCTAGAAAACTACTTAATGTGTGAACTCTTTTATGTACATATCGTGGTTTGAAAATGTGTTTGTCTGGGGAGAGTTTACTCTTAATAATGTAAAAGAAATGCTGACACTCACTGAGTTTGGGGGAGGCTGAAGTTGGCGCTTCTAAAATTCTATCTGTTCATAAAATAAAGTTGAAAATAAAAGGACGTGACTTTGTTATCATGGGTTCATCTAATATCAAAGCTGAGAACGTAAAGCTTGTTTCATTATTAGCAGCGTGCACTTTGGGGAATTAAGACGTGATGAGCAGTTACTGTGGGCCAGGTATTGCTCAGGTGGTGTTCGGACATCTTTAATATTCAATGCGGTTTCAGAAGGTGGAGGAGGGAGTCAGAGAGGCTAGGTAACCATCCCACATTTCCTGGGACCCCTCAGCGACAGAGCTTTGCTCCAGTTGCTCAACTCCCTTGTCTTTCCCCCTCTTGCACTTCACTGTCGTTCTGCGCCCCCCCCAACTCCTGATACCTTCTTACCTAACACAGTTTAGCATTTCTTCTTCCCTCAGTCTTCTCCCAAACCAATTTTCTAGATCGAAACAGGCCTTTGAAGGAGGTGATTTCTTGACAAAATCTCTTCCCTCATTATGTTCTCTGATATTATCTATTGGGTAGAGGGCTCTTTATTTTAGCTACCTTAATATTTATGAGATTGAAAAGTATGATTCAATATTTTCAAAATGTTTAAATGCGTCTCAATTACCTTAAAGGCCCTCACTTGGTCAATCATGCCTACGTCTGTGTGCGTTCTCTGTGTTTTCATCTCATTGTCAAGTTTTAGCTTCAGGCGGACACTTACAAAAGCATTTCTACTGAATACCAGCACTACGAAGATGATCTGCTTAAGAAATATAATTTAATTAGCCATAAGATCAGTGAAGTGATAAATGAGTCAGCCACAGATGACATATTTGACACCAGTCCTCAAAGGAGGAAAGTTATTTTCTAAAAGGCATGTCAGCTTTAACACTGTCATGCGCTCATGACATGGAATTACCCAGAATACCTCAGAGACGACCAAGCTCAGGCCTGTCATTTATGGGGCGCAGATCATTCCCAGGGCGAGGCTGGGGAGTATCACCCAGGACCACTCAGCACTGTTCCCACATGTACAAAATGAGGCAAAGCCCAACCCAGGAGGTTTCAAGTTCTGGTGCTAAGTACAATATTTCTCAACAATTGCTCTGGAATACTCGTCAGGTCATTAAATACTAAGTAGTGCCATAAATTTAGTATGTTTTTATAGTTTTAAAAGCAGAGGTTTTATTATTTGCCTGGAAGAATCTTAAAATTGATAGGGACATTCTCTTTGAGCACAGAAAATCTCTTAGCGCGTCTCATTCATATTCTTTCTTTCCTCTCATGCTCCTGCCCTTGCCCTCTGGTCTCTATCTCCTCCATGTTTCTCTCCCCTCACAGCCTCCCACTCTCTCTGCCTCATTGCAAATAGCCAACATATTTTAACAGAATATGTACTGAAGTTGTACTGCTCGGAATTCATTTTTAAAAAGCTCTTGACCTAAATGTTGTTAATTACCTTAACAATTAAATAAACATGTTTTGAAATCTTCCCACTTTGTACAAGTATGCTAGGCACCAGGGGATCACACAGGAATAATAAGACGCAACTTAGCTTGAAACAAGGGACAGAAGTAAGTGCATATCTAACATAGTAATAAATCACGGCACTATGGAAACAAGTTTGGAAATTGACAGCATTGAGTATTCAGTCTGTATTTCAGGTATTTTAATTTTTATGCACTTTTCTTACAAAATGCTTGCAATTCAGGCAAAGACTACTCTGTCTTGATGTCTTATTTACTCCCTGTTCTTTTATATGCCACATAAATGAACTTATTATTAATTATAGACACAGTAGGTAAACGTAGTTTGCCGTTCCCGTGGAAAAGAATAATTAATGAATAATAATACAAGAATAAACTTTGCATTTTGCATACTCATCACTGCAAACCTCCTTTTGCCCCACCCTGTCTGCATTCAATGATCCAGTTGTATGATACACCCCAGACAGGAGAGGACAGAGAAACCATCACCAACTGATGACATATTTGGGCAGTTACAGAAATTAACAGACAAGAAATGCTGTTGCAGGCCCTCCCCAGCAGGCAAATGTGTCTCCTGTTGGCGTCGGCCATTCTGAATGAGGTGGCCGAACACCCTGAAACAAGAGTCCAGTGGGACTTGACCTTGATGTTTTATTTAGGCCCATGATGCACCTTCACTTCAGCTTACCTGCTCGCTCACTCGCAGGGCCCAAGCAATCCTCTGGCCGAACGCATCAGCGCTCCCTCCAGACCCTGGAAGTGGGGTATCTTATTGGCTCGGAGCTGACTCCAAGCCAATAATGCAAATGTTTAATCTAGTCTAGTGCAGCTGAGATAACATAAAAATAACCCCGAATTAAAGTACTGTAAAAATTATCCACAGAAAATAGACTTATTTTAAACAAATTATGAGCGCGTTTTAAGGGAAAAAGTATATATAAAAATCCATTTTCTTGTAGGCACTTCAAAGGACATTGAGTTTGTTGGGATTTTTCTGGTTAAAATATGATTATGCAAATAGTCTTTAAGATGTTTCTTAGGCAAATTTGCTTTTGCTAAATTTGAAAATATTTTAAATGCTTCCTGTTGTGTTCCTACTGATTAAAAACTAGAGATTAATACTGCATCTTAATATTGTAACACTGAACTCCATGACTAACTTGATTTCCACATAACATTATTGTAAAATATAATAAATTGATATTTGACATTTCTACTTATTTTTCAGTACTAAAAATCTGCTTAAACTGATGATGGGGTGTTATAAGCTAAATGTAAAAAATAAAGAGTTTTAGAAAAAATAAAGTGCTAAATTAAAATAAATAACACCTCTATTATTTCCCTTTAATGTTTTTAGGATTCTAAGAGACTCCAGGCTTTCCTACATTAATTTCCTTTTTATAATTTGTCATTATTTATCTTTATATAAGCAAGGTGAATTGATGTTAGTCTAGTCTTATTTTTATTAATATCATTAATTCTAATGTAATTATTTTATATAGAAAAAAGAAAACTGACTGCTGTATACAAATAACAATAAAATATACATACTTTTATAAAATCTAAAAACAAAACCCAGAATTATTGTAGTACCATATTTAAAGTTAAACTCTAAATATATATATGTGTGTGTATATATATTCTAAATATATATGTGTGTATATACATACACACATATATATATTACAATAAGAATGAGAGATATGCATGGGTTTTAATACACATCAAAATGCAAATATAATATTCAAAATTGGAGAAATACATTTCTTAAATATAGACAATCGTTGTTCTGGTGATTATTTGAAAAGAAAAGAGGAGGAGGAGGAGAAGAAGATGGTGGAATTAGAAATCTCCTTACATTTTCTACTGGTATTGATATCTGGAATTACATGATGTGCTTAAATATTTACATCCAACATTCCTATGAACTGCTTTTTGAAATGCAATGAACAATTTATCTCTTGCTGTGAGGGATAGTTAACTAAACAAAATAATGATTATGCACTGAAATTTAAATTATTTGTTTGTTGTATTACAGAAAAAAAAATGGTCCAATATTTAGGCGATACTCCTGATTCATAATTAAAGCCCTTGCTTCAACATTTGATTAAAATTAATTCTGAGGCCAGTAACGCTATAATAACATTTAGTGTCAATCATTTAAAAATTGTTCAGTGTCTTGAGGGAGCAAAGCTATTACCGGGTCTAAGAATTAGTAAGAGCGTCAGGCGAGTACATAACCTGTCACACGGCTGCTCACACCAATTGCTGTGCAAAGCACCGTCCTCCTCACAAGCGAAGAAGCCGCACAGAGGCCAGCACACGCTCACCACACACTCGAGGGCAGCCGGGCCCCTCCACGCCCCACGGGCCTTGCTCTATGAGCAGTTTACAGGATTTCTAACTGTGTTCATTCCCCATTGTTTTACAATGAGTGGGACACCAATGTGTGGCAGAAAACTTATAAATGGCTAGGTCATCAAGGCAGGAAGAAAGAAAGGGAGGGAGGGAGGAACAAAAATGAAGGGAAAAAATGAAAGGAAAGAGTTGTCCTACCAGCAGAGGTACTGGTTTTTGTTATTTCAAACCAAGAAAGATTAAACAGAAAGATGGAAGGATACATGGATAATTTTTTTAAAAAAATAGTCTACTTTTCAATTGTCAATTCTACTTTATCCTGTTGGTAAAGTTTAATCTGTAAAATCATATTTAATTTGTAAATGGTATTCTATCCTAAGGATATACCTTTAAGGGTTACATTTAAGAACCATGTATTCAAGTTTGTAGGAGAGGGAAAAATCGGGTTTTAAAAGAAGAAAATCAGGTTTTAATAAGTAAGCATGGGCAATTCAGATAGGCACGAGAATTCCAAAGGCAGGCAAAATGAGGCACAGGCCATTCTGGATGAGCAGGAGGAGGTACGGGTCTGGCCCTTCAAAGGTTCAGACAGGCCAAGTCGGGGCAAGACGAGAAGAGAAAACAGACACTTGCTGGGCCAGCTAGAGACCCTGGGACCCAGGGAGGACTCGGTCAAGGGCCTCGCTGGGGTCCTCCCCACGATCACACCTCCTCCATATTACACGTGGTCCTCCACGGTGATCGTTCTTCCCGGCCTTCTAGCTTAAATTCTTTCAGGCAGTTAGCAAAAAGAGCAAAGGTTCTTCCTGAGCCTTCTGGGCCTTAAAAATAAGCTGTTTAAAATAATCAATACCACAAAAGGGCATCTTTGGGGGTGACAAATGCTTCCCCTTCAAGTTGAGTGCAGCGTTCCTGCAAGTGCAGACTTGCCCTGCAGCTGTGACGGTGCCTCCAACAGAGGGTTGGTCGGAACGCGGGGGGAGAGCAGCTGCCCAGTGCCGGAGCACAGCTCTCTGGGCACCGGCCGGCCACCGGGAAAGGCCAGCGCGGCAGCGGCCGCTGGCCAAGCCACAGCGCAGTGTCGGGAAGCCCAAACAACATGTAAAGTCCCTTTTCCACATTGGTCTCTGGCTCCAGAATTTAAATGTCAAACCCTGCATGTTGCTGTAAGAAAACCATGTCTACATCCTTTGTTCTGAGCCTTCCTAGCAAATACCAAATACTCAGGGATGTAAGTAAACAGACAAGGGAGCTGTTATATCTGTTTCCAGCACTCAACGGGGCAGCTGTGTAAGGACCGCCAGAGGCTGCCGTTTTGGCTGTGGGGGATGGATTTGGTCTTGCCACAGAGGCTGGACACAGCACGCAGAGAGCGGGGCACACTTCTCTGCATTGGGCGCTAGGGGAAGGGGCTTGGCTTCTCAGCTCAACTATGCAATTGTAATTACAAAAATAATACTGTCCTAGGAAAAATATTACAAAGCAGTCACTCAAAAATGATTTTATGTCACCTTGGCAACATTCTTTTGAGGTAGGAATTTTATCATTTTGGTTTTAGTGAGAAATTTTGAGATACATTACAAATAAATTATACATTGAGAAAAATATATAACCTAACAAATCATGTGTTTTGCTTAACTTCATGATCTCATAAATGGCACTGATGGAGCAGTGGGAGAAATGAGGAAGGGGGTGTGGGAGGTTGTTTTCTAAGAGAAAAACCACTCATGTGTTTTATAACGACAAGAAGCCAGGCCATTCCTTAATCAGTCCTGTAGGTCAGTTGCCATAGCCTCGTTCCCAAGGTCCCAGCAGAGTGTCCTGCATGCGTGGGGATGAGTGGAGCTTGGAGCCAAAGGGCCAGGTCCAACTAGGGCAGATCCTCTGTCTCCTGGCTTTCGTGTTCGCTTTATTTATGCACTTCTGCTTGAACAAAAATTTCCTAAACTTAAAGGCATTTAAAACTGCCATTTTTTGATAAGGCCTATTATACCTTTACTCTGTGGTGGTGTTGGGAGAAAATTTAGGAGGTTGTTCCAGAAGTATTTAGATTTTCACATGGCGTGTTTTATGAGTTCCTGTGAGCACAGGTGCTGTGGTACAGGAACCAGCCCACTCCATCCTTCATTATCAGCCTAAACAGGAATCTCACATCAAAGCGGAATGGTGCCCAGAAACACTCTGTTAAACGATGAAGGTACAATTTATTGGAAACATTCATTAAGTCAAGAGGAAAATGTGACATTTAAGAGTTTCAAAGATGTTGTTTATTGATTTCCTACCTATTTTTCAATCTAATATTTTCAAGTCACCAACTCCTGTTTTTCATCAGAGAATTCCCATCAAGAGGTAAACTTTATGCTTTAAGAACTGCATCTACTGGAAAGTATTCCGTATTGGAAGTGTATTTAATTTCCCTTTCCCAAACTCATCGTGAAATCATGAACCAAGCATTCCCAGCTCCAACCTTGGAGGGTGCGTATCTCATATCTCTAAGTGCTTGATTTTCTGACTTCTTAAATGAGTGTAGGGGGTGCCTATTTGAATACAGATTATTTTAAGATGGTAATTTTTTAAAAAAGAGAGACAGCAAGAACCTTTGATTTACCCATTTAACTGTCTAAAGGAATTCAGATAGAAAAACTTTCTTAAAAGAAGGAGCTATTACCTTAGCATAATACAAACTTGAGTGTGACCAGGAGGAACCTAGCAATCTCTGTTAGATTCCCCTCTGCGTCACACTGTTTCTGGGTATCCCCCACAATTTGTTTACCAAACATGTGCTCTTTCTCATCACCTGTGAATTGCTTGCTTTCTCACTGAAGGTCCAGACCCGCGTGTCCCTCTCCTTAGCCCCAAACACCGTACAAGCCTCAACTGTCCAATTTGTCCTGAGTCTCATATTCTTACGGAAGCCCGCATACACATAAGTAGTAAATTTGGTTACTTACTCCTGTTAATCTGTCTCATGTCAACTTCACTATGAGACCAGTCAGAAGAACCGAGAAGGCTTGAAGGAGAATTATATTTTACTCCTCAACAAGTACATTAACGTAGTTAATTTTTTCAAAAGCATAGAAGAAAAATCATGTCCATATAGTGTTGCCTCTCTGAGAATTTAATTAAAAGTGCCACGATTACATTATTAAATGATGTTAATAAAAAATTTGCTAGAGGATTTCCAGCAAACTTAAAGGCCTGAGTAAATAATTACATGAATCAACATTTTTATTAAATTAAGTCATTTATAATTATGAATAATCTCAATTCCTCAGCAATTTGTCATTAGAATATTAACATACTCATAAATTTTATAAGGATAAAAAGCCCTGTAGCAAAGTTGTTATCTATGAATTTCTTTAAATTTTAGCTCTAATGTTGTTATACTTTATAACATAAAGCTCCTTCTCAAGAGGCAAAAACCAATCACAGGTAAAAGCAACAATAATTGTTTCCATATTCCCTAGACACCTGGAGGACTAAAACTAATATCCAACTTAGAAAACACTTACAACCCATTAGGTACCGCGCAGGGTGAAGCAAAAGTAGGTATATGTGAGCACACAAAACGGACTTTATCCTTGTGTTGTTATTTATTAATGACTGTGTTATTGTCCACAGGAACAACCGTAAACCCGCTTCTGCCCACCCGGTACGCAATGTGCTATTTAAACACAGACACATATACAGAGCCCCGCATTGACCCAGACTGTACACTGCAAAGACCTATTCCGCTCACACTCTTCCCGCATCAATCTTACTGATTCTGCCAAATGCGGTCCCAAATGCTTGGATGGCTGTAGCTCCGCTTTCTAGAGGAAATCTGATTATTTGAACATATTCTACACAGATCAAAGGATAATCCCTAAATCAAAGTGATTTAGATAACAGCCAAAGGATGAATCATCATGTAGGTGAGAAAATGTATACTGTGGAGTTAGCTATCTATCAGCATTATTTTGAATATTGGGTGGTATATAAATGGCAGGAGTAAAGAAAGGAAGAAAGAGAAGGAAGAACAGAATTAAGGAACAAAGGAACAAATCAGATTTATTGCAATTATATGTATGTAGGGGAGCCATCAGCACCTACAGAGGAAGGATTATAGATGTGTATGGCTGTTAGCAAGAGAAATCAAGTGTTTACAGAGTGAAGGAACAGATGGTGGGAATCAAAAAAACAAATCATAAGATAATTTAACTACATAAATACTTGCCTTACTCAGCTGCTACTAGGAAATAACCTACAAGTTAAAAAAAGTAGCTATTCGCCCTCATACTTTGTGTGTGTGTGAGAGCGAGACAGACAGAGACAGGGCCAGAGACGGAGAGAGACACGCTGGTGGGGGGGGGGTAAGCGGTGATGGAGGGGAGGGGTCGGAGGGAAAAGGAAACACTGGACAGAAATGCTAGATGCTAAACAAACCCGACAGTAGGAAATGAAATGCGCCAAAGAAGCAGAGTTTTGCCATCACAGAAGCGCCAACTGACACCCTAGCTCCAGCAGTGAACGATTCTGCCACAGTCTTTCCCTGAAGGGTCACAGCGTCCTTTAGGCAAAAGCTTCTTCAGACGCCTCTCACCCTTTCCTTTCCGTACCCTCAAAGGTCCCTCCATGATCTCACGTCTCCAAATTCAGCCTCGCAAAGTACACCTCACCTCCATCCCAAGTCCCCTAGCAAAATAAGGAGAAATGTAAAAAGAAGAAACAAACAAAACCACTTCCATTCACTGGAGCTACCCTCCACAGGGTACAGATGGATTTCCGCGATCCCCAAGGGAAACCCGTTAGGCCCAAAGATGGGGTGGTGCCCGATGTCTACCGAGCCTTTCCTTTTCCACTCAGAGTAGGGCACCTCTGCAGAAACTTCAGCTGCCTCGGACCCACTTCCTCACCTAGATGCCATGGGAACAGAGCAAGCTAACCTGCAAATTCCTCCTGTGATGTCATGACCATTGAAAGAAGCATTATTGTGTATGTGAACAGTTGTCTCTTAAGAAACGAAATTAAAATACAATGATAGTGTGGGAGATACTATTTCTGACTCATTAAAATAAATATTCTTGTATGGAAACTGTTGTGTATATATAACAGTCTATAAAAACATTCATCCAGATGTTTCTAGATTAATACATATACACATAAATAAACAAATAAATAAATATTCTTGGGATGCTAATGGTTGACTCGGAGGCATGGAGAAATTATAGATGCAATAAACAACAACAAAACAGAACATAAGCAGAGAGAAAAATCAAAGGAATTACCTAATTTGATGCAGTAATATTCACAAAGACAGCTGAAGAGTAATTTTTTTCCTATTAGCTGTTATTTTATCAGATGTTGTACAAGTGTGTACCCATATTTTACCACCCTCACTTCTAACTAGAAAATCAGAATATTCCCCAAAACATGAGGATGAACTTGTAAGAGTAGATTGTATATATTTACTGATGGTACAATTTCATAGTTCTCAACCCATTCATCTTCCTATCCATGTAGTTATCTTCTTTCTTTTTCTCTCTGTCATATCTATCTATCTACCTACCTACCTACCTACCTACCTACCTACCTACCTACCTAGTTTTACTATATTTGAACTGGACATGACTTCATTCAAATTCCTCAGTGACAATTATTTTTAAAAAGTCACTCCAGCCACGGACTGTGCTGATATTGGTTGTCCCCCGACAACCATTTCACGTTCTCACCAAAGCCCCCACCCAGAGGTCTGGTACATACACAGTGGAAGGGCTGGCCCCACGGGCTGTGACAAGCAGACATGAAAGCAGAGGGCCACAGGGCCATTCCCAACAAAGACAACCAAGGCTCCACACACATGGAAAAGACCAGAAATAACGCTGGTCTGAACATATGGAAAAGCCCCCAAACTGAAACAAATACCCGTATGCTTTGATATTTTCTTAAAAGTGACCATCCCAGATGGGCTGTCTGCTCTATTTTTACTCCTCAAACAGAGTGTGCATCTCAGACACACTCACAGCCCCAAGAACAAGTAGACACAGTCTAAAGTTTCCTACCAGCTTCCCGCGTGCGGCCGTCACAGGGAGTGAGTGAGCCCGCTTTGCAGAAAAGATTCAAGGATTTTAACACAGAGGAAAAGCGTTGTAAGTGTGTGCATGTGAGTTAGTCGGAAAGACATCATTTAAAAACCTTTCCTTTCTCCTTTGGAAATCGGTCTTTATTTTGAAAAACAAATCTAAGTTGATTAACCAATAACTTGATTATTGTACCAATATGTCACATGAGAGATAAATAAAATCACTATTTTCTTCTAAATAATATATAGATGAATATGTAAAATTTATTACTTTGTTAGCAATCATCAGATTTTTCAAAGCGACACGTGCATTCTTGGCCCGGATTGCTCCCATACTTGTGCCCTGTTTTGCTCTCTCATTTTTTTGCGCCATGACCTGAGGATTTATTTATTTATTTTGAGAGAGAGGAAGGGGAGGACAGAGAGATGAAGATGTCAGTGTGAGAGAGAAACATCATTTGGTTGCCTTCTGTATGCTCCCTGACCAGGGACCAAACCCGTAACCTGGGTATGTGCCCTGACGGGGGGTCACACCCAAAACATTCCAGGTTACAGGATGACACTCCAACCAGCGGAGCCACCTGGCCAGGGTGCTCTCTCATTCTCTAAAGCCCCTTCCTCTTCCCTGTTACTGCCCTTTAAATGACAGATATTTGCACTCTGCCTCTTAGGTGAGGAATGCCAGTAATTATAACTGAAATTAGAGCCCTGATTAAAAATATATAGATTGTCTAAAACACCAAGAAATAATTTCAAGTGCTGGCACTTCTTAATTAAAATATTTTTGAAGGATACAAAGACAGTGACCGTACAATTAATGTTAAAATGCATTTTTCAATGTCACGCACTCTGCCAAGCTTTCGTTTTTGTTAGTAACAGTGATCTTCAAAGTGATGCAAAAGTGCGTTCATATGTATTCTCATTTTGCATCAAACCATAATTTCATAAGAAACTTGTCCGCTTCAGCGGCACTGAACCCCTAATGCCTTTGGAAAAAAAAAATGGCTGCTTTGAAAATGACAAATTATACATTGCACATTTAATAATAAGTATAACCACACAAAAAACTATCTCTTCAGTACATTTTTTCTCCACTTTCAGTGTTTTCAACGTTAGGTCAAGCTGTCCTTGAAAACGATGTCAAAGAATTACGGGTGTCAGCACTTCCGTACATGGAAGAATGCAGCAGCCTTTCTGCCCTAGGATTCCAGCCTGCATGATTTATGCAGAACTTCTGTACATAAAGAAAAGGGTTTGTCTTTGAGGCCTATCTGGGTCACCCACAGCTTTGCGGCACCTGTTCTCCACAATCCTGAGCTATAAGGTGAGGAATGTGTTTATTCCATGCACAAGAATTTGGGAAAACTTTATTTTTAAAGTACTGTCTTTTCACTTACGAAGTTGGTGTGGTTCCCCTAGTTGAATGAAGGAACTTGCAAATGCTGGTAATGGATTTTCTTGAGTACCACTACTTAATCTGGAAATGGCTTTATAATTCTGTTTCCATTTCACACAGGATCGAACATGAGATTTAAAATAATCTATTGTAAGCTCTTCAAAGGAAGGTGATTGATGCGTGTGACCTGGGCACAGACGCATGCTCTCCGAGTTCCACACACACTTCCATGAACATCCTGACAGAATTTTACGTCTCTTCGGTCCTCGCTTCATCCAACCTCTACTCCCTTGTGGAGCCCAGGTGACCACAAGCTCACTGCCCATCTCTCCACCGCTGCCTCAGGATGCTTTGCTTACAGGTATCATCTCTGTAACCTTGGATTTATCCGGATCCAAGGCAATCCCAAAATCGGACACAGGACCTCACACACAGATGTCACTACTTGGCTCCTCGGACGGAGTACACCGAAGAGCAGAAACTATTCCCCGGTGAGAACCCTGCTCCTGCCACTCTCAGCCCTGACAGGTTAGACCGTCCGCAGTGAGTAAGCCGTCCATAGCTGTGAGTGCAGTTCCACACTATGCGTTAATCTTCTCGTAGTATTTTGGAAATTACCTCCCAATAAGGGAAAGGAGCACTCCTGGAACAAAAGGCACATTTTATATATATATATATATATATATATATATATATATATATATATATATGTATGTATGTATAAAAGTTGGGGGGTTTTATTTGTTTAATAGCTTTCTTAGGATAGCTTTAAGTTGCTTACTGGAAATCAGATTTTAGATCACGAAATCCACCTTTCAAAGTTTTCTTCCATTGATATACTTTGCCACTAGATAATTCTTTAATTATGATTCCTTAATGATTCTATAAGGCCCCAAAGAAGACTTCATTAATTCTCCATTTGCCCAGGGATTACAAAACCTGTAGCAATATTAAAGCAGTTCAGCCAAAAATACCGTGGAGACTGCTGGTGGGGGCAGGCCCTGCTCCTGCGGCAGCGGTGCCCCTCCCCCCACCTCCTTCCCAGCATCTTGCTCTCAGAACCACTTCCACTGCTGGCGCGTGTCTGTGCGCACTGCCTGCTGACACCTGCTCTTTCTTTGCACAATGAGGACAGGCGAACGAGGGAACCAGTGCCCCAAGCACAGCTCAGGGTGGCTCTCGCATGTTTGGAGCATGTGCCCCGCCACCCCTCGGAGCCCGGCGGGGGTGCAAGGCTCTAATTGCT
Source organism: Anoura caudifer (assembly GCA_004027475.1). Taxonomy (NCBI): domain Eukaryota; kingdom Metazoa; phylum Chordata; class Mammalia; order Chiroptera; family Phyllostomidae; genus Anoura; species Anoura caudifer. The sequence goes on along the minus strand of PVKU01001240.1, from coordinate 106,934 downwards.
CGCAGAGGTAGGTCGCTTGGTAAAAACACTCCACAGGTCTCCTTCCTTTTCTCTCAAACTTCCCTATTGCTCCACTGATTTTTCTGGAGATTTTCTTCCCAGTGCATTTCTTGTACTCACTTTTCTCAGGCTCTGTGAGAAAATGCAAGCTAAGACATTTGTCTTTAAGATGCCCAATTTTCTCCCAATTTTCACATTTTTGAAACTGGCATGCAACATCGTATTTGGCACCTGTGTTTAGATGGCTGCTTGCTCACAACACACCCTTCCATGGCCCGATCGGTACTGCTATGATGCTTCACTCCCTGCTTCACTCCCTACCACGGCAACTGGCCTGGTAACAGAAGCGTCTGCCCCACGCTGAATCATTCCCACCTTGTCCAGGACGTTAAAGCTGAATGAAGGGCCACGGGGCTCGGGAAAGGCCGTGGCCCAGAGAGAGAAACTGAAAACTCTTTGGCTGACGTCCCGGCGCTTTCCCTGCTCTCTTCCTCCCAAACTCGGTGGTGTCTGTCCTTTGGGCCGTGAGTCTGTCTCAGAGCCTTCTGGCCACCATCCCTCCCAGGACCATTTTCTGTCTCATGAAGTGCCTCTCTCATCCCTCCCTCGTCACAAGAAAATAAGATATACATTGTATATAAGTATATATATAAAACATATTATACATTTTATTATGTGTTATATAGTCATATATTATATATCGAATATATATTGCACTATATATCATTGTATATTTTATGTACATACATTATATGTTATATACATTATAAATATTCAATACTCAAAAGCCACAAGGTATTGGCACAAAATTCCTGATCATTTGTTTTTCTCCTTCCACCAAGAGGGTCACTAACACTTTTACTTATTTTTCTCTTAACTGATACACAAGTTAATAATACCAACCACTCTGAATCATTACTGGAAATATAGTAAACAGATGTCCTATAATCATCAGAGTAGAAACACAGTTTGAAATCAGTCAAACACCAACTATCAGCTGAGAACCAGAAGACTCACTTGAAGTATTCTGAGTGGTCGCCCATCGTTTGGAAGGCACCACACCGAACACATGTGAGAAACGAGCGGTCAGTTCCTTTCATTCTGCACTCGGTCTGCAAAACGACTTTTGGGGTTCCGATTATTTACTCACAACGCACAGGTTAAATCTTTCCCTTTGTAGTTCACAAGCATACACAAGTGTAACACTCTCACTCCAGTTCCGAATTCCTAGGTGAAGGCCCCAGAAAGGGCCAACTCTGCTTGAGTGCTGACCGCCCGGTACCCCCGAAGGCCAGGACGGAGGAATGGTGTTTCACCAAAGGGCCGCTGAGGGCCCCTCACTGTCATCATGAGGGGATGTGGGACTGGGAACCGCTGCCGGGAGGTGTCTCTCTATTTTGGAGAGGATGTCCACACATCTCAGTTCCCCTGAGGGTCCCTGGGTTATGTCTATGTGTTAGGCACAATTACTATCACTGTCCCCATTTACAGTCAAGAGTCCTCCCTCCCTTGGCTGATCTGTGTCACCCATCATTGAGGGCAACTCTGTCCTTTTGCTTCAGAGGACACCTGAGACCTGGAAAGGTGAGAAGTTTTCAAGGTCACCCAATGAGCAGTAGATCTAATAGTAGAATTCGGGTGCGTGGTATACCATTTTAGTTATTAGTTTACATTGTTGAATCTGTTCTCTTTTGTTACTCCTCCATCCAGTGATTGACAGCTTGGTGCTACAGGCTAGGGACTCAGTTCAGCAGAGTGTAGTAGTCAAGAAACAGAGCAACCCCAAGTTCACTTGGTAAAGGCACCATCAGAATCAGCATCCTGAACAACGTTTAAGACAAGAGAATACTGTCCCGCAGAACTTTTCTTGGGATGCCAAGTGCTATTGTTAAATAGAGTGTAATTCCAAGCCATTGGTTTTTGTTTATTTCCTTAACATTTGCTGAGTAGGACGTAGTCTTAACTCTGTCATGGAGGGTACTTGTGTTCTTTTTAAGAAAACAACAGCCTAAAAGTTTAAGCATTAACTAAAGATCATTTCCCTTCCAACTGGCCAACTAAACTGGAGAATAATGTCTTGAATCTTCTCTCAAAACACACATCTTTACGATGATAAAATACACTAGAGATGCAGCCCCTCGGGGAAAATATCCCATTTCTGGGGAAATGGCCGTCTTCGGAGGTCGGTGTAAAGCAAACTTGCGAGGGAGGCCAATGCACCAACATTTCCATATTCTGAAACTGTTCCTGCTCTGTATCTGGGCGATACCGTCCGCCCCGCCCTAGCCTGCGGTCTCTGTGGCTTTACTTTCCCATCCGTTTTTACTTTGAAAGTGTTCTCCTAGCAAGGAATTTTTACGTCTCCATAAAAGATACGTGATCATTAGGTATTCTGGTATTCTATAAAGTCTTCTCTGTAAAGCCCAAACATTTGGAACTCTAGGAGTTAAGTTTTAGGCAGTAGCAAACTGCAGCATCCTTTGGGGTATGTGAGATTTAGAACTCCTCAAACCTCACCGAGTGTGTGACCCCCTAATTCACCCACTTCACCTGCGGGAAGGACGGCTCTGCCTTCTGGTTTAAGGGTTTTGTGTTTCTAGCAAAGCTGACTGACGACCCCTTCATGATCAATAGTTGCTATATATTTCAATGCCAAGGGCTGAGAAAAAAAAAAAATTACAGGCAGAAGATGGGATTTAGATGAGTTTCATAAGGGAAAGCTTTAGATTTTTGCGTTTTGATAGGTGATTTGCAGAGGAAGCCGAATCGCAGCTTTTCCCGATCAACTCTCAGTTTAAAGTGGGAGCAGAGGCCCAGGGCTACGAACAAGCGCTCTGCAGTGTCCGCGGCGACCCTGCGACAGGGAGGGGCCCTGCCACATGGAGGGGCCCTGCCACACGGAGGGGCCCTGTGCATGGAGGGGCCCTGCAACACGGAGGGGCCCTGCCACATGGAGGGGCCCTGTAACACGGAGGGGCTGCTGCGCAGGACCTTCCCGTTGGGAACAAAGCATCTCACACTTTCTTTATGACATTGAAAACAAGGAAGTAAAAGAAATATTAAGACCGTAGTCTCATTTGTTATTAATTGCTATAGCAGAAACGCAAACATCTTTGGTTTGTTTTTTTTTTTACAGTTCATTATTATTATATGTTTTGTTGCATTTTGAATAGCAGAATGTTCTGAAGAATTCATGAAACACTTAACTACCAAATTTCAGGATTAATCTTTTAGCTTGTTGGTCCTCAATCTTTAATATCATATTTCTAATTACAACCACAACCTACCTAGTTCATGAGGAGGCAGTAAGAAGTAATTTGATGTTATTAGCATACCCTTTAGAAATCTTAATAAGAATGCATAAGATGGCAAGGAATATTTATCAGGGGGTGCTGAAATGTAGAAAATACACAAAAGGAGTCGTTTTAGGGATAACTAAATTAAGCATCCATGAAATAGTCTGGAATTTTCAGCAGTATAATTTCAAAGAGAGATATCAGTGATTAAATTAAAGGTTACTCTGTCTCCTTAAATGGAACTGGGAAAAAATACAATAAAGCTAAAATTAAAAAAAAAAAAAAAGAAAGTTACTTTAGAACTTCTAGCTGAGTTTAACCGTCTATCACCCATATATGTGCATGTTTCTAATTAATTCATCAAATCATAACCCAGTAACTAGAGGGGAATAATGGGGAAAAACAGGAGAAGGTCCATCCAGGTACATTTATAAAGGACACACGGACAAAGCCAAAGGGGGTAGGTTCAAGGGTGGGAGGTGGGGATGGACGGCGCAGGGGGCCGTGGTGTGGTGCAAATGGAGACAGCTGTCCTTGAACCACAATTTGAAAAATATATTAACAAGTTGCTTTCTTACCCCTTCCAAAATAATTTCCAGTCAGCTTTGTCCTGTCACTAGCCATCCTGAGTTTACAGTCACAGACGGAAACACGGAAGGAGCAGCCCACACGTGGGGGGTATCCCTTCGTGCTCTCTTCTTGAAGCTTGTTTGAAGCATAGTATATGAGGGCATTCTCTCTATAGCGAATCAAAGCTGCAATACTTGAATCAGTTTTCAAATTAAATATTTATCTTCTAGCTGTCTAAATCCCTGAACTTGGAAGATGTTCATTCTCTAACTACTGGGTTATATTCTTTTTAAGTCCAACTGAGGAGCCACATTCCTGACGAAATAAGGAAAACCTTCTCCAGACTTTTACATGTTGCAAGGTACTTGTTTAGGCCGACTAATTCAGAGGGGAAGAGGCTAATTCCATCCGATTTAAAAGGTTTCAGAAATGACAGGTGCTCCCTCCCGGGAGGTGGTGCATGGTTCAGAAAAACATCTCGAGCCGAGAGCCTGGAGACTTCGCTTCTACTTTGAACCCTGACACTGTGTGGCCGAGAACAAGTTATTTTCCCACTAAATGGACTTGAATCTCGTCAGTTGTTGAAAAGAATCAGTCATTTTGTATTATTTCCACAGTCACGTCCATCAGGAGAAACAAACGTCCATCAGGATTCAGTCACGTCCATCAGGATTCTGTGAAGCACAGCGGCGCAGCAAGAACGCCCAGGTAACGCCGACTACAGGGTCTGTGACTGCAGCTCTAATCTGTCAGCTGGGAGATTGATATCCAGCTTATCAATTGTTCCCGTGCAGAGTGCTCATTTTGTACATTTTGTTTCTTTTCTTTTATGACGTATGTTACTAGAACAGTTTCATTGATACTATTTCTTAACAAGCTGTATTTTCTCTTAGAATGCACATGGCTAAAGACAAAACCTGGGTCTCCCAGGATTGTTCAAAATCCAGCATTCTTGTCCTCTGATTGAAGTATCTTATTACTCTCATTATTTTTCTCCACTTTCCTTTACCACATTTCAATTTAAACTCAAATACTTAACTTTGGTTTCTTTCCCTTCTTATTTTTGTTATTTCACATTTATTAATATGCCACTGTTTCCCTTTATTCAAAGTATCTAGAATTTAGGAACAATTAGAAACTAAATGAGTGTAATAAGATTAGAGGACCAAAGTCGGTTGCTTTCTATATATCAGCAGTGAACAAGTGAAACTTGAAATGTATAAAACACAATAGCATTTAAAACAGCACTCAGAAAAGGAAGTACACATAAATGTAACAAAATACATAGAGGACCGAGAAGCACAGCTATGAAATGCTTGTGGAAAGTAGCAAAGGACATTCCAGTTCATAGAGAGATATTCTGGGTTCAGGAGCTGAAGACCCCGTATCGCTGAGATGTCGGTTCTTCCCAACTTGATCCAAAGAGTCAAAGCCATCACAGTCAATACCCCTGAAAGCCGTTCTGGAAAGGGTGATCCTAAATTTTATATGGAAAAGAACTTCTGGACTAGCCAATGCAATACTTAAGAACAAGAAAGTTGAAGACTCCCTTTATCTGATTTCAAGTCTTACTATAAGGCCACAAGGGTCAAGGCACTGGGATAGTGACCAAAATAATAGTCACATTCATCAATGGAACAGAATTTTTAAAAACCCAGATACAGACCTATTGAAATACAGTAAACTTATTTTTGACATAGGAACATAGGAAGCTGAATTCATGTATTTCCAGCAAATGGTGCTGGAACCATCACAAGAAGAAGAAGATAGAGAGGAAGGGGTGGAGGAGGGAAACCTTCACAGACACCACATCACACCTTACATAGAAAACTAACTCAAAATGCACCTGACACTTCAAACAGGTAACACAAAGCATCTTGGGAAGACAAATATATTTACATAACATTGAGTTTGGTGATGACTTTTTAATAAGACACCAGCAGTCCAATCCATTAAGAAGTTAAGTTGGACTTCATTAAAATTTAAAAAAATTCTACTCTGTCAAGTCACTGTTAAAAGAGTAGAAAGACAAGCCACAGACTAAAAATAAAATATATGCTTATAAAACTCTGATAACTGATAAATTACTTGTACCCAAAATATACTAAGAACTCTTGAAACTCGAGGAAAAGAAAAAACATAATTTGAAAACAGGAAAAAATTCTGAACAGACATATCTCCGAAGATGGCAAATAAGAATATGAAGATATGCTCAATAGTATTTTGTTGTTAGTGACCTGTCAATTAAAACATAATAAAATAGTATTTCACACCTACAAGAATAGCTAAAATGCAAAAAAGAAAATATTAACTGCTGGCGAGGATGTGGAGCAATAGAATATCTCACTCATTGCTGGTGGAACTGCAAAATAATCTGTCTACTTACAGAAGGGAGATTGTTGGTTTCTTAAAAGGCTACAAATAATACACAATCCAGAGAGTGTGCTGATAGGGACTTGTTACTCAACCAATTTAAAAAAATAACACCCACAGAAACTCTTATTGCTCTACATTATAAGACCTACGACAACCAAAAATATTGAAAAATACTGATGGAGGCAGGGAGAGATACGAAGCTGTCAGCAAATTAAAAACAAGCAAAACAACACAGCAAATTTTTGAATCCACTTCTTCTACCATAAGGCTGAGTGCCAGGCAGTTTTGCTCAACCCTAGAAAGTCAAGTCGAACACAGCACATTCCCTCTGGGAGACACTTAAAATGGAATTATTTGGTAATATGTCCATAGTTTATACTAAACTGATGCTGTAATTATGCTAGAAAAAATATGACGTAAACCACTAGGTTTGCTTAATCTGAAGTGAACTTGTAAACATTGTGGGTCGAGACCATTAAAATGAGAGTTAATGTTTAGACGCTACCCCAACTACTGCTCAATACCGAAGGGAGCGTAAAATCCCCCTCCCCAGTCCCTGCAAAGCACAGTTCTCTTTCCATTCAAGTCACTCGGGCCGGGCCGGGGAGCCTACCCAGCCTGAGAGTTCGGTCCCCGCAGCAGCCAAGCGGCTGCCCATAGGCTTTAGCTCAGCGAGACTTGTGCTCTCCGTTCTTCCGAGCACTTGGGAAACCAGGCTTTAATGTTTACATGGTTCTCACCAAAAATAAAAGTGATGAATTTGAAAACAGTATTTTTTTCTCTACTTTTTAAAAAATGTATTATTGTATTTTTTTTCCACCTTTTAAGTGATCAACTTTTCACACACGTAATTGTAAAGGGCTACTCTATGTAAGTGCTGAAACAAATATACTCCACGTACCCTTCAAATGTAATATCTCTAAAAAGATATAAATCTCTGGGTACACGTATGTTTACGTGATACAGCAGGTGTTGGAATGTTAAAGAAACCCTACGCTTCCTTTAAAATAGAGGTGCTGTATCTGGTACTCTGTACACACATATGCTCCACAGCTGAGCCAGAAGACCCAAAATAAATTTTTGTTTCTTAGACCTTGTGTATCCATATTTCAAATTACACACATACACCCCCCCAAAATGTATACATCTTATGTTGGGTGATGCCATTTAGGCAACAAGTCACTTGGCTTCTTACTGGTGATGTTATTTCAAATTAGATTACCTTAACTAACCTCCTATTTATAATACTTTATATTAATTTTGGGCATATTTATGAAAGCTGTTTTAAAATCTTTGCCTTCTGATCCCATCAGCTTTCATTTCGGAATGTTTTATTGATTAACTTTTCTCCTGATTATGGGTGATATTTTCCTGCTTATCTGCTTATCTGCTTGTCTGGTAAAGTTTTTATTTGTTGCAAGACATGAGTAAATGTTATGTTTTTGAGTGTCTCTGTTTTGTTGACTATAGTGAAAGAATATTGAGTTCTGCTCGAGGAGATGATTCATTTACTGGTGAATCCCACACCCCGGCAACACCGAGACTGAATTAATGTATTGCAAGAACATAAAGATCCCAGAAAGTGAAACTACTTCAAGGAGGCATGGGCTCTTCAACTCACACAGTCCTGCGGGCATTCAAGCCTGGGATCCTTGATCTATAGAATATGCCCTTGAGCTAATTTTGCAGACTTCCACCCAGCCTCCTCCCACGGACCCCTCTCTGCCGAACTTGCCCCTTCCTACATCTGCAGGAACTAGGCCTGTGGCGTCCTGGAGGTCTGTCTGTCTGCTCAAACACAGATGTGAGAATGCCGACTGGCCTGGGGAATGTTACTTGTAATCCTAGAGGGGATATAATAAGAATAAATAAATCTCGAAGAGAAAAACACTTCTGAAAGTCTCCTTCTAAGCTCTCAGCAACTCCTTCTTTCCTTCTGTTTAGAAATCACTTCAAGTGCCAGGGAAAAGTCATCAGCAACCTACAGGGCTGATTTTGTACCAATGAGAGCGGGCAACACTCCCCCACAGGCCGGATGGTTCAGGTTAGCCATGACACCACACCCTTCACAGCGAGCTCCAGAATTTCTTATATTATGTGTCTGTAACCCACGCATCGTATTTCTCATTACAGTTTTCTTAGGCTACTGCTAAGTGACTTCACCCTTCCTGAGAGCCTGGAGCCAGTCCAAGCAAGTCCTGGAGGTTGAAAGTAAAGGTGAAAGGTGATAGAAAACTAAAGATAACTTTTTAGCAAACAGTCAGATCAGGTCCTAGCAAAGTTCAATGTTTTAGACAACTATTATTTTACTGTATACCTGTTCAATACATTTGCAGTACTGCATATGAATTAGATGAAGGTCATATCCATTTCCCTTTTAGAAAGCTGTCAAATGAACTTCCAGGGAAAATGCAGGGAGTGGACAAAAAAAGGGCATATTCTTTTCTGTCTCTCTTTTTTCAATGTATAAAAATAACCTTAATTTTCATGATTTTTTTTTTTGCCTCATAATAATCCTTTAATCTGATCTCAACAAACTGTATGGGCAACCTGTCAACATCATGGAAATATCCCCAAGAAGCTCAGGGTTGGCTGGGGTCTCACAACTCCAGGCCCACAATGTCAGAGACCAAAATCGTTTTGCAGAAAGTGACAGGGGCTCACGCGGCCCTCGCCCTACACACCGGGGCTTCAGACGGGTCTTCTGCATGCGGCTCATTCTGCTCAGGGTCATCAGCAGAAAAATTCATAATGCTACCGGCATTAAATCCTAACATTCTCCTTTAAACTTTGTCCTTGTGATGTGTTTGTGTGTGTGTGCAGTTGGAGAAAGAAATGTCAAATAGTTGCTTTGAAATTTTCAGGAACACTTTCCCCACTGGCTTCAATAGCTGCTTCATCCATTTAACATCTGAGAGAAAAAAAGAAGTTCCAGGTGACAAATTTTTCTTATAAGATAAAAAACAATATAAAGTTTCCTAAAGGGGAAAATCCCTTGAAACAAGCTGTTTCCCTTTCTGCTATGGGATAGACATTTTCCCAGAAAGTAACAAACTTTTAGGAAACATTTCCTTTTAAAGTGCTCTCAGCTCTTCCTTCCCCAACCCCTGAAATCAGCAGACGGCAATCTCATATTGAGTTTTTCTGCACCGTGGATGAGAGGCTCTTAGCCCCTTTACTTAAATATGTGTAGTATAGGAGATTCTTTTCTATCTTAGAAGCAAAAACTTGCCAATGGAAACAATTAATATAATTAAAATTACGTATTTACAACAAGGCACAGAGTGACTCTATGTTGAAAACTATGGAGTCTGTTCACTTGTCTGTATTCCCAGAATGGAAAACACAACACACAAAATAAAGATTTTACGTAAAATATTAAAATGTCAGACAGCATAACCTGGAGAATACGATCATTTTCTACAGCTAAATAGAAAGCATGGAATTGGCCCATTTTCAAAACATACTTCCCAGACCACCTTCCACCTGGGTCATGCACACATTAAAATTCTCTAAAGATGAAACCATGTAAACAAACAGCATCTGAAAAACCTAACCCGTTACAACCGCAATCCAACCTCCACACAGAAATACCATTGTTCGAGACTTCCTCGCCAACTTATTAAAAGGCTAGCATAACGCAGGGAATGGGGATAACTGTAATTGAACAACAATAAATTTTTTTTAAAAAAAGGTTAGGCAAATAAGTCCAACGCACGTTTCTAAGCACAAGTCAAGTACCTGGTAGAAAAGAGGCCGGCGCGCAGACCGCAGGCGGTCTTGTCCGACAGCCTCCGCCGCTCCCCCAAGCGCCCCAGCCTCTCCGCTCCGGGTCGCTGGCAGAGCGGAGGGCGGAGCCCTGGCCCTGGCCAACTCGCACCCAGGACAGCTGGGCCTCCAGCTCCTCTCCATTGAGACAGAGACTTCTGGGAAGCCCCTGACTCACTTAGTTTGCTTAGAGACTAGATGAGTTCATTAAAAATAAACTTCTTAATCCAAGTTTATAAGTCTTTATAGTCACTAAATGCCAAACGCACCCTGTCTGGGTCACAGCCGCCCGGGCTCGTTACCAGCCCCTAGAAGCCAGCTGAGCTCAGAGACCCCGACCCCCCATCACTCTACACAAAGGGCCGGTTAGCTGGCTGCCTGGGAGCCCCAGAGCAGTGGAAGCACCAAGGCCTACGTGGATTCTCAGCGCACAGTCTCAACTCTTAGGCAACTGTGGAAAAACCCACATCAGCCTTCGTACTGCTCATGGCCAGTTAAGTGACTCGGAAACAGACCCAACGCCGTGGCAGGGTTCCGAGTCCTCCTCAGTCTGTGCGTGGAGAAGCCCGCCTCCGACCACGTGCCTGAGACCACCTTTTCTGTGTACCATGCGTGACATCCAAACCTAAGACAGCCACCAGGTCCAAACCTCCCCTGCACCGTAGTCCCCAGGCAGGTTTAGAGTGTTTTGGATGGAAGCCTGCAGGCAAAAAATACAAGAGGAGTTTATGTGTATAGGGTGTCAAAGTACACTTTCCCCAGGACACGACAGGTAAACTGGCACTGGAAGGACGACAGGGAACGTGGCAGACAGGGTTCGAGGCGACAGGGATATTGAGATGCGGCCCAGAAATGACTTTTCCAACTAAACTGCAACCACTGCCCTGCGTGAACTTGATGACCCCGTCCAGCCGGTTCCTGTGGCGTCACTTCGATAAGCACTGAGCCTCCCTGATCACACAGGTTCCTGCCTCAGCCGACAATACTCGTGAGCACCCTCCAATCCACAGCACTAACGCCGCCTTCCCCAGGAGGCGTGAACTGACTTCTCCAGACGAAGGTGGCCTCTCCCTTCCTGCTCAGTTTTGCAGATTCGAATTTTTCATACGAAGTCACAACACATTAGGTCAAGCTTTAGTGAGAAAAAGAGAACATTGAGTCTGGAGTGATATTTCTCTAAGTATTATACTAAAAGAATAAACAGATAATAAATACAGTTAATCATTTTCTACATGTAAGAGGTTCTCACCTAACATGTGTTGCGTGAATAAGTAAAATTGACCTGAGAAAGACTGCTTTCTAAAAGTAATGTCAACCTGGCTGGTGTGGCTCAGTGGACTGAGCACAGGCCTGCAAACTAAAGGGTTGCCGGTTCGATTCCCAGTCAGAGCACAGTTCTGGGTTGCAGGCCAGGTCCCCAGTAGGGGGTGCACAAGAAGCAACCTGTTGACATATCTCTCACACACCAATGTTTCTCTCCTCTCTCCCTTCCCTTCTCTCTAAAAATAAATAAATGAAATCTAAACAAAAAAGTAAAAGCAATGTCAAGATGCTGAGTGTTTGGACACTTCTTGCCTGCTCTAACCAGGAAACACTTGGGTGCTCCCTTTAGCCAGTTAACTTCCAATGAGCTAACGTAGATAAGTTAGCCAAGATTGCATGTCAGGGCACACTTAGTTTGTTTATAAATCTGAAACACATGGGCAAGACTCTCATGCCTTCAAGGACGTAAGTATAACTCCGCCTCTCCGTTATACTACCCTTTCTTCCTCGTGTGCTGTAAGCCTTGTCAGACGGCCCGATCATGGTTGGCTAAATAGGAACAGTTGGCTAAGTAGGATTTGTTCCACATTATGAAGAATATCTTTAGTCAAACTATTCTCCTGCTTTAGAATCCGCTACCCTAAAAAGGACCTTGAGAGACTGACTTAGTCCATCAAGATCCAACAGATAAGTCTACCCTAATTTTGACGGCAATTAGAACAATAACCCACAGTGCTGCATGATAGCTTCCTCTGTCTTAAGGGTTCCACTACCAAGAAAAGAGACTTTCCTTGTATGTAATCAATGTAGAACAGAGAAAATGAGGAGGAAATGGAACTAGCTTTTAATAACAACATCCAATATTCAAGGCAAACAGGGTACTAATGGCTTTACAAGTGCAGAGTAGGCAATCCTGGAGAACGCCAATGAGCTTCAAATGGCCCATTTTATGAATGAGAACATTAAGAATTGAAGAATGTGTGCATCGTGCGCAAAATCACATAGCGAAGGGCAATGGAAATTCTCTACAGAAAACGTCAGGGCTCAGTGAAGGGGGTGTGGCAGGAACCCTCGGTTCGATTACATGTTTCAGCGCCTCCTGGAGAGTTCTCACTTGCCCATCAGCCAACAAACTCAGTGACACTTCCCGGCACCAGGCCCTCACATTCTCTACTTTTCCTTAGGAAACCCAGCCTGTGGGAGGCACATGCGCGCTCATGTGCACACGCATACACCCCTCAATAATATCCCCTGGCAGGAAATAGAATACAAAGAACCTTAACTGAATGCTATACAAATTGAAAATCAGACGAATAAAAAGAGCTCAAGAAAGTTAATAACATGATAGCAGAAATTAGAAACCCTTTAGAAGTGCTAAAAAATAGATTAAATCAAGAAGGAAAGAGCATTGAGAAAAGAAAATGAAAAATAGGGGAAAATATAAGAAAATTGGTTCATTAATCAAGTATGGCCAACACATGAATAACAGGAGTTTTATGAAGACATTACAGAAAAAATAGCAGGGCAAAAATAAGTAAGTGATTTTGGAAATATTTTCAGGGCCAGCCAAGAAATATTTCCTCATTAAAAGAGCTTACATGAATCTAGAAAAGAATATGGAAATAGATTCTTGTTAAAATATATAATTCAAAAATTTCAAAAGAGTGGGTCAAAAAGAAGACCCTAAAAACCTCTGAGATAGTTAATATCATCTTAATATAGCGAAGAAAGATACAAGATGAAAATCTAAGACTACATGGTAAGAAATAAAACATGTAAAACAAGAAAATGAGCTACAAATAATGACTGACCAAGAGGGGCCAGAAAGGAATGAGGAAGAAGTCTCCCCATGGAAGCCAATATAAAATTGTGTTCAAATAAACGCAAATGTCAGTGAAGTCGAGGACTTGCGAAGTGTCGAGGAAAGCAAACACTGCAAGGTGCTCATTATTTTAAAGCAACGCAGAGATCAGTGTTTGTTTACCAGCAGGCACTGTTTGGTGGAGTGGTAGGTGGACGTGACAGATTCAAGTGGGTTGAAAAGGAGGGAAAGGAGGAGTGGAACCTTGCCACTGTAAGGAAAGGCTCCCAAGAGTCCGGTGTCAAGAACGAGCATACATACAAGGCCACGTCTGGAGGGCTTATGTGGGTGTGAGGGGACGCTTTTCAATGGGAATGACAGCAGCAGGCGCGATGCTGGTGAGGGATGTGCACCAGACCAGGAGTAAGGTCGCGGGGAAGGCTGCAGGCGAAGTCCGGAGTAGGTGCAAGTGGACCGGGGCTTTGAGGGGTGGACGTGTGATACTCGTTGCAACAGCAGGGAAGAACGTCAGAGTGGGTGCCGAGGCAGGTGCGTGTGTAGTCTTGTGAAAACAAGGAACCCCATCTTGTTACTGTCGCTACGATGCGTAAGAAACAATCGTTCCCTTAGGGCAACAATGCAGGCTAAGTTGTAGCTGTGAATAAAGGAAAGTACAAAACGTGCTAAGCCGGGATGCCCGGCACTTCTGAAAGCTCGTTTGAGACTGAGTGCACTAACTGTACGCACATAATGATAACGACGTGCTGAGAGCTGATGAGGATAACGGTGGAGGAGGATGGTTAGATGGATTCAGTACATCTTAAGGGATCAGAGCTTTTTTTTTTTTTTTTTTTAAAGAAAGAAAGAGAAAAGGAATGCTGCCCCATATCTCAATCCTGATACATGCATATATGCAACTCACCTACCTCTCCCAGACATGGAGGTAGGTATCTGATCCAAAATCAGTGGTTCGGTTTCTTCGCCAAAAATTTTCATTTGGGAAACAGAATGAGTTACTTGAATGTGTGGAGCTGAACTGACAGCCTGGGAGCTGGGGCTGCCATGGGCTGGGGCAGCCGTGACCTGGGGCCACCGTGGGCCAGCCATGATGACCCAAGAACGCAAGCTTAGGTAAGCAGAGAGAGCTGGGCCGTGGAGAGAAGCAGGAGGATCCAGCCGACACTCGGGAGAAAGGAGGGAGTAAGAAAACGTGTGCCCCAGAAAGGTGCAGTGAGTAGTTTTATAAAGGACTTCAAGTTCCCAGGCAACCCTAGTGCTTCTGTGAGGTGGCTGATCACATTAAAATATAACCAACTTCAAATAAGTTCATTCACACTGGATTCTATTCCAGGCAACCAAGTGCCCCTGGCAAAGAAAAAAATTATTGTGGTAATGTTTATTTCAGTGCCAGGCTGATATTTATATCAGCTAAAGGAGTTGACAGAAATTTATTTAGACCCATGGTACATGTAAATTAAAGGAATGTAGTTTTTCACATAGGAACAGAGATAATTCATTTCAGCGGGCTAAAATAAGAGTGGATCAGGAGAAGGTTTTTTCTTGCTTTTTTTGTTAAGACCCTTGTTCTGTCAGAATTTCCCCAAATAACATATAATCTTACACTCTCTTTTGGTTACCGACAATGACTTTGCCATCGCTGACATCTGTGCTTTCAAATATCTTTTAGATGCGTGTTATGCTCATCCCGAAAACAGTGTTTAACTTATCATTTGACATTTAAATAACTGACAATTCGCAGCTTTAATGAGAATTGTCACAAGAATCCATGCCATCCTCAACTCGGCGCTTAGTGGTAATTTATTTGTGTAGCTAAACAATAAATTGAAAAGAAAATTGCAAAGCATTGCAAAAAGCAGAAGTTGGCTGAATGTTTAGTTCATAGCATAATCATTGAGATTTCATGTAATAAGAGCTGCCGAAGGTTGATAGCAGACCTACAAATATTAATAAGAAATTTCAAATATTACCATTCATAAAATATTACCATAAATAATACAAGACATCAGGGGAAAAGGACACACTGGGTTCTCTCACGAGGCTTTGTAAAGACAAAATTCAAAATGGCTCTTGAGAGAATGAACTGAGGAACTAATTCCAAAACAGGGTGACTTTATATTTGTGTATTACCCCTTTAATAATGAATTACCTAGTTTGCTCGCAAAAGAAGACATTTTAGAATTAATATCTGTTCTTTTTCTGACGTGTGAAACAAGTGCAAAGCTTTACATAGGGGTGGCATTGTCAAATTAATATTTGGTGAAGTTAAGAGGATTATTCCAAATTTCAGTAACAAAGAATATGGTATGCTCATTCTATGCAAGATTAAACATCATCTCTAACATTATGTTTTATTCTTAGTATTCTACATCTAAAAATGACTTCTGTGTATGCTCCTGCGCAGCGGCGGCAGCCTCACAAACTCCAACTCTCAGGCCCCAGCCCCGCCCCGTTTCAGCCAGTCACTCTGATGCATGTCCAATTTAAGAACCACTGAAAGTCACCAACGTTAAAGCGTTGGGCGGGGTGGGGGTGGGGGGTTAACATGAAGATAGAAGAGCTGCTGCTTGAAAGTGCAGAGATGCCAGGACAAGCCCGATCCTGAACCCTCACCGGTCGCCAGGTAGTAAGTAAGGATGCGTGAGAAGAGCAGCCTCACAAAGGAAGTCGGACCTTATCTAGAACTTGAAGGCGGAGGGAATGAATGGTCAGTGAAGGAGCAGAGGTTGCTCAGTAGTTGTTAGCCATCGTATACCAGTTCCTGGGAGAGAAGGGAAGGTGGTCAGAGGAGGAATACCCGGGAAGGGTTTGGGGAGGAAAGGAGTACGACAGTGCGGTAGCGGGGAACCAGAGAAAGGCAGCGGACAATCCAGACAGGCGCCTGCAGGTGGCGCTGCGCAGCCCACGGCCCGCCCACAGGTCTTAGACTGGAGCTCACTGGATCCAAGTCTCGGCTCTGACACGCACTGACTTTGTGACTTTCCATTAGCTTTGTTTCCGGTTTGGGGGATTCTTTTAAATCTTCAAAATAAAGGGGAAAATATAGTAGCCATCTCAGAACTGGTGTGAGTATTAATAAGCCCCATCTTGTAATATGAGAAGGTCATGTTTCTGTTAAACACCGAATTGCAGGGGACTCTTAACTACCTGTGCCCAACTGGAACGCCATCTCTCTCTGCAGGTTGTCGGGGAGGGAGGAGTGGCCTCGAGGCTCAGGGAAAGGTGCCTCGGAGAGGAGGCGCCGCAGGACACCTGACTCGCCTGTGACACACAGTTCCAAAGTACACAGAGTTGTTAGAAGGGAATGTGCTTGCGACATTATTCACTTCAAAAAGGAAGTGACAAAAGGAGGCCTTTTTATTGCTTTGTAGTTGTCTGTTTAAAACCTGTTTTTAAAAACCCACAAATCTTTATTTAAGGATAAAACACTTTGAAAGAATAAGTGGGTTCATATAATATGTTATTCAAAAGCAACTGTATGCATAAAAACATCAATTTTCCCCATATTATGCCATAGACTCAAAGCAATTTCAATGAACTTCTTGAAAACAATTCTTGAAATTAAAATCAATGAATGACTAAATTAAAGATAACTCAGAAAAGATTAATGCGAAGAACCTAGTTTTAAAAAACTCAGTTCATTATAAAAACATAATATGTAATATATGATAGTACTACCCCCAGCTCAGTGATGATAGGAATAGATCAGAAGGGATTGTCCAGAGAGTAAACTGTGTTTAACAATTGATTATACAATAATATAGACATCACAAATCAAATGAGAAATATTTGGTAAAAAGACTTGGAATAATCAGCTTAAAAATTTTGTAAAAGTCAATTGACATTTTATTATACATATCAAATTCAATTTAAAACTAATTACTCATTTCATATTGCAAGATTATTTCGTGAGGATTGTGCAGAACGGTATGGGGAAAGCTAGAGAAAACCACTATCAGGGAGAACCACAAGCGGACTAAACGAGGAACGAAAAATGAGGACTAAGGGTAAAAAAGATAAGATGGAGTTCAGAAAAAAGAACTTGTTGGTGAAAGATAAATCTGGAAGACGCAGTTTTCAGCCTTAAGAATGCAAGTGAATAACAGCCCTTTTCATGGAAGTAGGTCAGGCCACGTAGAGAAGTGCTTATGGAGCAAAACCTTTGAGTGCAGCCTGCGACGCACGCGAAGCCCAGGACTGCTGTTGATAATAACAACAGTCCCGAATTCACCTGATAGGTCTGGGATGGAAATACAGACTTAGAATTCTGCTCCTACGGAGTATTTGAAGTCACATCAATGCGATGACTCGGGGAGAGGATGTAAGTGAGGAGAAAGCTAAGCACAGAACCCCAGAGTGGCCGCAAGATTACAAGCTGAATACTGTGTCCCAGAAAGCACAGAAAAATTGCCACTGTCCAAGGGAAGATTACAAAGTATTCAAAATTTACCTACCTGGACAACTAAAAGACAATTAAGGAAATTTCTTGTATTAAACAGATACTATAGATAACAGGTACCAAAATTTCCTGAAATAAGAATGCTCTTTTATGTGAGTAAAACATCTTAGAATGACTCCCATGGGTCACAGAAACTAAAAAAGTCTCACATAAGCTCAAAATAACTCTTCGACGAGGGCCGGTGTGGGCCTCCCAAGTCATTACTAACCTTTCTTTTTGGATCCATTGAAAGGTCAGGCCATGCTCTAGGGCATTAACTCAACTCCTGGCCTAATAGCGGGCGTATTCTAAAGGCTCATCCTCGCCACAAAGCGTTTCTTGAACCTAGCTGATGCACTGGGCTCTCCGATGCTTCCATGCCAAGTGGTAATGACAATGGACAATTAACGCAAGCATGACTTCAAAAGACAAGGAAATCAAAGCTCAGATACCTTGGGGCAGAAAGGCTGAGTGATATCAGCCACAAAATAACGGATCAGACTAATGGTGGTGAGGGAAATCTAAAGTGGATGATTAAGGAGAGCAATTATCAATAGCAATTATAGTTTGCTACTATGGCACAGAAAATGACTTCCAAAACCTGGTGACTTAAACATATCTGTGTTCGAAGCCTCATCATCTTGCAAATCAGGAAGGTGGGGAGGCCTGGCCAGGCAGCTGTCTCTGCTCCTGACTTTATCAGCTCAAGAAGCTTACTGGGTGCTGGGGACCTGTGTCCAGCTCAGCTCGCAGCTCACTCTCAGCACGCAGGTCACTGCTGGCTGTCGGCCAGGAGGACGGCGGAGCCAGCTGTTGGCAGGGGCTCAGGGGGGCCTTTCAGCCAAATGCTTTGGCTCCTCTCCACGGGGCCTCCTCACCACACACAACTGTGTTTGGAGAACGCGCATGCCAAGAGATAAAAATGGACTCAAAAGTCTCAGGAAGTCAATTCTTTGCATTGTATTTGTCAAAATCACTAAAACCAGCCCCGATTCGCCGGAGGGCGACTGTACTCCCCCCTCAATGAACGGAGGAGTCTGGAATCTGCGGATCTCTATTCACGTACCGCATGGCCAGTCACGACATCAGCAAGTGCAGGCCGATTTGATCATCCTCTTAAGCCTTGACTAGAGCCGAGTTACACTTCTTTCTAGATACTTTAGCCCTACCTATTCTTCTGGGTCTTGCCCAGTTACCTGTTTCCTGGCCTGGGCGGCCACTGGGGATAATCTGATCATTTCTCAGGTGAAAGCCCTAATGTGACAGTCACATTCCCTGCCCCTTCTCACACTTGTCTCACTTGTCCCTAAAGGTGGGACCTGGGTGTGGACTTAGCCTGGGCTGCACCTTTCATGGAAGAAGACACAGAAATGCTAACTCCTAGGTCCAACCTGATCGGACCCCAGAAAGGCATCCCGCAGATTGAATTTTTTCAATAATAACTTTAGTAAGTTATAATCCACATGCTCTAAAATTCACCCGTTTGATGTATACGGTTCAGCGGTTTTTAGTTTACTCACAGAGTTACACAACCATCACCACTGTCTAATTTTAGGCCTTTCTATCACCAATGGGTTGAAGCTTGATCGATGAGAGGTGGAATGAGCAGCAGCCTGGAGACAAATGGCTCACCTTCCGCCCTGTGACAGAGCGCCGTGAGATGCTGTAGTGCCCTGTGGCCTCTCTAGAGATGACCGGCTCAACCACACATCCCACTGTGGTTTCCTGTAAAACAGGTAGCAACTCAGAAACGCAACAGCTTACATTTGCTTTCCATCCTGTCGGCTTCGCTAGCCCTTTCCAACGCTCATAATTTTCTGGAACCAAAACACTCCACATGTGTTAGCACGCGCTCTCACCCAGGCTTGGTTTCCCAGAGCCTGGGCAAAACACAGGCATCCAGAACCCTCACGTTCTGACTTCTAGCCTCTCTCCCTCCGCAGGTGCAGCCACAGCACTGTTCTCCAATTCCCTTAGGCTCCTACTTCCAGGGGGCCCGCTCCTTTCCTTTTGCTGCCCCTTTGGTCCACAACATACAACGCACTTCCTAGTCATTCACCCATTCAGATCTTGTTTTTCCTTTGAGGCCTACATAAAAATTCCTGTTGGATATGGTCACCTCTGTTTCCTTCAGGCTCCAGGGGAAGCATTTACAGCAGCCGGCCGTGGACCACGGTCAAATGTCACCATCGTCCCTATTGCCTGCCAAATGTTAAGACCACTTTGGAAACAGTTTCTGGTTTCTTCTCCTTTGACTTTGTGTCCCCCAAGTTTCTGGGCACAATGCCTCGCACATAGTAGGGGGTCAAATGCTGAAATGGAGAATGAGTTTCATAACAGAGAAAATAGTATTTCAGAGCGAAATACTGCTATTAATTTTGAATGAGGTTAGTATAGCTATTAACCATCCTACTTGCCCTGAAGGGTTTCATGCTGCAGAGCCTTTGAAATCGTCAAAGCACATTTTGCAGAAGATCTGAATTATTTCATTGTAATATTTCTCTTAGCATGAAAAAAAATCACACTGAAATTGAGAAACAAAGAGTCATCTCTACATTCAATTCTGTTCTATGTAAAAGTCCTTTAAAAATATGTTTTCCAGAAAAGAGTTTTGAATGTATCTCCAATAAAACTAAAGAACGCAGAAATTTAATAAAACACACAGAAATTTTGTTGCCTGAAAAATATTACAATGTAACCAGAATATTATATTTTTCCCAGAAAACCCAGAATCCTTTCCCATAAGAACACACTGTTGTATGGTATTAGCTAACACTGAAATCTAATCAACCCCCTAATGCAAAAATTTTGTGTTTATCGCCTGGTATGTTTCCTGCTTTCTAATATTAGACAGTATCTTTGCTGCAGCCAACTTGGGCTTTGCCATAAATAGCAGTGGGCTAGTACATCATTAAATACTGTTATGCTAATTGCATTTCATCTGAAAAAAAGTCATAACATTTGGTGGAATTTACTAATGTGCCTTGTTTTAATTTCCAGGACACCAAAACAAGCTCAAGTTATTACATTATACTAATAATTAAACGGTGGCTCATTTAAATGATCGCAAACAACTAATGATGACAGTGCCATCATCAGTCTCCGCCTCATCCACACTCCAAATTCTAATGACTTGCTACTTAGAGCCCTGACGGTGAGCTGTTAATAACGGCTTGTTCTCTGAGCCGTGGGGAGCAGGCTGTCTGGGCAGCTGACGTGGGGTCGCAAAGGATGGAGGGACCACAGGATCAGAGCTCCGCTGAGGTAGTTCAGACACCGGTCAGGAGTCTGCCTTTTTGACTTAACTCCTCACCCATCATTTAAAAGCACTAGAAGATCATCAAGAAGGAACTAAAAATGTTTCAATACAGGGCAAGTCAGAATAACAGATAAACTCAGATACGCAGAAATGTGATTTTAAAGAAATGTCCATTAGTTCTGTAAATGGCCAGTGCTTCCCTTGGGGAGCCTTGCAAACTGTGGACGAGTTCTCTGAATCTGGGCCATTTTCTCAGGACTGAGCTTCCAGAATTTCAGCCTGGATTCAACTTTTACAAATGTTATTCGTGACAAACCTCTATGGTGTTCACGCAAAGGTCAGCGTCCTCAGTGATAAAAATCGCTATCACGTACTATTTATGTTCACTTCTTATTCTTGGCACACTTCTTCTCCTTTTTTGAAACCCACATATCTTCTATCCCCACTCTGCTCCCATGACCAGGCCACCATTACCTATAAAACTTTTATTCTGAGAATGATATTAATGTGAGCTCCATGAGAGCGGGGATCTTCATCTATTTTATTCAATGATAAATACCAACCACACAGCACAGTCTGTGGACTGTAACTGGTTCTCAGTAACGATAGTTGAAGGAAGGTCGGAAGAATAAAAGGAAGAAAGGAAGAAATGCATAAGGGGAAAAAAGGACAAAAGTTTTATTGACCTACTAGATACTTTTCTCTATGTATCTATAGTATCTCTTTAACAGCAGTATATCAGACAGAGAAATTGACATCAAGTTATTTTACATTAGATATAGGATAATTTTGATGACATGATAGCGAAAGATTTGGGCATGTTTAACATTCCTTCGGGTTATTTTAGTGTCTTCCGATTTGCTCTCCGTAAAGATCAACATAGGAGTTAATATAATGTCCTACCCCTGTCGGTAAGCATATGAAGACATTCCTGTCTGGGTCTTTTGTTTATATACAGAGAGAAAGGCACATGGGTGCGGGTTGGTATCCAGGTTAAAGAAGGAGACTGCATCAGGCCGCGGTCTTACCATACACCTTCACGCAAAGAGGAACGTCTCAGCAGACTCATAGGTGTGAGGGTATTACTGCAGCTGGTACACTGATCCAACAAGTGACACTGAAATATCACTTTAAAATTAAAAAAAACTTGAGCTTTATTCCAATTCCCTTCTCTTTGTCTCCTGTTAGCAGAACATTTTTCAAAACGATGCGATACCTGCTGTGTGGACATGTTATTCCCTCGGTGCACAAAATTAATCTCTTATTAGCATCATGTTCACAAGAATGTCAAGGAATATCTCCAGGGGATAAAAAGCACAAACAAAGGTTTAGCTTGGCCCAGTCAAGGGAGAGAAAAGTAAAGAAACAGTGAGCTTTAAATAGAGTTTTAAAATAAGGTCGACATGAAATTCATTTACATTATCATTTAAATAACATGTAAAAATAATTCTATCAAAAAGGCTGCAGACAACGAATACTGAATACTTGGCTCTAAACCACTAATTTTAAGTTTGCTGTTTTCAGACATCAGCAACCTGTAGTTCAAGGGTCAAAACAGCTTCAATATAAAAGAAGTACAAGGTTAGAGCCATAATCTGTAGTGGATAAAGGCGTGTTACCTCCATGCACAATGTCTGCCTTAAAATCAACTTCCCATTTTCTGGTTGTGTGACCTTGAGCAAATTTTCTGTCTCCAGTTCCACATGCAGCACAATGGAGAGGAATCAACCTACTCCTTCGATTCGTGAGGACTAAGTACGTGTAAAGCTCTCAGGCCGGTGCCAGGCACACAGCAGCACACGACCCCGGAGTGTGCCAGCACCTGGAGGGAAGTCCAAGGCAGTAATGAGACCAGGCATAAGCCCACTGCATAAACTTGGCAATGACTGACTGTACCAATGGCAATATGAATAGGGAACCGAGGACTGACGTAAGAGCTCCCTAGGAGTTCGATTCGGCAGGACTTCACAACTGTCGGAAATAGGAGATGAGATCAAATGGAACAGGATGATTCTCAGATTCCTAACCTGGACAACTGGGCTAATGATTAGTCCTGGTTGATGGACAACTGGGCTGATGATTAGTCCTGGTTGATGGACAACTGGGTTGATGATTAGTCCTGGTTGCAGGTACCAGAACATGGCATGAGGGACTAGTTCAAGGAGAAAGAGTGAATTTTAAGATATGTTGAGTCTGGAATGCACCTAAGACCTACAAGTAATGACATCTAGAAACAGGTATTTGGTTCATGTAGAACACAAAAAGTAGTTACAGAATCATACACAAATAAGTAGTTAACCCATGGCCAGGTTATCCCACAGATGTACGTGAACTTACTCAGATTAAAAGTGTAGATAATGGAAGATATATTGGGTTATGGTAGGGGTTTAGACAGGAATAAACCATAGTGAAAAATAACTTTTCGTGAGGGTCTGAAAGAA
Source organism: Anoura caudifer (assembly GCA_004027475.1). Lineage (NCBI taxonomy): Eukaryota > Metazoa > Chordata > Mammalia > Chiroptera > Phyllostomidae > Anoura > Anoura caudifer. The sequence goes on along the minus strand of PVKU01001240.1, from coordinate 83,704 downwards.
GCTTGCTAAGCAGTGCCAACTGTATCAGGACAGTCATGGAAAGAGCCCTTAAATCCACTCCTCCCCCTCTTGTCAGGGCAGGACCGTCCCATCCAAGTCCTGCCTTCCTACCCAGAAGCCCACGAGACTCACAAGCCCAGCATCTCGCTATGTGAGCCGCAGGAGCAGTCTTTCCACGCTGCTGTTGCCTTCAGCACGCTCTATTCTTGACGTGTTTACACTTCTGTGGTCCCAACTGGAACGTAAAACCTCTGGGAGAGCGTCTGTTCTTGTTTTTCTTTTTTCTTCCACCTTTGTGCACACAATTTTCAAGATCTAACATACTTTCCTTTATTTCTTAGAATTGCAATTAATGAAAGCCTATACTATTTTCAAGAGCCATTTAAAGTTTCACTTCCTTTCTGACACGTATTTGGATCAGTCCACCAATCTTTCACGCAGTCTCTCTAATCTCTCTGTAACTCGATGGCTCCCCGGCACCGAACACACCGTTTTCGATACCTAAAACATTATTTTATCTTCCGTGTCATTCTCCACCTACTCTTCTATTCTTTTTCTTCATTATCAGCAGGCCAGAAGTCCGGATTTCTCCCTCTCTCTCAGCCTCCAAATTGGCCTACGGCCCATGGATCACACCCCGGCAGCCACTCACATCCACGCCCCGCGGACTCTGCCCACCGCCTGTCCTCGGTGCAGGTCCAATCCCGGTTGCTCAGTCAGCCCTTCCAGTGGCTGCTCAGTGACCTCAGTGATGAAGTCCAGTCACCTTTAAAACAGGACTTCTCAGCATCTGTTACCAGCCCGTGTCATCAGTCCCTCCTCCCAGCGCTTCCCATCTTCACGTCCTGTATTCAGCAAGCGGACAGGCAGTCTGTTCACCAAAGTACCTCCACGTGACTTCCTACATGACAAATATCCTTTCCTCTCCCACATCCCCCGCTGTCCAGATCCGTACTCGTGTTCCCCAACCCCCAGGAAAGCCCTTCCCCTTTCTAGGCGGAAATATTTTATCTGTTTCTGCCACCCCCTGTTATTCATATCCCTAGCACATGCCTTTCTTTATTACAGTGCAATTATGTATTTACACATCGATTTTCTACACTAAAATGAAGACGCCTGGAGGGCCAATGCCTTGCAAACACTCTTGTTGACATGTCCCCGTTAGTCTACAACACGTGGCACGCCGCGAACACGCAATACACATTTGTTGATTCCCAGGCTGGGAATAACCTTGCGTTCATCTTATTGCTTTCTGGACCACTGCCCCCCCCCCAATTTTCAGTCCTTTCATTAAAAATGGCAGATAATTATGTTGTAAAGTCTATCGCATATTTCTTTATGTCAAGAGGTTTCTCCTGAAAAAACTGATAATCCTACCCTTCATAAAAACTTTTCTTTAATCCTTATTCCTCTCGATTGAAAATACCTCCTTTTATCCCTTCCTGAAACCTAGCGTTCAGTCCTACGCTGTGCTGTCTGTGTCTCTTGCATTCATCCCTTCAGCTCTCTCAATCCCTAGAGTCAATACCCAGTTTAAAACAGACACAAGTAATTGCTAAGTTTGTTTTGTACCAGTTTGCACTTAAAATTAATGAGCACCAGATAAAATTAAAATAACATTACAGACAATCAAAAATAATTGAGGCTATACTTTCATTATGCTCTTTAAAAGAATAAAATATAATCCATCATCATCATGACTCTAATGCGATGAGCATAATTACAAAATTTTATTTAAAAGTATAATTTAAGATTACTCTTTTCATAGCTTCGTTCATGAGGAATTTTATAGACAAATCTCCTACTAAACCCAGAATGGAAATGATGTATTTTGGCCCAAGTGACTACAATATATTCTGTAATTAATTAAACTGATTTGTGAAAACTACCTTTAGGTGGCTGCATTCCAAAGGATAAAAGATCTTAAAAGATCACCCAAGAAGATATTAGAGGCTGAATTTCACAAGCATACAATGTGTATCAAGGTACTGTACCTCATATCCCTAGCAAATAAGTTAAAGTTTTCTTCAGTGAGTCATTCATTTATTCATCAGGCATTTGTTAAGCAATGACTTTATGTTAGCTTCCGTATTTAAAATTCTTGCTCTAAATACACATTAGATGCATAAAGACACAGACACGATGAACTAGTGAGGAAGCTCCCAAGACGTACCAAGAATCTGCAGAAAGGGAGCACTCGGGTGTGGGAAAGGCTGAGCACAGATGGCAAACCTTCCTCCGATCAGTTGTAAAGAAGGACTGGGAGTTGGCCTTATTAGAAAGGAACTCTAGGAGCTTACTTAGCTCTAAAACTGTAAAGTTTTAGACACAAAGGCTTTCTGAGTGAAAATAACATCGCACAGAGGACTAATCTTGTCCTTTAGGCAGAGTCAGAGGGAGTAACTTGTAAAGTTGACATTAGATTTCTTGTAACTTTTACCTAATCTTCCTTCTACTATTATGCTTCCATGTTTAAAGCAATGTTGCCTTGAACCCTTCTATTTCATTAAAGGCAACTGATCACTTCTGTCTCTCAAATGTGTGATTGCTTTAATCTACTAGAAATTATTTCAAATTTATCATGTTAAGCATTTAATTACAGCTTATGACATCACTTAATGAACTCAGTTAATATAATAAACATTTTGTAAGAGAAAAGGCCCTGCCACTAAAAACAGCTACACAAAAACTAATATCTAATTATGGGAAATGACAGTATGTGGTTGTATTAAGCAACTTAGAAAAGTTTGCCCCACATTTGGGATAATGACAGTAATAATGGTTAGAAAATTAGTTACCTGATAATTCAATACACTAGCAATTTTTTAAAAAATTAAATATTCTATTTTCTAGGAGGCTTTTGCTCAGATGTAAGCTCAAATGAATTAAAATACTTTCCTTTTAACCACTTTATGAACAAAATTGCTACCTTTGTGTAAATACTGTGGTCTTCAGAGAATTTTTAAAGAATAATGTGCTTTAAGTTTTCTGGTAGTAAAATGTACATTTTTATCATCAATATTTATTTTTATATTTTAATTAATTGCTTTATCACACAAAACAACAGCATTGCATTGAAGTGCCAAGAATCACCAATGCCCCATGCCGATTGCCTCTGAGACAGAAAATTAATCATTCTGCACATGCAATTTATTTTATTTCATATTGCTTTCTTTTTTGGTTTATGAATATCTTTGTTTTGGAAAGACTCTCAATCCAGGGACAAAATTAGGTTTAAACACTTTTCTGTGCTGTGCAAAATCGAAGATGATATTGACTTTGGGCTGAGAAAAGAACCTAATAATTGTTGTGTCTGGTTATGAGACTCTCATCGATGCTAGAGCAGGTCACTTCAGTACTGCTTTGAAATCAAACATCATCTTCATTAAATCTTATCAAAAACTATATTACTTGAAGAAAATGAATTAAAACTTAAAAGCTTTAAAACTGCATTATGAAGTTGATATGATAAAAGCGAAGTTCTGTTTGCTGTGAGGAGTAATTTTCACATTATAGTAACTGGAGTCTAAATTTATATCCATTTTAACCTCCAGAAATGACTTACACTGACTGAGCTTAAATACCAATCTTCCTTACAAGCACCTCATTTACATTTGTCTTTGGAATCGACTGGATAATTCTAAAACTCCACTAGGTCCATTTAGAGCTACAGGTAAGATACTATATTCATTGTTTATATCACTTACATTTGTAAAATGTGTCAAGTATATCATAACAATTTGCAAAATGTAAAATTTTACAAGAATTTTTAATTAAAGATAGTATTGCAATTCAGTATTTCTATGCAAGGGTATTTGTTTTAATCAATCATATAGAAAACTCATAAATTATACTTCTAGAATTTAACAAAACCACTGAGAATGTACATCATCTATTACGACAATATTTTAAAAGAAAGTCTGCAAATAATTCTTGAATTCCCAAGCATCAGAATTTGGATTGAATCTCATAATTGCATGTTCCTTACATTTGGTCTGAAAATTAAAAGTTTATCAAAACTAAGAACAGGAGCAAGTCACATGTAACTAATGACGACTTACAAAGGTTGATTTACCTAGATTCTTCCGAGAAATATGGCATATCCGGAGCTATTGCTAGAACTCAATGTACATCTGCGCTTTTGAGCTTTCTGGAAGAATCTGTGAGGGGGAATTTGGGGTTGCTACTAAGTCCCAAAAAAGATGAAGTAAGGATGTTTCCGAGGGAAAAGGCACTTGAAGCTGTAACCCAGAGTGAGGGATAGGGGTCGAATGAGGGGAGAAGGAAGGAGGCTTGGAGCTGGGGGTGGGGGTGGGGCAGTCTCGAAGAGACTGTTAACCAGGAGCTAATACAGACACATATTGGCGATGTATTAGAAATAACAAACGTTAAGCAGGGTTCAATGAACACAATGTAGCTTTGTGCTACCTCTTAAAACGGCTTTGAATTAAACATGGCTTCCCAAGGGCGATCTTTGCCAGACCTTTGTAGCTCTAGACTGAGCACAGGTCCTCATTTGCGCTGGCCCCTTGCTATTCATACCCCTTTCCCAATAACTGATAAGAGCATTCCCATTCCCTCTCACATATGCTTCCTGGTTTGGATAATTAAATCACATGGTTAGACTGGAGTGAGAAGCAGGTGCTAAGAGGATGCTTTGTATGCTAAGTGATTTATTAAGGAGAAGCCCACAGAGGGAAGTAGAGGGTAATGAGACAAGCAGAACAGGAAAGGGGAAGAAGACAAGGAGGGTGAGTGTTTATGCAAAATCCTACTGAAGACGGCTTTAGGCTTTAGCTGGGTCGCACAAGGGATACCTGGAGTACGTTACACCTCAGAGTTGATCCCAGTCTGGGGACAGCGAGCAGGGTCTTCATTATCCTATGCCCTAGTCACTGGCAAAGGGTGCTCCCTAGGGTGAAGCATCTTCAGTGGCCGAGGACAGTCAGCCAAGACAAAGCAAGCAGGTTCAACCATCTTGGACAGGGAAGGGCATGGACTGGGGACCTTCACAAGGCACCAAGAGTACTAGCTGCGGTCACCCTAAGGGGCACCCCCCGGGGGCTCACAGGGGACTCAGCCTGGCCCATCCCGGAGAAGACGGCTTACTAAAGAGGGTTACATGCATGGGCCAGGTGAGTCTATCACAGGGATTCATGATCAGTCCAGGATTTCATGGCAGGAAATTGTATGACTGATTTCTGTATCTGCGTCAGTGCGCATGTTCCCGGAGAGAGAATATGGCTCTTTTCAGATGATCGAAAACAGTCTGTGATCCAAATGAGAGATTATGAAGGCTTCTCAGGACACTGCAAGACAACCAGAACCTTGTGCAATCCATACGAGTACATGTAGCTTTTTCAGGATCGGGAAAACTGGTCCAGTTCCCCAGGGACCCCATGTGGGAAGAACAGATTTTTAAAACAGTTTTTCTATTTGCTCCTCAGAGGTGGAAAAAACCACGAGCCAGGGAAAAGGTGTTGGCACCACAGAACCCCCAGCCAGCCATTAAGTCAGCTGCGGTGCTGCCAAATGTTAACCTCGCCCTCGAATTCCTAGTGAAAGAGCCATCTGGGCAAATGAGCATCACGCATATGTTATTCTTTGTCCCCTGCCAACCTATCAGTGGACACCAGACCCAATTCGTAACTGACAACAAAACTGTCAGAAGAACCTTGGTGAGGTTGCAGGAAATATGGAATGAGCTGCTTTCATGCGTGATGTAAACGCGTTCACCTGTTTATTATCATAAGTACAGCAGCACCTTGGAGAGCTCCCAGGAGCCCAGCAATGTAACCCAACCCAAATGAGGCCAATGATGAGTAATTCATGACTTCCCTCCTCCCACACTGGTCTCACCTTCCGCACTGCTGAGGCCTCCCCCTCTGATCTGCCTCCCCACACCTTGAAGGTGTGACTTTAGTGTTTGCTCATTTATTCCTGAGACATTTAGCAACGTTTAAGTACAAAAAATGCTAAAACACCACTGCTCTTTCAGACAGTGATCTTTAATCTTCCTCTCTGAAATGGTTCCTTTCAACTTGGAACTGTGAAATATGTCATTCTTAATTAAAAACTTCCAATGTCTAATTTTAAAGGTATTTTCTACCTAGTCATTCTTAGCTCTGAATTTTCATTACATTACAATTTTTCCACATCACTTAATGAGAAACATAAGTCATATTCAAATGAGAGAATTAATCATTACATTTAAAAACTCTAAAATTAAGTAATTATATACCTGCTAAAAAATTTCTGAAGGTTGATTTGTGACTTGAAATAATGATCAAAAGGAATATCTACAGCTCTTCTAAGACAATTTGCCTAACATTTTCTTCACGTTACTTTATTTTTATAATGATATTTCTCTCATCATATTCAAACTTTTCATGATTCTCCATACCTTTTGTAATTCATACAATAACTCTGCCATCATTTCCTTACAGGCCCGTCTGTTAAAGCTTTCTACGTGGACTGAGTTGATGAATACCCTGCATCTCGTTCCCTTTCCTGAGGCCTTGTCGTCCTAGACCCTAATTCTCTCTCTTTGGAGAAATTGCCTGGAAACACCACTTACGCTTCCAACGCCCTGCTCTACAAACAGCCGTCATCGTAACGCCGAAGCACCAACTCAGGACCTGGTTGGGTCGACATGTTCTGCTTTTCACCTTCTAGACCAAGAGGTGTGTGCCCTAAACATTCTCCCGCATCCGCGAACCTTCCCCACTCCCTCACTTTCAATCCAGGAACCATTATTAAAAGGCTAGTCTCTGTTTGAAAACCGAAAAAAGCATGAAAGTTTCCAGGGAAACTGAAGTTGGTGGGAGCCTAAAAGGAACCCCATGCTCTTGCAGAGCGTTTTGCTCGCGAAGAGATGCCATCCCGACCTTAGTGCCGCTCTGCTCTCTTCTCCAGCCCTCGTTTACTGACACGGAACATTCAGGAAGTCAATAGACATCATCGGGAAATGACAAATCTTCTAGACACAGTTCAGGAAGGTACCCAGAATAGTCTACTCTCCCTGGACAGGTGCAGTAAGTTGGAAAGTATTTCTAATGCCTGTTTCGCATCATGTTTCGCAACAGGCAGATGTCCACTCTCCTTAAACATCAGGAGTATTAACAGATTCTATATTAATTTCACATGTTGCTAGCTTTTTAAAAAAGATTTTATTTATTTATTTTTAGAGAAGGGGAAGGGAGGGAGAAAGAGGGGGAGAGAAACATCCATGTGTGGTTGCCTCTCACATGCCCCCTTCTGGGGACCTGGCCTGCAACCCAGGCATGTGCCCTGACTGGGAATCCAACTGATAACCCTTTGATTCACAGGTCGGCGCTCAATCCACTGAGCCAGCCAGAGCACGTATTGCTAGCCTTTTCTTGTAATATTAAGAGTAGGTTCTATTATAAGTAGTAATTATTTGTCCTGAGACCTGTGATCACAAGACTGAGGACGAAATTAAGGAATGGTCTTAGAACACACAGATTGAGTGTCCTGGGTAAAGAATTTAGTGAGAACTCTAAGCACTGACCCTCTAATACAATATCTTGATTCAGACAAATCCAGTTCATCTTCAGTTCCCCCAAATTAAATTAATATATACTCAAGGTGAATAGTTTAAAAAATTAATTTACTTTTCTTTTTACTTAACACTGTAAGAGTTCTGTCTCCTTGATACTCTTTCAACTGCCAAACATTTTGCCCATTTTTGTATTTATGTAATGGTAGCCTAATGTTCCACTTGGCGACGTAAGTCTAGGTATCTCTCTCACATATCTGTTGCAAAACCCTTGGATAAAGAAGACATAATGAGCAGGGTGTCAGTCGTACATTCTAGCATCTTAGACTATGAACATCTTCAATTAAAGGAAGTGGTGGATCCTAAATGGCAGTCCACCCAAAAATATTCGAGTACCAAGAAACAATATTTTGTGATCCTCTAAGATCATGTCATTTAAACACACTGAAAATAAAAACAAGAAAATGGGTTTCCTGTGTTTAGAGTTTTCAAGAAATAAGACTCTAAAGACATGACCTGACAACACCAAACGCTGGTTTACTCGTGGAGTAACGGGAAATCTCATTCGTTGCTGGTGGGAATGCAAAACAGTGCAGCCACGCCAGCGGTTCCCTGCAAAATTAAACATACCTTTACTATGTGGTCCGGCAATTGTGCTCCTCAGTGTTTACCCAAAGGAGCTGAAACATTACGTCCACACAAAGACCTGCACATGGATGGTTACAGAAGCTTTATTCCTACTTGCCAAAATTTGGAAATAACCAAGACATTCTTTGGAAGGTGAATAGATATGGTTTTTCAAGTGCTTATTGAATAAAGAACATGTCGGGTAACTTTTCAGCTGGTGCACCCAGCGGGTAGCGCGTGCGTGTCCTTTGGCTGTCCATTTGTTTGAGTAAGTTATTTGGTGATAACAACACAAAATCTGCGCTGTTCTCTTCCCTGGGTTGCTCGTTGTTGCTTTTCACGTATTTCCTCCAGACTAAAGGGCCGCAAATGCACGAATAAGGTGACTGTAGCTACAAACCACTCCCGCCCCCGAGCTGCATGTGCTGGCCTGAAGCCTACGACACGGTTTAAGCAGCAGCAACGCTCAGCTTCAGGTGATCTGGGGCCTTCGTTCCTCTGTCCTCACTGAACACCTCATGAAGGAGCCGAAGTTCCTGTCCATACAATGAAGTTCAAACTAATTTTCAGTCACTATCTACGTAACGAATTTTTAAGCCTGCCTTCCGTGTCTTTCTAAGGGATTTATCTCAACGAGCACTTCGCTTTAAAACTTAAAACTTCGTTTAAAAATAGGATGCAATTACTATTTTCATCTGGATTCCAATGATTATAAAATCGGAGAATATCTATTATTCTAATTACAGCAAAATATTCAGAGACTGATAATCTGATTCCATTTTCATTCTAATGCCTTCTTCATGAAATCCTTTTATTTGAATTTGAATTCTAAAAATGCAGCTATTATGGTTCTTGAAACTTTGTGTAAATAAATCTTTCCTAAATCCAACTGGCCTGTTGAGTCAAAAATCTTAAATCCTTTTTGACGGACTCAGTAAGAACTTGGGTAAGACACACACGCACACCCTTGCTGAAGAATAAATAGGCTCAGCTCCACATAAAATATATAACTTTTCTATCATAGGGTACAAAAAGCCTAACACAATTCCCCTTCCAAATGTGAAAACTTTTGTCCTGGACACCGGCGTATGCACATGCTAATGCCAACCATCACTGAGAGCCGCAGGAAGGCTAGGTCTGAAATGCACTCAGCGATTTTCTCATGCACGTAAACATGTTTCATTCATACGTATATAGACACAACTTCGCATTTAAAACTCAATACCCAAAGGTACGGAAAGTTATTTTAAAATGCAAGGTTACCTTTAGAATATCTTTCAAACTAACTACTGCATTTTTCATGATGCAATCCCGTTTTTATATCATATACTCCATTTGAAAGATTTACAAATTATTCCAGTTTGTTACCAAAGGAGGAGGAAAATGAACCTGCTCGGACGGGACTATGATATTAACCTGGTATTAAGGAGGCAGGTCTAGAGGAATGTATGTTTCAATGAAGAAAATGTCACGTATATAGAGTTTAATATTCAAGGTCTCGATCTTATATTTATTTTACAAATGATATTGCCTTCAGGTTTATCTACCTAATGTTCTGGATAGATCCTAAGGATACTGCAAAAACCTTAATTTTGACAACTTTAAATAGGTAAAAACTAATCACGAATAATGTACTGTTGCATTTAGATAAGGTATTTTCTTGGCTATTTTAAAGTTAAAAAAATAAGAGCTATTCTGCTCAGGTATTTTTGCAACAAGTCAAACCCTAATCACCATTGGGTTTGTATTTAGCTATTTGTCACCAGGATTGCATAAAATGACATACAATAATCTCTCTCAGCGACAGAGTAAATGGTGTGTTCCGGGTCTCATTTTAGAAGAGTTGAAGGGCCAGCTTGGGCTGGATATCCAAATGTTTCTTCTCAGACAGCGCCTCCCATGCGTATTTTGCAGAAATCTGAGAAGCAGAGGCAGCTTCTGCATACATTTGTGAGCCCCGCTTCTTCCCAGCTCCCCCTGGGGACTAACGGAATGACCAGCCCAGGAAAGACAACATCACAGCCTGACCCACCAGGGCCTGGGAACGGCGGAGGGCACGAGTCTTGCCTGGGAGCTGCATCAGGCACCCCCAGTTCCCTCTCCTGGGACACAATGCTCTTCTTAGAAAGTCACATGGCTCAACCTCTCACCTCCTTCAAGTCTTTTCACAAATCCTTCCTCCTCAGGCAGAACTGGAACTGCCTTATTAGACAGCAAACTGTCCCCGCTTTTGCACGAGAGGTTACCCTTATCTTCTCTACTTTTTCTTCTTTTAATAACATGTATCACTGTTCAACACATCATTTTATAAATTATTGTATTTATTTTTTCATCACCCTCAAACCCTGATAAACATGAACACAGCCCTCTTTCTCCGTTGGCCTCCTAGTTACATCCTATGTGCTGAGAATACCTCCCAACACTTGACAGACACTTACTGCAGATTTGCGAAGGATGGAATAAATGACCAGCTGCAGAGGAGAGTGTGCGCGGCTCCTTGTTGCCTGGAAAAACACACACACACAGTCCCACCACGCCCACTGCAGTCTGCACCTGCCTGCCTCTGAGCGTATGGGCAGGAGCTGCCCGGGGCCCTGACCGCTCCTGGCCCCGCAGCGAGGCAGAAGGGGCCTGAATGCCTGCCCGCTGGCTCTCATGCCACAAGAGAAGATGCTTTGCTCTCCAGTCTAGGCTAGTTTGCTGCTTGAAAACATGCCAACCTTCTCCTCTTTGTGAGCTCCAAAGAATCACAAAATGAGGCGCCAACCAATTAAAAATGCAACTCACTTATGGGCACTCAGTTATCTAAGGCAGGAAGACTGAATTAAACATCTAGTGTGGGGCAGCTGCCCATACTAGAAATGGAAGTGAAGAAAGGCAGGAAAAAATGTTACACAGGATGCTCAAAACAAAACATAGCAGATGGTACCCAAACTCTTCCAGAAAACAACAAAGGCGGAAAGATTTCCCTCTCGTTTTTTTGTTGGTTTTTTTTTTTTTTTGCAGCCAACATTACTTTTTATCAAAGCCTGCAAAAGACATTACATAAAAAGAAAACTACAAACAGATATTCCTCATGGAAATAGACATAAAATTTCATAACCAAATGTTGGAAAACTAAATTTAACAATATATAAAAATATTATGCAGCCTGATCAAGTCAGATTGATCTCGGAAATCCAGGTTTATTTGACATTCAAAGCGCAATAAATGAAATTCATGTATGCAGATTAGAAAAGAAGAAAAACATAACCATTCAATAACAACATAAAAAGTCTTCCCCAAAACCCAATACCCATGCCTGATGTTTAAAACCCCCCACCAATCCAGTCAAAGAAGCGAACTTTCGCAAGCCAATCAAGAACATCTATGCAAAGCCAATGCTGACACGATATTTAATGTGGAAACAGGGGGCGCTTACCTACAACTTCGGGAATACGGCAGGATATTCGTCTCAGCAGCAGTGGTCCCAGCCCCTGCAACAGAAGGAAAAAGAAAAACCATAAATATCGTACAGGAGGAAACTGAACTGTGTTAATCCACAGACAGCATGGTCACACATTAAGTAAATTATAAGGAATATGCCCCCCAAATGCTACCAGAAGTAATAAGTAACTTTAGGGAAGTGATCTATTCAAGATCAGTATGTAACAATTAATTTATTCGTATATACTAACAAGAAAACTGGGAGTTGAAAATAAGTGCCATTTACTAATAATGTCAAAAATATATATTCTTCTTACATATAAACTTAACAAAATATGCTTCAAATACACAGAAAACTATAAAATTTTGTTGAGAAAAAATGAAGGAGACCAAAATACAGAAACATAATATATCAATTGATTGGAAGAAAACATTAAAATGATAATTATCCCCAAATTAATATACAGATTTATGACAATCCCTTCAAAATTCAGCAGGCTTTTTTGTTTGCACAAAATGGCAAGCTGATTCTAATATGTGTATGGAAATACGAAGAACCCATAATAGCCAAAATAAAATGAAAACAAAATTGTAGGGCTTACACTTTACAACATCAAAATTATTGTAAACCTATTATAATCAAAAAGTGTAGTTCTAGCAAAAGAAGCATAGAGGTCAATGGAACAGAACTGAGAATCCAGAAATAAATGCTTACATTTATGGCCAATTGATGTTTAATAAAGGTAACAAAGAAATTCAGTGGATAAAACACAGTCTTTTCAACATATGTTAAAACAAATGCTCCGACAATTGCATAACCACAGACAAAAAAATTAATTTAGTCTCTTACAGCATATGCAAAGATTAACTCAAAATGAATCATACACTTGAATGTAAAAGATAAACCTATTTTTAAAACTGGGCAAAATATGTGAATAGACAATCAACCAACATATATATGAATATATTCCGTAACTGTCTTGAGAAACTGTTTCCTGTGATCCCTTGTCTTACAAGATTCATATTTCTTATTAGCTAAAGTCTGAGGACGTATCGCCATGTTTGAGAAGTTGTTTCTGTTTGTTTTATACGACATGTAACTCTACAAGGGGGGCCCCCAAAATGTGGAATTTATTGATGAAAATTGTGCACTTATTCTTACATGTTTCAACTTCAGTCACCTTCAAAGTGCTCTCCATTTGATGCAATACACCAGCAAGATGTTTTTTTCCACAGCTCAACCTAGTTTTTGAACTCGTCAATTTTTATGCTTTTTAGTGTTTCCACCATTTTTTGTTTTACTTCTTCTATATCAGCAAACACTTCCCTCTGAAGACTTTTTTCATCCCAGGAAACGAACAAACAAGTCATTCAAAGTGAGATTGGGCGAATAGGGAGGGTGGGGCACAGGGGTCATGCCGTTTTCACAAACTGCTGAACCCTCAGCCTGGTGCGGGCAGGGGCGCTCATAAATTACCCATCATGAAAATGAGCAAACGCATGGAAAGAGTCTTCGAAAACATTCACTGAAGCTGAACGCACCATCTCCCAACAACACCAGCTGATGCACTGATACAGACGGGCTCCTAGCACACTCACCCAGCGGGGGAAGCCTGTACTACCAGGGGCCTGCCTCCAGAAGATAATCTCCATTTTGGGGGGTCCCTGCTCGTATTGTAGATTAGCAAAAAGAAAAGTCTATGTGTGAGAGAGTGTATGCGTGTTCCTATTTGCAAACTATAGTGTATAGCTGCCCGATTATCAATTATTTAATTATTACAAGGTCTCCCCTTAAGAAAAAAATCATTATGTGTGCATTTTGGTGATTTCTTTTTCTTCCATCTTTGCTTCCTCTCTCCAGCTTCCTGTTTTGCTAAAAAAAAGTGTAAAACACACAAATCTGTCCTTTCAAACCATATATTAAGGGCATCTCACCTGTTAATTCATAAGCACTAAAGCGACATATTACATAGAAACTTTAAAATGTTTTTAGTGCTAAATTGTTTATTTTTATTGAATTATTGGGGTAACATCAATTAATAAAATTATATAGGTTTCGGGTGTATTATTCTCTAATACGTCATCTGTATGTTGTGCTGTGTGTTCACCTCCCCAAGCCAAGCCTCCGTCCATCACCATTTACCCCCCTTTACCCTCTTCTACCCCTCCACCCCCTTTCCCTCTGGTCATCACCGTGCTGTTGTCTGTGTCCATGCATTTCTTTTTAATTTAAAATTCTATGGTGATGAAATCTCTTCCTTCACATCACTATATTTTTCACTATCCCTATTTAACATTTGAAGGAGTAGCTAATTGAAAATATATATCAACCAGTGAAAATTCCATTTATATACTCAGGTCCTATACTTATACTAATTAAAAAGCAATCAGAATTAACAATATGTTGAAATGTTCTACTTAATCAAATTTGCACTTTTAAAAATAAAATAATTTCCGACTGCAAGTATAAATCATGGTTGAAAATTACTTGTGAATTCATCCAGAAATAATCAATAGATGTCCCCTTTGCGGCTTGTAAAGTGCTTATTCTGATCAGACACGTCCTGCTGTGTTCCAGCCCCTCCCGGCTTTTTCACCTGGGTAGATTAAATTTTCCTCAGGTTTCTTTAAATAAAAGAGAGAGAGAGTTGATATTAAGGAAAAATACATTTCTTAGAACGTAGAAGACAGTTTTATTTTACTCCATTCTCAATGAAAGGAAAATGTTTTCCAAGGGCAAATGCTAAATTCTGAACAAACATTCAAACTTGTTCACATTAATAACCAGCCATTTCATTTATGAGAAAATGAAGTGAGTCGTTTACAATCTTACATTTATAATTGTGATCCAGTAATAGGTTTGATCTCCCAAATCAGAAATTCAAAAGTTAAAATCCACATCTCTCATTGCTTCACATCTATATTGGTACCCTTTTTGTTTAGAACATACAGTTTCTTTCCAGAAAAATCTGTTCATTTGACCTTATTGATGAAAACAGAAAAAATACACATGGTTAATAAAAACATAAAGCTGGAATTAAATTATTTCTCTATCTTAAAACACGGGCCCCCAGTTTTATGGAAAATTACAGCAGTAAGCACCCCAACAAAACCACGGATAATCCTCAGGTCACCTCAGATTGCCCGTCCCAGGACTGGCTCCCTCTACTTCATGGAGAAATCCACGTGTAAAAGGGAAGGGTTTTTTTACAATAAAAGTTCTGGGGACTGGGCGGGGTAGGGGGTGGAGATGGACCAGAAATCACATGCTCAGAAGCATTTCTGTTGAACAATTTGCTGTTACTATTAGCACCTTCAAGCCTATTTAACCAATAATGTTCAAATAATGTTAAATATATTCTCTCAGAGAAGACCTATTTTTATTCCCACCTCATAATACCCACTTTGAAACTGACCTGAGCTCATGACCTCTCCTGAGCTCAAGGAACCTCAGCTCCCGTTGCCCTTACTCACCAGCACTGAGCAGTTAACTCCCACCTCAGTAGCTGTATTTCTGTCCGATTGTCATCACTTTAAAGTGTCAGGCCACGACATGAGGAAGCAGCCTCTCTGAAATCACGGCGCCATCACAGTTCAGCTGATTTACATTGAGAGACACTCTCCAAATACCTTTAACCTAGTTAATGCCTAGCTGCATCACTTTGACCTGGCAGATTAGGCAAAGCACATAGGGAAGATGCTTCAAAAGTGGATGGAATACACTGGAATAAATCTTTAGCCTTAAGAATTGGAGGGTATTACTATAGAGATAACCTAGTTCAAACAACTCATTTTACAGATAAACAGAATTCTTAGTTACCTACTCAATCATCTTGCTATCTGTCTGTCTAGTCAACCTGTCTAATTATCTATTGCTATGTAAAGAACTGCTCCAAAATTTTATAATTTAACAACCACTTTATTTATTTATTTTTAGACACAGGGGGAAGGGAAGGAGAAAGAGAGCAAGAGAAACATCAATGTGTGGTTGCCTCTTGTGCATCCCCTACTGGGGGACCTGGCCCACAACCCAGGCATGTGCCCTGACTGGGAATCAAACCAGCAACTCTTTGGTTTAAAGGCTGGTGCGCAATCCACTGAGACACACCAGCCAGGGCTTAACAACAACTGTTTACCACACTGGTTTGTGGGCCAGGAAGTCAGGCTGAGCTTGGTTGTGCATTTCCTCTGTTGTGCAAGGCACTGCATGGGGGCTCCATGCACCATGCACATGGTCCCTGGGAGGAAGGCTGGAAGGCTGGAGGCAGCTGTGCTTTCCGATGCTGTCTCGGGGACTGCACCTCGGTCCTCTCCAGCAGGGCAGCCAGTCCTGGAGGCTCAGGACATACAGAGAGCAGGACAGGATGATCAGTTGTTGTGCTTTTTCTTTTTAATTCAAATATCCCTAGGCCCAGATGAACAGAATACGCTTTATTCCACTGGACAGAGGATATAAATTGAAGAGGCTGCACACACTAATTCCTTCCAAATGGAATCCACCCATTCCTCTTCCAGGGAAACGCATTAGACATGATGTCACTTAATGTTCCCAAGGATACTAGGAAGTAGGCAATATTATTACTCTCATTTCATAGACAAAGGCACTGAGGTTTTGATTACTGTTAGTTGACCCCTTCCTGCTTATAGAGATAGTCTCCTGCAAAAGCTTGGTCCCATCGTATTCCAGTGACAATCCATCCATGTCTCTCTTGCCTATCCGATGTGTACGGGGACTTGTAAGTGCCCAGATATGCTAAAAGGCAGGTTGCATTTGAGCTGTGATAAGGGACATTCATGCTTGACGCATGCCATTTCATCTCTGAGTCCCTTCCAACTTTCCAACCAGATTTTGGGCAATAAAACAATAATATGACTACTACTCATCTTAATAAAATTCTCTGTTCTCCCTCAAAACTATATTCCCTCTCCAATTAAAAAAAAATTTTGGTACTCAGAAATCTCTCTTCCCTTACTTCAGGCCATTTCTGTGTACCATCAAAAAAACAGCTATGTAAGAAAGTGTCTATGAAGAGGATCATTGTCTCGTAGCTATTTTGGCAATTTCCTTTACTCTCTGCTTCTAGTTCAGTGCAGGCTGTGGTGGGTGGGAGCAGAGAAGGGAAATGATACGCAAAAGAAAAGGTGGACAGAAATGTTCACATGAATCTGTGAAACTACCTTGCCATCAGAAGTTCAGCAGCTAGCCCTGGCCGGGTGGCACAGATGACTGGAACATCGTCCCATACACCAAAAAGGGTTGCAGGCTCAATTCCAGTCAGGGCACATGGCCAGGCTATAGGTTTGATCCCTGGTCAAGGTGCACACAGGAGGCGATCGATTGATGTTTCTCTTTTACATCGATGTTTTCTTCTGTCTCTCTCTCCTTTGCCTTCCTTCTGAAATCCTCAGGTGAGGATTAAAAACTAATAATAATAAGAAACGTGCCTAGAATGGTAGTATGCAGAAGAACCTGAAGTAGTACCCAGCTGGCTGAGCCTTTCTTAAGCCTGTGCCTACCGGAAGGTTCTCCTTGACCACCTGGGCTCGCTCTTCAGGATGTCCTGCCTCCATGTGATCAAAGACTCCCCGGCTACACTTCTCTGAGGATCCACTACACTGTGTCCACAGTATCTACTGCGTTTCCGTGCACCACCGCAACTGACTTATTCACTGCCACGCTCTCGTCTTCCCTTCGCAGAAAAGTTATTGCAAGAGAATTGACAGTTGCTCCGTACTTTCTCATGGCCCATTCACTCCTTAGCCCCATGCCACCTGCCTACGCTATCTCATTACACCTGAAGTCCTCTTATGAACAATACATACTACTTTATGTAGTAACAATACCAGTTACTACTTTATGTTGTATCAAAAAGAGCTCTTGTTACCTCATGCCATAGGCAGACTTCCAGCTACCTCATTTAAGTTCTCTGGAACAATAACTGCTAATCACTCTCTCATGAATTTTCTACTTCTGTTTCCATGACATTCTTCTCCTTTGATTAATGTACATCTCTGGCCATTGCTTCTCAGTCTCTTCCAAGTGCTGCGATTTCTCTGTTGTGCCCTTACGTGCCCGTACCCTTTTGCATTCCTCATCTCATTCTGCACACTTCACCTGTCAGGGCCACCTGCCTCTAAAGGGAATGGCCAGGTCACACCAGTCTACCTACCCCATAGCCAAATGCTCCACTGAGCTCACTGACGCATCTTCCTTGGTCTCTTTTCTGCACAACAGGTGTGTTTATTTACCTTTCTCGGGACAAAAAAAAAAAAAAATCTAAACCAAAACAAAGAGAACTATGGCTGATGAGGAAAACTGACTTCCTGGGAAAGTACTATCAGAAAACGCACCTCCCTGGGGGAGGACACAACCCTGTCCCAGTGTCCCCATGGTAAAGATTCAGGACACGACTCTGTCCCCAGGGTATAGACGTTTGCTGCAGCCACGGGGAGCACGTCAGGAACGTTGATCTGTGGGGTGTCACCACCCACCGAAGAATTGTTCCCCTCCAGTCTTTCACCATCACCCATGCCTGTACTGCACACGATCAAACTGGCCCCCTGACTAAAATGGGTCCCAAGTAGATTCCACCACAGACCGACAAAGAGAGTCCATCCTTCACATCGGTCTTCAGACGGCAACTGCAGACTTTGCTGCTGGGATTCCCAACAGGCACAAGGTGCATCTGTGTTTGCCATGGACCCCCTAAGCCACTCTGGGTTGATAAAGCATTGCCTTTCCGAAACCTCCCGAAGTCCCTCGAGGCAGGAAAGAAATAATTATACTCTCTTTTCTGAAAGGGACACCAAGGAATACTCCGAGTTGAGGATATGAAAAGCACCACCAGGAGAATCAGAACGAACCCCTCAAGTGCCCTCCAAGGTGCCTTGGGCAGGGGGCTTAGAGCTGAGGGCTGCCTGTGGTTTGCATCACATTATGGGCCTAAAACTTTTACTTCTTGAAAAGAAAAAATGAAGATTTTACTATTATAACCATTCAATCCATATAAATCCCTGTGTTCTAAAATAGTAATAACACTCCACTTTCCATGAATATTCTGACCCATTTAGGATGTCAGTTTATAGATTATTTTCCCTACTTTTTAAAATATAAAAATACTTTCAGAGCATAGAATAGAGACACTCTGTATTCAGTGTAAGATGTTCAAAGCAATGGAAACAAGGAATGTGAATTCTTGGGAAGGCATTAGAGGTAAAGCAACATTTTCAGTCACATCATATGACTAGCCGGAAAGACACAGAAGGAGACAGCAGGGATGTAGCAGGCAGCTGGGGGGGCCTTGGAACAGTGATGGGAGAGGTGCATCAGAACTCATTTTCCCTGGTCAGTCAGTTCTCCCTGGGTCCACATCCCTTCCCAGCCAGTGTTGCCAGCCAGTCATGACTTCTACAAGCAGTCCTCACACTTAGCAAAGACCACATCTTGGGGACTAGAACTGTGAGGGGGACCTGCCCGCAGGCACCCCTCTCCCCGCTGCCATGGATGAGAATAAGTCTACCAAGACATGATCTGCTTGGGGAGGAAAGGTGGCCAATCTCTCCAAGGAGAAGGGCCAGGAGCCTGTTCCTCAGTGGGCTTTTATTGGGTTTATTTGCATAGGAATACAGGATGTATATGTAAAGCTTATTAATCATTGTCAGGCAGAAATGATTAAGCAATAGATAACATTCAAGGAACTCTGAGGGCTTATTTAGAGTCAGGTTCAGATAGCTAAAGGGCCATAAAACTTGGGGGAAACAAACTCATTTCATGCTTGGACTCTTATCATTTAAATTGAGGGTATTAGCAAAGTAGGTTTCATAGGATTTTATGCATTTTTTCTTAGGCCTGATTGCCCCAGGGAACCCACCCTTTCCAGCACAGGGCCGCACCCACCTCCGGCATTGTTTCAGGCTTAAGTCAGGCAGGGGAAGTAAGGCAGCCAAGAGATTAGGAGACTACTGCAGACAGAATGTGGACTCAGGCTATGTCAGGATAGCCGAGGGGCAAGGGTCCATCACCCCCTTTTTCTATAGCCCCCCATGTCCTTCCCCAAGGGCCCCTTCATGACCATGCCTGTCTTAGGTCATCCCTTCTTTGAGGAATCTTACCCATCATTGGCTAACCAGTCATCTGCCCTGGGCCAAGCAGGGTGAAGTGAAAGGGGGCAGAGGTGGCAACCATACAAGGAAGATAAGCTTTGTCTCCTTCATGGCTTATGGTTCCAAGGTCTTTTTACTCAGCCTTAGCCATGGGGGGGCGGGGGCCACAGCTTCTGAAAACAGGCAGGGTGGTCCCCAACATAGAACTATGAGTTGAAATGAAACCAGCTGATTTGATTGTCCTTAAAAAGAAATGGGAATAAATTATGCTTAAAGCCCAGTGCCCAAATTTTATAGAAATAATCATATCTTGAACCTGAAATTCTGAAGCTCTAGAAAACAGATCTATTAGTTACAAGTAAATGACCACACACTGGGTGGCTTAAAACGACAGAAATTCATTCTGTCACAGCTCTGGAGGCCAGCATTCTGAAATCAAGGCATCGGCAGGGCCCTGCTCCCTCTGAAGTCCCTGGGAAAGAATCCATCCTCGCCTCTCTCCAGATTCTGGGGTTGATGACAAGCCTTGGCATCCCTCATGTGTACCTGCACTGCTCCCATCTGCCTGTGTCTTCATGTGGCCTTCTTCCTGGGTTTCTGTGTCCTCTCCTCTTCATACGAGGACACCAGTCACTGGATTTAGGGTCCGTCCTTATCCAGTATGACCTTGTCCTAACTAATTACACCTGCAAAGACCCTGTTTCCAAATAAAGCCACATTCTGAGAACTCAAGTAGACATGAATTTGCGGGGGGGTGGGGGGTGGGCAGGGAATTTATGCCTGTACAAATGGGTTTTTCTCCTTAGGACAATTCATATTTGGCTGCATTTGTATTTTTTTCTGCATTTTAATGAATGAGGAGCAGATGGTCTTATCACAATGTTAGCTGAAGGAGACAGCAGGCTGCGATACAACCGTCTTCCACAGCAGCACACTCTTTGTCTTCCCGTCCAGGCCCGGTCACCTGCCATCACGGGGCGAATCATCTCCGTAGGAGAGACGGCGTCACCAACACACGCTCGCTCTGCGGGGTGGCTAACTCCGAGCAGGAAGCTCTCTCTCCATCATGCTTGGCCCCCAGCTTCCCCAACTGCAGCCCCGTGGGCAGGCTGTCACCTCTGCTGAGGGCAGAGCAAGCACCTAGAGGCTCTTCCCTTTCCCTTCGCTGGGCCTCCTGAGTCCTTCTTCATTCCACCTTTGCATTCTTCTTTATCGGTCAGTGTCCCCATTTCTGTGAAGCACATTTTTCAATACCTTCCAAATTAAGTGGAAGGGGAATTCAAAATTATCTCTCTCTCTCTTTTTGTTTTGTATGTCTAAAATAAAACTTAGCAACTAGGCCAGGCACTGCATTGCCATTTAGGAACACTCTTCCTTCAGAGGGGAGGGCACCAAACATTGTTCCTTGCTCCCAACGCTGCCATTGAGGAATCCCAGGCCTCGGCTAGTACTCTGGTTTTATTACTCTTTCTGTCTTTTTTTGGTGTTGTCTTTGTGTTTCAATCTCTTGGGAGTTTTCTTCAACCGTATATTATAACATTGTCATAGGTATTCCTTTATGACGATCATTTTTCTAATTCTTGTGATATTTGTAAATGTTTCCCTTCACATTATCTGGTTTTTGTCTTATGAATACAGGAGCCTCTGCGATCATTCTTAGGATATTGTTATTTTTCTCATTCTGCACAATGTTTGTTTTCTCCAGGCTGCTTTCATCTTTTTCTACTTGTTTTTATTTCTGTTCCTGTCTTCCTGGTTAAAGCCTTCCCCCAACACCCGATCATCTGCCTGCCTGCTCCTGATAAGGAACAGCAGGAAGGGGAGCTCAAAATCCATGGAACGCGCCGAGCATCTAAGCTGGGACTGGCAAACTCGAACTTCACTGGAGGGAGATGTGGACAGTTATGAAGAAAACCTTGATGTCAATGTATATGATTTCTTCTTTTCTGGGAAGTCCAATTTTCTAGAAACGTATCCTCTAGTTCTGCGGTGGGAAATCTGCGGTCTGGTTGTCTCTGTCCTGGGAGCCAGTTTAAGGGACAGACTCCTCGGTACTTGTGTGTGTGTGGTACGTCCTTCAGTCTCTTCGTGATACTATGCATTTACTCTTGACAGTTCCGTCCAGGAACCGCTTAACCTTCACGAGCAAGCCAAGCCCCAGAGCACAGCCCGAGTAGTGCAGGGGCAGCGAAAGGAACGGCAGGTGTTCCCCAGCAACTCAGGTTACATCGCCAGAGCCCCTGCAGCAGCAAAAGGCTTCACTAGTTTCGTAAGTGCTGCCAGTTCCTAGGTTTGGGGAAATTTTATAGTTTAATTTTGGTTCTTTCTCAGTTTTTTTTTTTTTCCCTGTTTCCACATGACCATTTGCTAAGTGGGTAGTTCTGGCCCATTTGCTCTGACTTCCAAAATGCTTTTACAGTTGTCTTCTGTTCTGTCTTTGTGGGTAGATGTCTTTAAAAAATAATGCTTTATTGTGGTTTTAGTGAAGTTTGAAAGGATCAATATTAGTAGATGTATTTCTTCTGTCCTCTTAAGTCATAAAACTTCTGGAAGAAATTTTATTGTATAAAAGAATAAAAATTAAGGATGTACTTTTCAACTGAGACAGGTAGGCTTCTATTATCTTGATTCAAATAATACAAAATGTAGACTAAGCATGGCGAAAGAAGCATCAGCAAAATGAAAGGGGACCAGCCACATGGGAAAATGTATTTACCAATGATACCTCGGACAAGGGTTTGATCTCCAAAATATGTAAAGAAATCACACAACTCCACACCAGGAAGTCAAACAATCCAATTAAAAAATGGGCAAAGGACTTGAACAGACACTTCTCCAAGGAGGACATACAGAGGGCCCAGAGACATATGAAAGGATGCTCAGGATCACTAGCCATCAGAGAGATGCAAATTGAGACCACAGTGAGATGCCACTTCACACCGGTCAGAATGGCCATCATAACCAAGTCAACAAGCAAATGTTGGAGAGGATGTGGAGAAAAGGGAACCCTAGTACATTGTTGATGGGAATGCAGACTGGTGCAGCCAGTTTGGAAAACACTAGGGAATTTCCTCAGGAAACTAAAAATGGAACTGCCTTTTAACTCAGCAATTCCACTGGTGGGAATATACCCTAAGAGCCCTGAAACACCAATCCAAAAGAACCTGTGCACCCCTATGTTCATAGCAGCACAATTACAATAGCCAAGTGCTGGAAGCAACCTAAGTGCCCATCAGTAAACGAGTGGAGCAAAAAGCTGTGGTACAATTTATGCAATGGAATTCTATGCAGCAGAAAGAAAGCAGGAGCTCCTACCCTTTGCAACAGCATGGATAGAACTGGAGAGCATTATGCTAAGCAAAATAAGCCAGGCAGTGAAAGACAAATACCATATTATCTCACCTATAAGTGGAACCTAATCAGTAAAACAAATAAGCAAGCAAAATAGAACCAGAGACATTGAAATAAAGAATAAACTACAGTTACCAGAGAGGAGGGGGGAGGGAGATAATGGGGAAAAGAGGGGAAGGGTTAAGTCAAGGAACATGTACCAAGGACCCATGGACAAGCCAAAGGGTGGAAGGATTGAGTGTAGGAGTTGGGAGTGGGTAGGGCGGGGGGAAGTGGTGGTGGAAAAACGGAGACAACTGTACTTGAACAATTTTTTAAAAACGTGGACCAAGATCTCCAACAGTGGCAGACTGCTGTCCAGTTATTTTTTTTCCCAAAAGGAAGACAGGGGTCTGGACTACTAGAGGGTAAGATAAAAATCTAATGATAATCAACACCAACTGTACAAAATGCACTATGGTTATATAGGTAAAAATGACGTGGAGGCAAAGAAGAACTTATGAAAGTTATGAAGTAATCCAAATACACTGTTTTATTAAAACTGGGCGAGGACCACCAGTGACCTCTGAAACAGGAAGAGACCATCGGATTGTGTGTACCTCCTGGTAGGAGAGCCCAAGAAAACTAGATAGGAGTGTTGGCAAAACACGGGACAGAAATCCTTCAAAGCTCCAGAGATAATGATCAATTTACAGCAAACACAGGGGACAGAACATTTAAAATGAAGTAGAGAGATATAATTTTTTTAAAAACCCTTACTGCAGGAAACTCCATAGAAGAATATTCAGAGACCCTTGGACAACACTGGGACAGTCCTGTACCTGCATCGCTCAGTGCAGCAGCCACACAGGGCTACTGAGCACTTCAAATGGGCTTGGTACGATATTTGCAATTTGAATTCTATGTTAAATTTTTACGTGACTTTAATTAAAATTTAAATAACAGTTGGCTAAGGGCTACCATATTGAGTCATAGAGCTCTTTAAGACATTTCTTCAACAATTAAATAGCAAAGAAAACGAGAGAGAACAGGCCTTCGAGCAAACACGCAAAAGCTTATCTCCAAGTTACAATGTATAAATGTTATTTGTATCATAATTAAAAGAAATTGTGCAAAATCATATAACCAAGTATTTGGGAAAAGGGGAACACTTGTATTTGATAAAGAGGTAGTGTTATTTTGTGTACATTAGGGATGTCAGAGTTATATTTTAAAATACTTTCCATCTAAACTATATAAAGTATTTACAGATGAAATCATCTGGTGGCTTACATTTAGGTTCTGCATAAGCCAAGGCTGAATGGTGGTGCAGGTAAAACAAGGAAGAAATGAAGCAAGGTTGCCCCCAAGTTCATTGTTGAATCTAGTGATGAGTATGTGAGGACACTCCATCATCTTAAATATGCTGGAAAATTTCAACACACTTAATTTTTTTAAAACACACACATGCCACCTCCTGACACTCTGATTCTAATGTACAATTAGGGTTGAGATCCCTGAGGAAAAGGGAAGAATAAAGAGTAAACTTCCTACAAAGAGTTCTCAGTGACAATAGAAATATTTAAAAGATATTGTCTAAATAGGAGATGTCTCTCCCATACCCTTCAGGAAACTTTTCTGCACAATATCCAAGTTCACTGCTTACAACATCTGCTTTCCACTCAACAATGGAAAACGATGTGGCCAAACTTCCTGCCACTTTCCGACACGGAACACTTTTCCACGGTTTCCAATAACGTGCTCCTCGTTTCTTTCTCAGACCTCACCAGAAGCAGCTCTGATCCCACGCGTCTACCAACAGTTCTGAGCAGTTTGATCTGACTGCACTAAACCTTCACAACATCCCAGAGGGGCTTCGAGGAATGTGCGTTGTGAGACGTGGTGCGGGCACCGAAAATCATGACATACAAGAACTGTTAGGACTACTAAGAAAGTCTTTCAGATACATTGTTTTTGATAAAGATAGGAGTGAAAAAAGTCCGATGGTTATTTACCTGACTTCCTTGTGAGGGTGTTTTCTCAGGTGTTCAAGTTGGTGCTCAAAACACATGGAATCGAAATACCTCCCAAAGTGCCTCTGTAATGAGGCATTTCAGCCAGCGGGTTCCTGTGTGGGGGGCCTTTCTTACTAGTGCAACTATGCTTTCAAACAAGGAAGAGACTTCCCAAATGGCATATCCAAATCACCAAAGTCGCACTATATTTCTGTTCCAATGTAAATTATTTATTTCAATTTCCTGTGAACATGCAAAGCACTGGGGGCAATTTTAAGAGTTCATCTAGCAGTACACACAGGTTACCTGATAAATTCCCAAAATATTGATGACTCACAAAAAGCTACCCTGAGCCTCAGAAGGAAAGATAATTCTCTAACTATTACTTGGCCACAGAAAGAGTTTACTGCCGGTGTCTCTGTAGAAGAATTCATTAGGTGGTAATACCATTAGGGCTGCCCAGACCTGGAAGGAAGCAGGAGAGGAATTGTGGTCACATTTGATTAGATTTGGACCTGAGGGGATAATCCCACACACTGAGGGAGCAGGAGAATGAGCTCACCTGCAGCGCTTTGTCCCTGATAAATCTCACTTTCTGCTAAGCGTGAATAGTTAATTTTTAAGGATGACACGAGAAGTGCGTGCATTCCACATTCAGAGGCAAAACTATTTAATTTCATACTTTCCTATAAAATGTATTTCCGGAATAGTCACTGCATACCAGAAAATAGCCCTTGCAGGTTAAAGGCAGTCAGTAATTTAGGTGCCTGACAATTTTAAATCTCCCCGCTTGCACCTCTAAAGTGAAATTTAAAAATTAGCAAGAAGAGGTGATACACTCCTGGCAAAAAAAAATAGTACTGTAACTCTAACTTACATGTGAAATATTTATGATGACTTTGGGGTTTTTTTCTTGTTTATCTTTTTTCTTCCTCAAATTTTCAGTGCAATTTATTCACCCTTTTGTTCTTTTTCTGTGCTCAAAAATTTCCAAGAAAATGTAATTATGGGCTAGAAGTCTATCTATGATTTCAGTAGGAGCATCAAGAAATGAATTTAGGGGAGAGTATCCAAAAGAAAATAAACATAATCATTTGTTATATGGTAAACATTCTCGGAAATGATTGATTTACAATACTTTCTCTTGTTACACATTCCCAACAGCTTTTCCAAGAAGATGTAACAGGATTCCAAAAGAGAACCCTCCTCCCCATGGTGACTGGGCAGTGGTGGCCCAAAGCACAGCAGCAGGTCAGAAATACATTGCTTGACTATGCACCGCCCCCCCGCCCCGCCCAGGACCAGTGACAGGGGCATCTGCCATTCTGGCTGGTGCACCTACTTCAGCACCTCAGTCAATAATACTTAGGTGGTCAAAGGGAGAGCCAGAAGAGAGAGGAGTTTCAGAGAGCGTTTCTTTGGGGAGAGGTGGTAAAGAGTGACGACATTCACGTAAGGTGTCCGCCTGCTGGGAAGCCAGTGCGAGTACTCTAGGACTCAGAGAACTTGACTTTGAGCATTTCGAGATACAAAGACTGCTTGGATCCCCACATGGAGGAAAGGGCAGGCAAGCTCTCCAAGGAGGGGACCTCTTTCTCTTTTAAAGGGGCACTGATCCATTTCACACGGGCTCCACCCTCACAACCCAATCACCTCCCAAAACCCCACCATCTCACACCATCACACTGGGCATTAATTTCAGCACATGAATTTTGACAGTTCACATTCAGATCACAGAACTCTACTTTGCTTCTTTTATGTTTTTCATAATTACTTATGATTAGCTCCTAGTATTGCTATTTCTCTTTTCTTCAGAGCCTATAAATTGGTATTAAACAGAGTTTTCACCCTGCTGTATAGGTATCTTTGGATTCTCTTTACTTTCTATGTTTTTAATTTTCCTTTCATTTGCCTTTGATGCTAATATTAATTTCAAAAAGCCTTTGTCAGCATGTTATTATTTACAATGTGCAGAAAATGTAAATATCAAAGTTCTATTTTTTTAATGCCCAAGTGCATGACCAATGTCTAAAACTCTTCAGCAAATACTCAAAACAAACATACAGTCTTTATTTGATGAATATAGACTGTCTCTATATATGGCTCCAAAAATCTTGTAATAATGACAGACTACACTAATCAAACTTAGTATGTGAGCATACACTATTCCACCCATGCAAGTCTTTTTTGCTTACTAGAATTCTCTGACAGTAACATGAAATTTACATTACACTTGTGGTTAATTTTTAATCACTTTCTCTTTGCTCTTCAGAGATTTTCTGCATGTACTGAGTTGCTATTTTGGGGTATGTTGTGGTTTGTTTTTTTTTTTTTGTATAGACTGCTCTGTTACATCTTTCTTATAAATTGTCTTTTTTATCTTCCTTTTTCATTATGAAATGCCTCCACTATCTTTGGTGCTTAATTTCTCTTCAATGTAATCTAGTCAGACATATTTTCTTGTTTGTATTTTTTCTAGCATTTCTACACCCACACCTTATTTCAACTTTTTTTCACTTTTATTATAATGTGTTGCTTGCAGAAATATAACTGGTGTTTTAAAAAAATTAGAGCTAATCTCAGTTCATTTGCATGTAACATAATGACTTATATAACTTCTCATGCCCATATTATTTATGCTTATTACATATTTCACATTATTGTTTCTTCATTTTCCAAAATTGTGTTGATTTGTCAGCTATTACTAGTTATTTATTAATTTGGAAGTTCCATCCAAGTTTTTGATATAATGAAAGTATGCCTTCCCTTTCATTGCTGTTATTGCCAAGAACATACTTCTCTGTAAATGTATATATAACCAAACACACAAAACAGAAACAGACTTATGGAGATGAGAGCAGACTGGTGGTTGCCACAGGAGAGGGGCACTGGGGGACTGGGTGAAAGAGGTGAAGGGATTGAAAAGTACAGAGGGGTGGTGATAGAGTAGTCACAGGGATCTCAAGTTCAGCACAGAGGATACAGTCAATAACATTGTAATAACTGTATGTTGCCGGGTGGGTACTGGAAAAATTGGGGCATACTTTGTAAAGTATATGCTTAGCTTACCACTGTGCTGTACACCTGAAACTAATACAAAATGATACTGAACGTCAACTGTAATTCAGAAATTTTAAAAAATAAAAGTAAAAATATACCAAATACTTCCACTATCAAGATTCCCTGTCTTCTGTGTCAAGAACTCATTCGTATTCCTCATCTGAAAACTGTTTAACTTCCATAAGATGGGATCTTCAAAACCTTTCACTCTCTCCCATATTCCTCTTAGTCATGCCGAATTTCTTTCGCTATGAAAGTTTCTACTCTTACTTCTCTTCCCTCGCCATTCGGAACTATGACCTGGCTGATACAGCTAAACTTTTAGTTGTAGATTCTGTATAATTCCCTTACACTACAGCTCTTCTCTGGGAATCATAGGGAAGCACTATATTTACATGGCCAAATAATCTCACCTCACTCTTCCTTAGTGGTTCACAATGAATTATGTGTACAAACTTGTGTGCGAGGTGCATGAATGTACAAGTGTGTGCAGGGAGGGATAGGTGTCCCCTATGGCTGATTGTGATGACGCATTTTCTGGGTCGTTTCCTCAGAGAACAGCTGGCGTGTGCTGAGCTCACGGATCTCCTCCTGCTTCACTCAGCAGGATGGCGGCAGGTCACGGGGTCGGGCACTGTAACCCTGGGTTGGAGTTCTTTCCTCTCGGTAGGCTGGGGAAGGAGTTCCATTGTCTCGTGGCTTCTCATCAGTATCCCTGCCGCCTCTTTCTGACTTTCTGAGCCATCTGTAGGCAACTTGGTTGTTCTCCCTGGAAGTTTTCAATACCGTGTCTTAGGGTATCATGGGATACCAGGCATTTCTCTTTATCAGGACTTTGATCAGAACGTTTCCGGATTCTTTTTTCTTTTTTTTTTTCTTTTTGGCTTATCGTTGTGCACTAGAATTCAGTGCAAGCAATTAATCTGTGAACTTGACCTCACCTTAAATTATTTGTTATTTGTTATTGCACTTCCACATCTGTCACGTTTATTTCAAAGGCCTATTGTTTTGTCCATCAATTCTCCCAGAGTCATCTTTCAAAACTCTTATCTTTTCCATCCTGATTTCTATTTTCCTGTCTTTCTACTTTGTGATTTCCTAGTAAAAACATTTTAGACCAACGTTCTCTCCTTTAATTTATCTAATCAGTTGTTTTATCCAGATATGAAAATGTGCTGTCTTGTTTTCACTTTGATTTGCAGGTGCTGCTGCATCTCACATAAATTTAACTGTGGTTGTTTAGTTCCGCTATTTCTCTTTCAGCAGCTCAGCAGCTCTGGACATGCATTCTCTTTGTGGCAACTCATCTTCCTCTCTCTGGCATCTGATGGGTTCCAGTTAGTTGCATTATATTCCTCTTTGCCTGCTCTCTGAAGTTCAAGTCCTACTGTTGGAATAGGTTCAGAGGTGGCAGGCCCCAAATGGTAGAAGGCAAGGTGGTTTCTTCTCTCAACTCCCTGCAGAGGCATTGAAAGGAAGTGTCCCCGTGTTCTGTTCTAGTCATGCCCTACCTTCGGAACCGGGAAGACCAGGTTCACACACAAATCTCTTTCACAGGTCACACAAGGTCACGTGGGCTTGCACTTGGAGAAATGCATTTGTTGGTATGACAGTAAAACTTCTTATATTACTATATACTCTTTCCTTCAATTTTGTTTTTTCTAGCAGAATTCCCTTCATTCCATGAGTATACCTCTAAGAATCATGTCAGAAAACAAGATGTTATAAAAAAACATAGGCAATATGTATCATAGATGCTATAGTTTAGCTTTGCTAATTATAATCACACAAAGAAAACAAAACCATTTAATTTTTTTCAAAATTGTATATGAGAGCAACTTAGATTTATGCAAAATCTCAGTATCCAGAGGAATGATAATTGTGCATTTAGAGGAACATTAAAGTTCTTCCAGTTATTTCCTTTCATAAAATGTGGAAACTTTAATATCCTGTTGATGCATCACACACAGGTCAAATATTAATATTTTAAGTGAGTATATGTATCTTCCTGTACAGACATACACAAAGGAAGATTATCCTTAAATGCAATAATAATATATTCTTATTATGTAATGTGGCTCATATTAAAGTAGGCACAGATAACAGAAGTAAGGCTAGACTCAGTGATGGGATTAATTCCACCAAATTTTGCTTTATTTTTCTGTTGAGATGATCTCTCAGAAAGTTTCATGAAGCCTTGCTCAAATTCAGAAATCAAATGAAGCCTTGCTCAAATGATGAAATCTCATTTATAGAGCTTACTCCTGCCAGTTAAGTAGAAAATGGTAAGTGCTTTAGGTTGGAAAAGGGAGACTACTTTAATTTCCTATTCCCTGCATGCACAAACTTTTCATTTTTATTACTCTTTGGATTAACAATGATATTTGAATTGTTTCATGTTTACTTTGGTATTTTCAAAATACTGTCTAAATAAATAAATGCATTATCTGTGCCAATATATTGTCAGTAATATATTACATGTGTATTATATTTGTTTTCTAATCATCTTTCACAAGCTTTAAATTTTATCATATTCTCTATGTAGCAATAAAACCATTTCCATTGCAAAGTTGTAACAATAATGGATAGCAACCTTCAGGGGATACATTTCTGAGAAATTTATTTCCCCTCATGTTGCTCAGCCACCCAGGGAATGAATTTGTTTCCATGACAGATAAGGACTACACTGATCATTTTAAAATGGTCTTGGGACACCACAAATCAATAACAGAGAAAGAAAATGCAAGATAATATTTCTTTTCATTAGGGTGATAGATGGCAGTCGAGATTTATGCATCGAAATTGTCTCTTTAACAGTTATTAAATAATCTTCAGCATACATCTTGGCTTGGCTGTGTGGGTCCTGTTTTATATTGAGTAATCAAAACAAAAATTCTCTTTAACTGTAAAGTGCTTGCTTTACAAAAATACAATAATCAAAAAGTATACAAAATCAAAAGACAGAATATGCTTAACAAAGAGCCTAATATTCTGCAGTGAAATATAAAATGGTCATGCTATAACTTTGATTTTTTAGTATACAATAGCTCTGCAACAATAAGATATTCCCTGAGAGCATCTTTTGTTGTTCTGCTTTTTGAGCACTATGTTCAGACAGCAGTGCCACACAAAATTGTCATGTGAGAACACATTCATTTCATCGGGTGTTTTAAGTTCAGTGCTCCAGAAACTTTTTTGTTGCAAAAGTATTCCTTTAAAAGTAGTTTGAGACAAACTGAAATTATAGCATTTTGAAAGGATAGTTTTCTGATGGCTCTCTTTTTCCTCTGAGAGTGTTACATATGCATGAATTACATACAATAAATGGGGAAATGTTTCTTTTAGAGAAATTTCTAAGACATTCCTTTAGAAATACGATTTTGATGTGTTCATTGTGTAAGAACTCTTTATATTCTTTTCTATCACTCAAATATCAAACTGAAATATCTTTTGAAGTGTTACTTTGGTGAAAGTTACCAACAGCTTTGTTGAAAGTGAAAAGTTTAAGTAATTGGCTAAAGAAAAAGAACCCTATTTGGTGAACAACTGTGCTTGGTTGCCTGACTTCTTCCCCTTTACTGGTTTGGGTGGATGCGTGCAAACAGACACCCACACTCTCCGGGCTGGGTCAACACAGTGCCCATGGAACATGTCACATCAACATCATCTGTACAATTTGATAACAAAAGATGATCTTGGATGTAAAACAGCTGTATTTCCCATTTTACTCTTGAAAGTACGTGTGCAAATATCCAGGGAAGGCAGCAGGTGTCTGTCAGCGTTGGATAGAATTCTCCCATGATCTGAAATATGTATCCTCCATATGTCAGTGTACTGAAAAATGCCAATTAGTTTGAGTTCAAATAGTCATTTGCATTTCTATGCACTAGAAATTAACAATACAAGAGGAAATTAAGAACAGTTCCATCTACAAGACCATAAATAATACCTAGAATTAAATTAAGTAAAGGAAGTTTAAGACTTGCAAACTGAAGACTACAAAACACCGTTGAAAGAAATTAAAAGAAGACCCAAATGAATGCCAAGACAGTCAGTGTTAATGAACTGGAGGATTCTGGTTTTCGAGGATGTCAGTAATACCCAAAGCACTCAAGAAATTCAGTGCATTTTCTCCCAAAATTCCAACCACTATTTTGCAGAAGTGGAAAAGCTAACCCTAAAATCCACGTGGAAGCACACGACCCTGAATACTCAAAACCACCTTGGAAAGGGAGGAAACGGCTGAAAGACTCACACTTCTTGATCTCAGAACTTACTATAAAGTTACTGGAATCAGAACAACCGCATGCTGGTGTGAGAGCAGACATACTGGTGCACAAAATAAAACTCAGAATCCAAAAATGACCCTCCAATCCCCGGGCGATTGATTTTTGACGCGGCGCCAAGACTAGTCAATGAGGGAAAGGGCAGCCCTTCCAACACCTGGGAGAATCCTGCACACCCACGTGCAAACGTACGAGTAAAGCACCAAGCGTAAGAGTTAAAACTGTACAAATCTTAAAAGAAAATATAGGGATAAATCCTTATTTCCTTGGATTTGGCTATGGACACTTAGCTCAGGCACCAGAAATACAATTTAAAAGGAAAAAAATAGAAAAATTGGAATTCATCAAATCAAAATTAAATTCTCTTGTGCCTCAAAGAACACTATCAACAAAGTGAAGGGAAAATTTACAATCAGGAGGAAATAGTCACAAATCTTATATCTGATAAGGGTCTAGTATCTGGAATATATAAAGAACAAAATCATAAACACTAAAAGACAAACAACCTAACGTAAAAATGGGCAAAGGATTTAAATAGACATTTCCTCAAAGAAGGTAGACAAATGGCCATTGCAAAGAGATACTCTACGTCGCTTACCATGAGAGGAACACAAATCAAAACCCACAAGACGCCAGTTGACACCCACTGCAATGGCCACCATTTTTCTTCAGAAAATGAAAACTAGTGATAATGAGGAGACAGGGAAATGTAACTCCTCGCACACTGCTGCTGATGGAAATAGAAAATGGTACAGCTGCTCTGGAAAAACAGCCTGGCATTTCTTCAAAAAGTTTACTATACAATTACCATATGACCTAGCACTTAGACCCTTAAGTATTTGCACAAGGGAATAGAAATACTAGGTTCAGACAAAAAGTTAAATGGGAACGTTCACAGCAACATCACTCACAATAGCCAAACAGTGCAATTAACCGAAGGTGCTCACGTGTGGTGACCAAATGTGGCGCGTCCATCCGGTAGGATGTGATTCAGCCATAAAAAGAAGTGAAGTGCAGATATACCTAAAACTGGGACCAGTTTAAAAACATTACCTGGCTGGTGAAAGAGGCCAGGTACAAAAATGCCACATAATTATGTGATTCCTTTTGTATGAAATAACCAAAATAAGCAAATCCATAGAGGGGGAAAGTTGATTAGTAAATTAGTAGAAGGGGGGGGGTGGGAACACAGGGTAACCATGATATTGAAAATGGAAGACGAGGCGCAACATGTCTGGCGCATTATGCTTTATTACTTCAAGAAAGGTAAAAACACAACTGAAACACACACACACACACACACACACACACACACAGGTTTGTGCAGTACATGGCGAAGGTTCTGTGGCTGACCTAACGTGTCAAAGTGGTTTGATGCCAAGTTTCTTGGTCCTATCGACATTTTGTCCAAAGAATTCTCTGCTGTGGGGCTGTCTTAGGCATTGGAAGGTGTTCAGCAGCACCCCTGGCCTCTGCCCACTAGCAGCCAATAGCAGGAGACAGCCAACATGCTCAAAATATCCAAATCAGTAGTTATTGGTGAAAATAAAAAACGTGTCTTTTATAGAAAAAAATTGAACAGAATTTTTAGCCAGCCCAATAAATTACGTGTAAATATGTAATAATTATATATAACATTACATAATCATATCTATATATAATTATCCCTGTTCTTGAAAACATGAGAAAGAACTCTCCGTGAGGTATTTCTTTACACCTACCAGCTGTCCATGAGCACCGAACGCAGATTAGGCCGTCGAAGGCGGCTGGGCAGGGAGCCGCATCTCAGAGGCATCCCATTTCTGACGGAACGCGCTAGCTTAGCTTCCTTGACTGAGCGCCTGCACCTCCTGAGTGTTCATATATACAAACCACTGCACGGACCAGGTTCCTCTACAAACACTTCATTTCCTATTCTGGTTTTACTGCCAGAAACTAACACTTTTCCAAGTTCGAATAGTATCTTCTTAATTTAAAATTCCCTCCAGCCATTCACCATCGTTTTGCAGTTACGCATTCAAATCCAGTTACCTAGGGACTCCGTCTCCTCTTCACTTGCCGAACTACAGCAATCTAGACTCCATCTCTGCTACTCAACTGAGACTCAAACTCGGCAACACTGCCAAGGAGCTCCTGTTACTAAATTCGGCGGACGACAGTCTTTACCTGACTCAAGGGCATGGAAGCTTTTCACACCACTGACTTCCTTCCTCGTTCATCACTGGTTCAAACTACCAAAGCCTATCACATAACGTGCCCTCTCGGTCTCCCTCCCCTCTCTTGAGTGGCTCATTATAATTGCTTGTGGCATATTTTCTTTGCCTGTCATTTAAACAGAAGTGTTCTTCCAGCTACCGGCTTTTAGTTTTTATTTTCACTGAATTTATTGGAATGATATTGGTTAATATAATTATATACATTTCAATTCTATAATACCTCATCTGCATATTATACTGTGTGTTCACCACCCCAAGCCAAGTACTGATTTTTAATGCAAATCAGTGAGACCCTTAACTTGAGCAGAGTTCTGAGGTTCAAGAGAAGTGATGTGAAAATCACTTGTTTAAGAGGAGTTATTCAAAACACTAATTCCAATTCACTCGGTAACATGGACTTCCTACTTAATTTCTTTTGGTTATGTTTTTTCTATCTTCCAAATTAGTATATTTATATACTTTTTACCTTACTGAAGTGCTACAGCGATTCCAAGCTGTTTGCAAATTGTTGTTTAAAGCCTCTGAGAATGTGTTATATAAGCACCAATAAATGAAAATATTATGAAGCCATAGCTTGCAAATATTTTTTAATCCCTAATGTCATAATATGACCTTATAATGTGGCAATGCTCACAGCTGTAAAGTGAACTTCTAGTTTTAAATTTAGAGGACTTTACCCTAAAGTATTTCTTTCATTTTGCATTTGTTTTGATTCACATCAGATAGTAACAGCCAGGTACAAAAACATAAATACTCTTTTAGCAAAGGTTGTCCTGCTCTGTGATAATGAATCATCTTTACTCTGGGTTATTAAAAACCAACACATCCTTATATTATATGAAATGTTAAAGGGACTTACCTAAGAAAAAGAAGATGATCAAAAACATGAACAGTAAAATGACAACAAACTCAGAACTATCAACAACTGAACCTAAAAATAACAAAAACAAAAACAAACTAAGCAAACAACTGGAACAGGAACAGAATCACAGAAATGGAGATCACATGGAGGGTTATCAGTGGGGAAGGGGAGGGAAGGAATAGGGGAAAAGTACAGAGAATAAGTAGCATAAATGGTAGCTAGAAAATAGACAGGGGGAGGTTAAGAAAAGTACAGGAAATGTAGAAGCCAAAGAACTTACGTGTATGACCCATGGACATGAACTAAGTGGGCAGGGGTAGGAGGGTGCAGGTGGGAGGGGTGTGCAGGGCAGAGGGGAATAAAAGGGGGAAAATGGGACAACTGTAATAGCATAATCAATAAAATATATTTTTAAAAAACCAATATATCCTAACCAAAGTACTTCACTAAAACAGGTTGCCATTGCATCTCTCTCTACTATTCAAACCCTAATCACTCGCTAGGTATGTTTCCAGGTCTACACACATGAAGACATATCCCCTGAGACATATCCTGCTGCTACCGAGAGTTTCTCACTGCATTTTTAAAGGAGACGGTCTCAGAGACAGGAGGAGCCCAGCAACCCGCGTGCAGGGAGGGACAGCGTGCTGTCATTTCCGTCACCACATTCACGGCCACTGTGCTGTGGCTCCTCCTGTGCTTCCCTGTGGACAACCATTTCGTACCAGGTCTGGAGCAGATGATGAATGGAGTCAGAGAGAGGAGAGCTTACAGGAAGAGAAGATGAATACTCCTCAAAATTCCTCCAGGAAGGGTATTAGAACAGCCGAAAAGCAAAAAAAGGAGCACTGTTTTGGCTGACTTCAGGCAAATTTTGTTTTTTACTGGAATTCGCATTTTCTTCGTTGAAACAATAGAAACAATGTACATATATTAAATAATAAATGAGTTTACTCTAAAATGGGCTTCCTTTTCTGCATGATTCATTCCACTAAGCAATTACTCAAGATTCACTCAGTAGGAAAAGTATTGAATTAAGTGTTCAACGCAATACATTCCTCCTTTTCCAGCAAGGCTCAATTATTGCATACCATAATTTAAAGAAATCGGTTTCTTTCTAGATAAAAAATAGGATAAATACACTAAATTCTATAATTCCATTGAAATATGAGTCAACATAAAAAACAAAAATGTAGTTATATACTTTTAACCTTGAAGTTAGACAATCTCTGTAAATGTATTATTTCCTTTAATAAGTATACTAGCTGCTCCTAAAAGAGGAGATTTATTTCACTTTGATTTGGGCAAAACAAAAAGTAACAAAATTAAGATAAACTATCTGAATTGCAGCCACACGTTCTTGCTTGCCACAATCACTCAACACTGTCCTACGGAAACGTGCGCTTTTACAAAGTCATGAATCATGCGAGTTGTTTTTGTTAACCAGTATAGCCTACCCAGCTTTTTCACACATAGTAAAACCAAGGAACCTTTACTTTTGAGTTAAAATAGAGGACTCTGTGGGATGTTTTCTATAATGGCAATTAACACTACTGTTTGTAGAATAATAACATGTTTTCTTCTCATCCTAATATAATTATTTTATTTAAACTGCACCAATATTCAGTGTTTCTTTTATTGAAGAGAACAGAATAAGTACCTGATGTGTGTTTCTTACAAACAAAGAAAAGGCCTGTAGAATTCAACCAGATGTGGAAACAGCTGACCTCCTCCCCACCGCATTCCTTGTTATAGACTACGGTGAGAGGCCATCCTGAAAAAAGTTGAATTTATACCAGACTAAAAATAAAATTGTACCACTGAGCATGTTCATCAGTGCATAGACAATTTGAAATATGTACTCTGTGTTTTGCACCTACGCTTGAATAATTCTGCCGCTGGCTAAAGCCTTTTTAATCCCCTTTAATAGTGGAACTACATAGACTACTTCTTTTTAAAGGAGCTAAAATCCAAAATGATTAAGAAGAGATGGAAAACAAAGAGAAACCATTTTGCAGTACCCATAAAATCTGACAAAGAAACACAACACCCGATGTTTCTTGACAAGCCATTGCAGGGACCCACTCATGTTCTTGCACTGACTTCGCACTCAATTAAGGAAGAGCGCGCTCATTAGACACTGCTACCATGCTCCGTCCAGAAGCCCAGTACAGGCTCACGCATCTCTTAGTTCTCAAGAGTTTCCCAAATGCCCCTAGAACTCAGACGTCCATGCCAGGAGTCTCTGTTAGAGACCACTTGCTGCTTTTCTGAAGATTTAAGCCACAGGAACCCACAGTTTCATCGATTCCAATTGCTCTCTGATCATGCATCTTTGTCACCTTTCTCTAAGAAAACAACTTGGGTCCTGCAGAATCCAGTTAAAATGCTACAGTTTCTAGGAAAGTCTACTTGACTCTCTTATAATCACTCCCAGACTCTGTTAAATGTCTTGCAACCCTCTAGCAACACTTTGGATCAACCAATTTACATAACCTTATGTAACTTTATCTTTTATACTTTTTAAGCATATATATAGTCTGCCCAATGTCTTATATTCCACAGGGCATCCAGCATATTTGCCTGTAAGAAGTGCTAAAAATACTATTTGATGCACTGAATCAATCAATCCCTGTTTTCATCTTTCATTGTTGAATTTATTATTCCTTCAAGCCATGGCTTATAAAACATATAATACCTTACTCAGAATATGGCAAGATGAGCAAATATTATACAACGGAACTCAAAGGATTTCAATTTAAATCAATGTCCCCAAAACGTCATCATCTCTGATCACCCTTCAGAAGAAGGAACCCGGTGCTTCGTCATGCGTGAATCGGGACATCCAAAAGTAGGCCTCTCAAGAAGGCACATGTCTACCACATGGGAGAGCTGGACTATCAAACTAGGATGGGGATGCTGGAGACCGCAGCGACATTTGTCAACAAACATTTCCTCAGCAGCTAAAATGTGGTGCTGCAACGGAGAGGCTGCACAGTAATCCAATACAGTCGTCTCTGCAAATCAACGGTGCCAGATGATGCGATGCTACTTTCTTAAATGTTGTCCTCTGTGTCCGTCCTGCCCTCTAGCCAAGCTGCCTTTTCCTGGTGAAGGGACTCTTCCATGACAGATGAGAAACACTATGATTATTGAGTTTACTTTAAGGGCTTAACATAGCATCTCTCAGAAAATTACATGCATCTGGAAAGGAGGAATTTAGTCCAAGCAATGATGACAAATGGCAGATTTTCTTTATCACTTGTAACCTGCAGGGGAGAGGGGAAGTACTCATCGAACATCACTCACTGAACCCGATTCTTCAGGCGGCCACGTGCTCTCCCTCCTGATGGCGCAAGCCCACTCAAGGGTACTCCACCTGGTACAGTTTTATCTCCACTCATGCTCACTTCTATCAGCGCCCTGCCTTTGAATCACTCAGTCGCACCCAACAAGTCACGTCCCTTCTTTTATTCTTGCCTTTCTCCAATCCACCTTGAAAGAAAAAAGCCATCGGCACACGTCACAACCTTGACTCAGCCAAGCACCACCCCCATAACAACAGTGGAGGGTAGCTGCTCACTACACTTATCACAAAATTCAAATTCCTTATGGCCTTGGAGCACTTCCGGGACCTGGCCCTTGCCTATCTTGCTGGAATCATTTCAGTTCATTGGCCTTCCTTCTGTCCTTGATCATACCCAGCCCATTCTACCTTGCAGCCTTTTCACTTGCTGTTTGAGGGCCTGGAAACCGTGCACACATTTCATTTTGGGGGAGCCCCCTGTCCTCCGGGCCACCTGCTCTTTGACAGTCCCCTGCTTGACTCTCCACAGCAGAGAGAGAGCAATACCTGAAACTCACTGAGCACTGACCATGGGCTTCTTCCCTCTAGAACAAGAGTCACCTGGTCTATTCTCTCCCTGCAACCTGGAGCAGCTCCTGGCGCAGAGCAGGAGCTCCGTGTGAACTGGCAAAATGAACGAGGACAAGGGGCAGAACAGCCTGGTTCTCAGTTCTCACCTCACCTAAGTCCCAGAGGAAAGAACAGTGGCTGAATTTCCAACAAGGACAAAGAGAAAAAAGGCTGTTTCTCCTGGGGAGACAAACGGGCTGCTAATACTCTTCCAAAACTCAGCCTCTATGGTTATTGTTGTCCCCTACACACTGAAACAGAAAATGTCAGTGAAAAAAAAATCCAGGAGAGTGAGCAAGTCATGTAAATAAATCAAATAAAATATGGTGAATGTACAAACCCTAAGACAGTTTCAACTGTTTCTCTTTAGTAAAAGGAAGACCCCTGAGAAATAAACAGGTGATTCCTTTAACACTAGAAATATGACATGTATATGCTATTTAAATTAAATACAAACTACTTTTAATATTTGTTAATATGTCATAAAATTTAACGTCCAGCTAGGAATAACCCACCTTCAAACACACACAACTTGGATAAAGGCTTAACAAGGGTGTTGGTAACTTTTAGTATTAAATCGTCATTTCCTCTGTATTTTCCTGCCTTTAACAAATCTGTTTCCCTTGTCCCCCCAACAAGATAACTGGAACTCTAGCTACGCTTCCCTGTGTGTGAGATGAACTCCTGTTACGACCCCTCGCAGCCTGTTCGCCCCATGATTTATCCTGTGACTTGACCCTCGGAACCGCCCTGGCCTCCCCAAACCCTCACACCTCATCTCGTCGCCCCAGGTCTCCACTCCCTTGAAATGAATCCTTGCTTTCATCCTCCGATTAGCTGAGCAGCCCGTGGTTCAGGCAAAGCCTTATTAGAACCTTTTTCACTGCTTCCGCTACACAAAGGGGTTTTTCAGTTTCTGTGCTTTTAACTAGAAGATAAGTGCTTTTACTGTGGTGCCACGTTTTCATCTTTGGCTTAATTTAGAAACAATTTCACTCCTGCAGACAAAGCTTGTGCAGCTCCGAACATGAGCAGGGGACACGGTCCTCTTTTCTCTCTCTCTGTGATTCTGTAACAGAGTCAAATTGTATTTACAAGAAAACAGAAATCTTCCACAGAGCATTCTTACACAACGCTACACACCCTAAGAAATGCGCAGCGTGAGGGGAGCTATTTCGGCTGCACAGTCCACCCTGTCTGCAAAAGGAGGCTACGGCGTTGGTCGCTGGGGAGAGTCTAAATGTACGGGATGCAAGGCCATCACCCAAGTCTGCCACGAAACTGACAGCTCCGGTGACCTTCCCTTGTCCCGTCACAAGTGCGAGGGACAGGCTGACACGCGGCTCTGCACCGAGGACCGCAGAAAACACCGCCCCATCCACATGGGCACTTACACTGCAGAGAACCGCGTTGTTTGTGGAAAATTCAAACAACCCCGGAAAGGAAAGGCTTTGCATGTTTCACCCGAAGCTATTTATAAAAGGGAGGAAACTAAGCCATTGGCATGATTTTCACACAGTGATATTCTAGAATCAGTTCATCCGGATTATATTCTCAAAACAAACAAATAAAATGCGCACAGAGCACTTTGCTGTTCTGAAGTGTGCTTCGCCCAGATGCCAGGGACAATTACTACCTCCCACGGAGAGCATTTCCTCCACGGAGCACTTTGTAAACTAACGGGCAGCAATGTCCACATCGCCCCTTCGAGAAGGTAACCGACGCCGATATCCACTGTTATTGCCGTTATTATTAACAATCGTTCCTATTGTCATCATTCTGCCCAACCATAATAGTGGTTGTTTCCTTTCACCCTTCACGAAACACTATTAAGAACGAGCCACACACAAGAAAGTGGCTTCCATCCAAATCTCTCTGAGCTCCGCCTTAGGGTGCCCTCGTGGGAGACGACGAACGAGGGAACGGAAAAGGAAGAAGACAGAGAAGTGTGACAAGAAAGGGAGAAGTTAAGTATTACAAAAAGCTCGGAACCAGAAAAAGAAACAAGTCACATATGTGGCAAGAAAAAGAAGAGGGACCACTTCAGGTTAAGGGCGAGAAGCACAAGGCAGGTGTCCTCCCGGCCCCTCTTCCTGCTGCGACCGCTGTCTCTGCTGGGGAAAGCCTGGAGCTTGTCACGTCCAGTGACTAAACGGCCTTGGCTGCCCCAGAGATGCGTTTGCTGCTGTGATTTCATGACAATGGTATCGACGGCAGGTTCCCAACACGTCAACTCGCAGCCCCCCGGGGCCCCACCCTCACCCTGGGTCGGGCCTGAGACCCGGCCTTACTTTTCACTGAGCGACCTGGATGAAGACAGCCCGAGGCCTCACACCAGAGTGGACATGCCTGCCTCGTCGTGTGCTGGCCGAGGCCCAGGAGCCACGAGAGGCCTGCCTGGGGAGGGCAGTGCGGGTGCGGGGAGAGGGGCTCTGAGGAACCAGACGCCACCCGAGAGGGGGCAGCTGCTGCGGGGCAGAGCAGAGCCTCTGAGAAGGGGGCCAGCGGCAGGTTACACCTACGGCGCGTCTTTGCCAACAGGGGACTCTGGAGAACAAGAAGACAGTGTGCAGGGCAATGGGGCAGACCTCACAGAGCAGCCCTCCTCCTTCCTGTAGTAGTCACCGATCCCCTCTCCCTCCAGGCCTTTCTTATCTTGTCCCATTTCCTTCAACTCGCACATGATGACAGAATGCCAAAACGGTGATGGCGTAACTTCTTCAGCAAAGACGTAGCACACCCCTGAACGTCTACGCTGTGTCGGACACTGAGGACACAAAGGTGACTGCCGTGGGGCCCCTGTCGCTTTGGGATTTCAAGTCTGGTGACGCAACTGAGAATGAAGGCCACGGTCCCGACACAGCCTGCTGTTCCATGAGAGGTGAGCGCGTGTGCCACACTCGGAAGGCGACTGTGCAGCAGCTAGTTCTCCAGGAAGGAGGGACGTCTGTCCAGGTGCAGACGGAGGGATGGGGCTTGAGACGGCAGCAGCGTGGGGCACCTGGCGAGTGTAAGTAAGGGAGGC
Organism: Anoura caudifer; assembly: GCA_004027475.1. NCBI lineage: Eukaryota > Metazoa > Chordata > Mammalia > Chiroptera > Phyllostomidae > Anoura > Anoura caudifer. The sequence continues at coordinate 41,319 of PVKU01001240.1, read as the reverse complement.
ACCGTCCTCCCAGACAAGAGCAACTGGGAGTAGGGGGGCTGAGCTAGGAGAGAATTTGTAGGCTGACCAGAAAATCCAGCCTTCATCCTAAAGGTATTGGAAATCACTGTAGATTTTTTACGAGTCAATGTTGAGGTATAATTTATAGGTACAAACAAGGCCGCTCACTGGAAGTACACAACTCCCCAAGTTCTGACGCGCACACACACACGTAGAGGTGTATACATACCAGCTTCACTAGGGTCAGAATCTTTCTATCACCCTCCCAAATTTCTTCAAGCCCCTTTGTAATGCCGACTGAAATCCCGTGTCTACAGATCCTCAGAACGTCTGGCTGTTCCTCTTACCCCCGAATGCATTACCCCAGTAGCCGTAGTCCTTCTAGGGAAGGACCTCAGGTGCCATCACAGTACACGTTTGCCACGGTCCTCCAGGGCCCTTCCCCCTGCGGGCACTGTCGCCTCCTAGGTCAATGGATTCTGGGTCTGAAAACTGTCCCCGGCGCCTGGGAAAAGGCTGGTGGCTTTTTATTGGCAAACCCGCCCCTGGTAATCTATTCCTGCTGTTTCACACTGTTTATGAGCATTTAACAAGAGTGTTTAACAGCACCTTGTCAGCAGCCTGCCTATTGGCCCCCCAAGGGATCCGTGTTTATTCAAGAACTTTGGGAAGATTCGGCCATTATTTATTTCTTTAAATATATTTTGAAATCCATTCTTTCTCCTTTCATTCTGCATTCTGATTGGCTATATTGTAAATCTGTTGAAATTTTTCCATAAGCATGTGAAACTCTTTTATTTTTTAATACATTTTCTTTCGACTGTTTTCCCCCCAATCCACTTATTCATTCTCTGTCATATTCATTGTGCTTCTAACCCCAGGCAAGAATTTTTTCAGATATTTTGCAGGCCTAGAATTCCTTTCTTGCCTTTTTATATTTTCTATTCATCAACTGAAATTGGCTATGCTTTTTGTTCACTAATTAATTGAGTATACTTACCATAGCTACTTTAAAGTTCTTGTCTGAAAAATCAAAAATACGGGCCACCCAAGGGATTGCCTCAGCTGACGATTTTCCCCCTGAACATGGTCACATCTCCCTGGTTCTTTACATTTCAACTAAAAACTGATTTTACCTTCAGCATCATGAAATTTATGGGGTGCCGTCTCTAGGTTTTTGTTATATTGCTCTGAGGAAGCTGGTGTCTTTGTTTCTGCAGAAAACTCAGGCAATTAACTCGGTCAGATAGGAAGCGTTTCACCTGTAGCTCATGGCAGCTTAACTCTGTTACATTCTTCCATTTTTAACATCATTTTGTCTGTCGCCGCACGTGTGGTCCAGGCCAGCCAGGCATTCGGACAGAGCTCACACATTACTATCGGTACCCACATGTTTTTGGCAAAGAAACGCGGTGCTGTGTTTCTCTCTCCTTTGGCCTCATTCCGACCTCCGTCCCCTTGGCAGCAACCTGCTGTGGTTACATGAACTTCCTCTGTCACTCGTCGGGGAAGACAGGGCCAATCAGATGCTTCTATAATTTCCATCTAGACGCCCCGTATAGGCTCCTATGTATGAGGGACGACCCCAAACACCTGGAATTTATCTATTAAAAAGTGTGCACTTATTCTCACATGTTTAAACTTCAGTCACCTTCAAAGTACTCTCCATTTGATGCAGTACACCTATTAAGAAGTTTTTTCCATGGCTTAAAACAGTTTTGACTTGTTGGTTTTGATGCATTTTACTGCTTCTGCTGTTTTTTGTTTTACCTCTGCCATGTGGGCAAAACATTTCCCTTCGAGGACTTTTTTTTTTTTTTTTTTTTTATCCAGGGAAACAAACGAACAAAAAAAGTCACTCAGGGCAAGATCAGGTGAATAGGGAGGGTGGGGCATAGGGGTCATGCCATTTTTGGTCAAAAATTGCTGAACACTTAGCACAGTATGAGCAGGTGCGCTCATAAATCACCCATCATGACACAGGCAAACGTGTGGAGAGTCTTCAAAAATAACTCTCTGAAGCCAAACGCAGCCTCTCACAACACCACCAGCTGGTCCACTGATGCAGATGGGTTCCTAGAACACTCACCTAATGGGCAAAGCCTAGACTACAAAGGGCCTCCCACTCCAGAAGATAATTCCGGGGTTTTTGACTTCTGCCTCGTGTTTTAGTTCTAAAGAGCTTCCTGAATGTACATGGGGCTCAGGATTTCCCCCCAGGAATGTCTATAAAGTCCCCATATTGCTTTTCAAAGGATTGAAGGTGCAGGGAGCAACAGTTTTATTGATTCCAATGTTTCATCGCCCACTTGTTGTCATCCTTTCCTGGAAGACCAATGCGGTTCGCGCAGAACCTGTAGAAGCACTACAACGTTTAAAAGCCTGCCGGATTCTCTTACACAAGAGAATAACATGGGTACGATGCTGGGGGCCGCAGCAGCCGCTGCATGACTAAAGAGCAACAAGAATTGGGACAAAAGCAATACGCCAACAGTGCCGAAGCATGGAGGCAGATCAAATTTGGGTCGTTAATAACTAAAAGGCCTTCTGCACAAGCATGAACTGACTATCTCTGCTTATTACCCGGTATGTGAAAAAAGTACGCCCTGTATTTTGTCCAGCTGTTTGTCAGATTTTGTTAGAGGCAACACTATCCTAGCAGATTCAGTGAATATGTAGAAAACAACCCAAGAGGTCTAGGCAGGAGACAGGTCGACGGGGTAGACAAACAGTTGAAGCTCCAGGCTTGAACGAGGTCACAGAGTGAGACTATTAAACAGTAAAAGAAAGACAGGGCTGAGAACCCAGTGTTGGAGAGAACACGGGCGCTTCAGAGGGAGGGGCAGAGGAACGGAGCAGCTGGAAAAGACTCGCAACCACAGGGACGAGAATGAAGAACAGGAAGTGACGATCTGGAAACCAAGAGGAAACCGGTGTCAGTGTCCAGACGACAGAGCGTGGAGCTGCCCCAACCCAGGAAAGTGCCCATTAAACGTGGGGGTATCAAAGTCACGTATTTTAGTGGACTGCACCTATCAGCCCGGTGAATGGACCCCTCCCAGCGGGCTGTGGGTCCCAGGGAGGATGCTACAAGGGAACATGGGTGCTGCTGCTGGAAATACAACTCAAAGGGCAGGCTCTGTTGATAGAGGACAATAGGGTCTTTCTTAATATGAAAGGCAGCATATTTTATATCCCTTAAAAATAAAAATAACAGCTGAAGTGGAGCATGACCTACCAAGTGGACAACAGGGTGGATTTTTCTGACCCTTTCACTTGTAAAAGAACAGCAAGACTCTAAGGCTCAGCATCTGCCTGCCTCCCCGCGGCTGTGACACAGGCCTCACACCTGCTTTAAAGATGACAAGCACTTGAGGCGGTGATGCAGGTGCCAGAAGGGAGGCGAGGAGGAGGAAAATAAATAGGAGAAATATAACGAAGACAGGACCTTATTAAGTGTTTCTTTGTCCTTCCTAGCAGTAATCCAGGACATGAAAACATGAGCATGCAGTAGACCCAAGGCATGAGCTCGGCAAGGAAAGTCGTGATACGGAACTGCAGGCAGAGTGATTTGCAGGGAGGCAGGGCGACGCTCACGAACTCAGCGCTGCGCCCAGCGGCCTTCAGAGCCGCGGGAAACATCCCTTTTTCCTTTTTATTGCCATGAATGGGCAAGAACAACTTGAAAAGGCCTGTGAGAACTCAGAAGTGTTTCTTTCTTCCTTTCTTTTGGAGAATCCTTTTAACTTAAAGAAGATACATGGAAAACCCAGAAAGCAATTAGTAAAAGTGAAAAAAAATGGTTATGAACAATTAAAACCCATTCTGCTTCATTAGCTTTTCAAGGTTAAAGGCTGTTACTAATTAATGACACCGAATATGTCTCTCAAACAGCACAAATATCAAGAAATGAATCAAAGAAATAGGAGAACCCTCAGAATAAGCTTGTTAACAACATGGCATGGGCAAAAGCCGCCAATTAAAACTGCATGTCTCCATTTCGAGCTTTCCCCTGGGCACCTGGTGCTCACAGAACTCTACACGTGCGGTCACCTGCGCCCTTCCCATTCCCACAACATCCCGCATCAATGTAAACACAGTACAGGTGACTGGGGCAGGTCACATTTTGCAAGTAACCTGGTTACCTTTGCAAGGCCCAGTGGGGCCCTGAGTTTGAAAAGCAGAAAGAAAAAAAAAAAAACAGCGCTTTTAAAAGTAGCAAAGAATATGCGTATTTCTTCCTGCAATCTCTCTCTAGCCTCGTCACGGTATTTATCTACTATTCAATATAATTCTAGTTTTTTATTAAAACCTGAAACCACATGGATTTTACTATTCATCCTTTATCATGTAACGTCCATTTAAGTGAAAACAGGAGATGAGTTAGCTCATACGCAGCATCCCAAAGTTCTGGAATCCGCACGCCTTAGCTTATATACATACATGCATTCCATTCTCACCATGTTTGTGGCACAGCGGAAACATGCCACAAAACTAACTCAGCTGATTTTATCTTACATCTTCTTAAAAATAATTTTTAATATTTCCAATTATGCTAAAAAGCATAATGTCAAATTTACCATTTAACCGTTTCTGAGGGTGCAGTTCAGTGGTACTCGGTACACTCAGGTTGTTGTACAGCCGTCACCAGTGTTTTTTTTCTAATGTTCACTTGTGCCTTCTTTCCCATCATCACTGCCTTTCATTCTCGATTTGCACACACTCTACCAACAGGACCTTGGATGGACTGAAGCGTAAGCAAGGACGGACTGAAAGGAAAACGGACCGGAAGCCTTATTTTCCCATTGAATTCTTTTCAGCGCAAGTGGTTGGCTACTGTAAGGAACTAACAAGTTAAGAAAGGGCGTGAGGAGTGTATCCTGGGGGTTCCTGTGTTTTAAACACCGTCACTGCCTTCCTTCTGCCTGAGAAAGAAGTCTTGGTTCCTCAGGGAGGTGTGGCCTCCAGGTGGTCAGGACCCCCCGCCCCAATCCCTACTGGGTCATGATCTCAGTGTCTTCACTCCAGAGGCGGGACTGCTTAGTCATCAGGGTAATGGAATTCAGCTGCTGTGTACTGGGTTGGCCAAAAAGTCCACTTAGTTTTTTCTGTAAAATAAGACACGTTTTTCATTTTCTTCGATTTGGATATTTTGAGCATGTCTGCTATCTCCCGCTATTGACTTCTAGTGGGTAGAGGTCAGAGGTGCTGCTAAACATCTTCCAATGTGTAAGACGGCCCACAGCAGAGAAGTTTGCCCAAAACGTCAAGAGTACAAGAAACGTCGCAAACCACTTTTGACACGTTCAGTCACAGCACCTTCTCCATACGCTGTGCACATCTGGTTTTGCGTTTCAGTGGCATTTTTACCTTTCTTGAATAATTAAGCATAGTATACCAAAAAGTTGTGTATTTTGTTTCCTCTTCAATATTAAAATGTCTACATAAAAATTCACCAATTTTGATTTTTTTTAATGCATGCTGATACGACAGCTGTCACCATATATTGTAACAAAGTTGTTTCCAATGAAGTGAAAGACAACTAAGCACTACTACAGCCATCAGATGGAAAACACCAAACTGAACTTTTTGGCCACCCCAACACAACACAGGTGAGGCTGCGAGGGGCCGCGGGCCTGTGTGTACACTTATCTGCAGCTGCGCTCCATTTTCCCATGGGCCTTCACTTACCAAAGACAAGTTACAAGAAAAAATTAAGACGTTCAAGGTGGTGACACCAGGGCATTTAACCAAGGGAGGCTTTCTGAGGGCCAGGCCGGCACTGTCACACAGGGGGCACGCCCAGGGGCCGGGCGCAGGCCAGGGGGACAGGGAAGGATACGAAGCCCCCACGCTGAACGGCACTGTACAGGTTAAAATGCACAGTTCCACCCTTCCCCTCACCTGTCACATCAGTTCCCTCCGCAGGGGAGCAGGTGTAGTCCGAGGTCCTGGCTCACCCCGGGCGGCCAGGGACACACGCACCGCCTGGGCCCGGAAGTGTCTCAGGCTCAGGAAATCCGATGCTGACAACCTGCTCACCTGCGGGCGGAACTGATTGGTCAATCACGAGCCAGGCTTCCGGGTCTCCCACCACTGTGGCCGGTCTCGGCTTCTGCACTTTCTCCACGTGCGTTCCCTGGCTTTTGTCCTTGGAGACGTTCCACCCACTCCCTGTTTGACCCCGACCCCTTCCAATCTGTTTTTGCTGAAACAGAGTCTAAAAAAGTTTGAATATGTTTCAGTTTATCTTTTCACACCACTTGCAGACTGCAGAGAGGCCTGATTTCCATGGCTGGCTGGGGGCAGAGGACCGACTAGAAGGTTCTGACCTACTTAGTACCCTAGTTGGCTGCTCATGCCTCCTTTACTCACAGGTGGCAAAGGGAGAGGCTACATCCGCCTGCCCTTTGGGTGCGTTTTCTGTGGAACCCCAGAGACAGCGAAGAGCCAGTGCATCTTGACACACGGAAGGAAAGGGGTGATCGGGAAACAGGCAACGGGGCTCCCCCACGTGTCCCTGCCGTGCAGCAGAGGCTTTGAGGAAGGATTCACGGTGAATGCGGAGTAAAGACAAAACCTGCGTGGGGAAGAATCTCTCCAAGAAAAGCCAGTGAGAACGAGTAGAGAAATCAGAGTCTGGGGAGGGCACCATTTGCCGGCCTACATGTTGAGGGTCACGCTCGGCATGCGTTTCTTTTTTTTTTTTTTTTCCCCCTTTACTTTTTTTAATTGTTGTTCTTGTACAGTTTTCTGTCTTCTACTCCCATCCCAGCCCACCGCCCCAGCCCTCCCCAGCTCCCTCCCATTTCCACCACCCCCCTAGCTTTTGCCCATGTGTCTTTCCTACTTGTTGCTCTAAACCCTTCCCCTTTTTCCCTTGAAATTCCTACCCCTCTCCTCTCTTGTTCTCAATTTCAGTGTCTTTGGTTATATTATGCTTGTTTGTTTGTCCTGTTGATTAGGTTCCTGTTAAAGGTGAGATCATATGGTATTTGTCTTTCACCTCCTAGCTTATTTCGCTTAGCATAATGCTCTCCAGTTCCATCCATGCTGTCACAAAGGGTAGGAGCTCCTTCTTTCTTTCTGCTGCATAGAATTCCATTGTGTAAATGTACCATCGTTTCTTGATCCATTCATTTACTGATCCATTCATTCCACTGCTAGGATTATATCCTAGAAACCCTGAAACATGAATCCAAAGCAACCTATGCACCCCAATGTTCATAGCACCACAATTTATAATAGCCAAGTGTTGGAAGCAACCTAAGTGCCCATCAGGCATACGTTTCTTTAATGGAAACTTCCAACCAACCTGCTGAAAGCTCTTTCCTCCTGCACCCTTTAGCGAGTTGAAGCTGTAGTCTCCTCCTAGACTCCTTTGTTCTAATAGCCAAGATGTGATTAATACAGGCAAAGACACCTGTATATGTCAGGTTTCTGAACTCGGCTCTGCATGTTTGGTTGCCTGTCAACAAAACATTGTAATAAAACAGAAACAAATACACACCATACAATCATGGAAAAATACGGAAGTGGGTGATATATATATATAAATCAGAAAAAGCTACAAATACTCTGAGGATACTTATTTTTCTCACCAACATTTCCTGTTCACATCATGTCCTAGTTACCCCTTGCCCTAACTTCACTTCCTGCCACCCAGCTGGACTACAGAACAGCCCTTTTTAACTCATCAAGTCTGTTCTCACTTGTTTGATGTTGCTTAAACTTGGCTTTTCTACAGAAACTGTAACCATGTTTGCATCTAAAGCCATCGCTGGGGCTTTCATTTGAGGGCACTGCTTCAAGCAGGGAAGGACTAATTTCTTTCCTTCAACTAATGAAAGAAATCCCCTCTTTCAATATTCTCAGAATTTCTTATCTCTGGACATACCTGCCAGCATCTCACTGGCTTTGAAAGAATCCGCAGAATATCAACAGAAGCAGCACAAAACCCCTGGGAAGAAGTTTCCCCCGAGTGGGAAGAAAATCCCAGCCACCGCATTGCTGCTGTTTCTCCTCTTTTCCCTCCTGATACTTTCCTTTAGAAACCTGATTTCATCTACTACCACTCTTCACTGATAGTAGAAACACAATGCTCTCTTGCCAAGACAAAATATTTTTAAACCCCGAAGAGAAAGTAAGCTGGTGGAGTGATTTCTTCTTCCAGTGACCTCACAGCCAAAAATTACCTTGGTGAACAGAGGGTGAGATAAAGCAGCGAAGAGCCCAGAGATCGGGGGAGGGCACAGGTTTCAACCCCTTGGGGAAACAGCCTGTCTTTTCATTTCCTTTTCCCCAGAACTGGACACAGAGCCAGACAAATAGTGGAAGGAACATGTATGTGTCTTGCTGTTTTAGTCAAAGAGCTTGACACTCTTCACTGTCCGATGCTGAAATGGAATGTTGAAAGTGATTAGGTAAATTAATCCAGAGTTTAAGGTAGGTAAAGGAGTTCATTCTCTGCCATCACTCTTGGTGTGAATTTAAGAATGATGCTATTTTTAACAAGTCTGTTTTTAAGGAGGTAAATCCCCAGATTGCAGAAGAGCTAAAACAGGCAGATGCCTCACAGGAGCCTCTCAAGCAGGTAGCCAGATTATCCCTTTCCCCAGCACAGATGGGAAGATAAGTGATTGCCAGAAGGAAACTCGTGCTCCGCCCCCCTGCTCAGGTAGTTACTGACACTGGTCTTGTCCCCCCAGTCTGTTTACCACCCAGCTATAAATAACGGGGTCTCCCTCAGGCATCCTGGGAACAATAAACAAGTCTCCAAGAATAATAATACTCAAAGTCAAGGAACTATATTAATACAGCATAAAAGGAAAGTTATAGCCTGGTGCTACGGGGCAGAAGGGGAGGGAGAGCTTTGTGTCACCCAGGAAATCTCTTCCATCTCACTCCGAACATTGAGCTTCAACTGAACGAAGGTGGTTCTATAAAAATTCTGTGAAAAAGAGAGACAATCTTCCTTCTCCAAAGGGGGAAACATGAAATGAAACGAAATTGGTTGGTAACCATCCACTGATAACTTTGTCCATCACTGTAGCAATCTGAGCCCCGGAGTGGAGATTCACCACGCCTAGAGCAATGTTTTGCAAAATGTGTCCACAGATCACTGGCGGATGCAGACCCGTCACTACGGTCCACGCAGATCTAAGAAATCAGAGTCTCTGGAAGTGGGAGTTTTGTGTATGTGACCAGGTTCCCAAGTGATCCCTCAGTATACTGAAGTTTGAGAACCGCTAGCCTAGAGTTTACTGGTTAGTTTCCAGAGAGCATTTCTGGGTTGCGTGGTGAACAGTGAACCACAGGCCCACCGGAAAGGCACAAGTGCAGACTCACTCACGGAGAACAGTCTACACGGGTGCTCGCCTTCATTCGGTTCCTTTTTATGATGAAATGGTATCAACTCTCCCTGTTGCCTAGTTGATTCTCAGAGCATTTAGATGGGTCTGTAATTTAGCCACTTCAAAATTCTGTGCTTCTGATTCACGCCAGAGAATGTAACTCTGGATTTTCTGTTATTCTACTCACATGAAAAGTCCAATTATAGAATTTTTGTTGAGTATTAACTGAAGGGTGTTCAGTTTACCTGTCCTCATTGTATTTTAAAATCATCCTTGGGTCAAACCAGGCTGCTTGGCAGTGGCCATTCTTGTCTTTGACAGCACAACTAAACAAGTTTTATGAAACCACACCTTGATCGCTGTACCATGCATTACCTGCAAGCTTTCTCTGAGCCGTGCATTGGACATACGGCCAAGGACTTGTTTGATACATTGCAGTTCGCAGCCATTATGAAGACTTGTGGTTTGCTTAACACGGAAAACATCAGCTCTTCCTTAACCGTACATGACTTTGTCTCTCTCTCGGCTTTGCTTTGGCTGCTTGAATCAGTAAATACAAAGTACTTAATATCACAAATTTTATGATAAACTTAATCTAGTTGATATTTTTTCCCTTTCTTAATTTTCCTTTGGGTTGGTTTTCTTTACTCCCTTTAATGTTCATCTTGCTTGGTATGTTTATTGTTTGAGGTTTCTTGAATCATTTTGAAACAATGAAGGAAATAAACTTCTATTACACTAATGACCCAGAGTTACACAGTCATAACTATTCAAAATCTCACTGAATATAATTCCTAGTGTACAAATTATATCTTTCAACTTTCTATGTAAAATATCTACTACACACATTCAACACTTAAAGTAACACATAATAAAAACAATTTGCATCATCACTATGGACTTGACTGAGAACGGCATGTGCACTCATGGGATATAGTGAGTTTTCCATTACAGGAAGTAATCAAGCAACAGCTAAGTGACGCATAGCAAAAATATTGTAGAAGAGTTTTGATGCCCGGTAACGCATTAGATGACAGCTCTCTTGAGCCTCTTCCAACTCTGAGATTCTTAAATCTATTACTTAAAAAGTTACATAGTTTCTATTATCAGGAAAAAATAAAGTCAGCAAAAGAAGTGAAAGAATCATGAATTTCTCAGTGAGGAGTATTTAGGAGAATACATAGCCAGTAAAAAAATTACATTTCTAGGAACAGGCTGAATGAAATCTTGCCCTGTTTAATCTCATTTTGGTCACCATTAGCAGGCACACACTGCCCACCTGCACCCCCAGTTTCTATCTCAGAGTGCGTGAGTGAATGAAGCCTGAGCGACTTAGCCACTTAGGTTCAGCTCTTGCTTCATATTTCTCCTGATAAAACTCTTTTTGAAAAGTACAATCTATAGTGCCAGGAAATCATTTAACTGAACCTGCCAACTCTGCCCATGACCAGTGATACAAATGTGGCCCGTTTGCATGGGGGAGTGAAGAGGTTGAATGACCGAATGTGTTCTGTAAATGCCGCCCTGAGAGAAGGTGGTTTCCCGGCCCTGAGGCCCTTTACAATGAGGGATGGAAACAGCAATGAAAGAAAATGCACCCGGGTAATCAGACAAATTCTCCCAAGTGGCACTCCGACCAGAAGACAATTTTCTTCCGTCCCAAGGCACAAAAATCTGCATCTACCCATCTGACCCTGGCATGTCAGGGCACAACGGGCTCTCTCCGCAAGTTAGCCCTTCATCTGCCAAGCCCAGGTTGACACAAGTGGTAATAACAATGAGAAGAACAATGATGATCAATATACGAATATTGTTGTTGAATTCTAGAACACGCATAAGCTGGTAACACAAAATCCAAACACAAAGATGTTGTAAATACAGAGATTGGGAACTGTGCCATCTCCATACCAATGCTGATGCTGGACAGGACCAGACCAGGCAGGGCACAGGGACAGACTGATGCATTGTTGGCTTTCTTGGATTCTGTGGTTGTGATCTAGAGCCACAAACTTCAGTGGTCCTCAAACTACAGCAGGTGGGACAGAGCGGATGCGCCATATGCTTTTTGTTTGAAGAAGAAGAAAGAGGAGGGGGAGAGGGAGAGGGAGAGGAAGGAGGAAGAGGAGGAGAGGGAGAGGAAGAGGAGGAGGAAGGAGAGGGAGGGGAGGGGAGGGGGAGAGGAAGAGGAAGAAGAAGAAGAAGGGAGCCACCACATCCCTGTGTTGGCCATGGGTGCTTCCACGGAGCAGCAGTGCGTTGTCCCAAAGATGACATAGTACACGAAGCCTGAAATAGTTGCCACCCGCCCCTTCGCAGGAAAGTTTGGTGGCACCGGGCCTAAAGGGTGCCTAAGCTGTGGCCAAGATTTTGTGAATGCCCATGTGCGCTTCCTTTTGAAGTACACTGTAAGTAATTCTTTGCACAAGTACTTGCAGGAAGGAAGACTGCTCACTGCTGCACTCCTGCTCACATTCCACTACTGTCCCTGTTTTTCCTACAAGCCCATCTTCTAAAAAGCAAACAAATCATCAAATAAACTATTTCTCTAAGAACTGCTAACAAATTCTCTTAAAGCTGGGATGTATACATACGATACCATGTTATCAGAACCCAAGTGAGCGCCCTGAATCCACACGGTTTCCCACCCCAAGCCTATGGATTCTTTATGCATTATGTTCCAACGTCCGAGAGAAAGAAGTAAAAACACTGTCCATAAACCTAAGACCCCAAAAAACACAGCCAATCTCAGCTGGGGACATTTTGAAATTTGTTAGATTAATCTTTCTCCTCAAATCTTTGATGCAAAGCCAAGAGTCGTCCGATTTAATGTGACTCCAGATTCTTCTTCAAGTCTGGGTTTAGGCTGTCTTTTCTGTTTAGGCTCTAGCCAGTCCGTATAATAGAGAGACCCTGGCTATCTATTAGAAGTCGGATCCTTTCAGTTCTAGTCTGACTTGAGCCCGCGTCTGTACAGCAGCTGTTTTGAAAGGTCTTGTTCGGGGTAAGAAGCCATGATCACTGCAGACATAAGTAATTGATTAGGAGGCTCTTGTGGGGGTTAAATATGGCTTCACAAGACATCCCCATAGATCAATTGACACACCTACTACTGATTGATCAGAGTTTCTGTGAGACACGAAATGTGTTAAAACTCAAACTTAAACACAACACAAGTTTCTGTTGAGTTAACTGTAGCCTGCTTTACCCCCAAAACACAAGGGAAAGTTTGGCTTATACAGAAATCAATAAATTAATTAGGTAGCTATTTGTGTTTATAGACATTAAGCTTAGTAGAAGAAACAGAATCGACAAAAGCACACATCTGCCCACATATTTTATGAATTAATGAATAATTACTCATACCCCTTTGTCTTCATTCTTCTTTCACAGGCCACTTAATTAAAAGTTATATTATTTTGCACTTTATATTCTATGCACTTAATAATACTTTTGCTAACCATAAATAGTTTACGTTCACTAATTTCCTTCTCAACAAAATTTCTTTGCCACCCCTGGTTTAGGTATTTGGCAAATAGCTCCTAAATTAAGGAATTGCTTAAGGTAATACCAAATCTCATCCTAGCAAACAATAATAATTTTCTTCAATTGAAAAAATAACTACTGATGAATGGTAGAGAGAGGCCGTGTCCTAAAAATCAAAATGTAAAACAGAACAGAACCCCAGCAGGAAACTCAGTCTTGAGTCCATTAGTCTCTACAAGTGACAGGAAACCAAACTTCTTTGGGATTCACATTCCCTGCTGGAACCCTGTCGGCACAGGGGACAACAATGGCAGAGCAGTTCTTAACAGCAGGAGAAGAGCTTCCTTCACTGTCCTCTAATTTCCTAAGAGGCTGGATGAGTCAGAGGGCATTAAAGATCCGTAGGAGTTGGCAGCGAGTACAAACAGCGACCAAGGACTGCGGAGTCCAGAATCCATGCCCAACGCAGCGGAGAGGGCTCTGGAAGCCTCTTGGGCTTCTCCCACCCACAGACTAATGCTTTATAGTGCAAACTAAACCCGAGAAGCCTTACCTTCCAGTGCAGAGCCTGTCACTCAGAGGCACTGCTGACAGCCTTCAGGTGGCTGAAACAGTCTCGTGCCAAGATAAAAGGATAAATTTTGAAGTAATTTGCAAATTAAAATGTAGCTTTGAGGGGCCCGGAATGAACTCCTTTATTAACTTGCCATATAGACTCAGGATGTGTAGTCAAATTCTGCAGTATCATTCTCAACAATGAGCTTTGCCTTTGCAGGTACTAATAAAACTAAAGTACATATTCCCTACGGTTTTGCATCAAAGATAGGCTTTCTAATTATTTTTTAGTTTCCATTAGATCGGTGAATTTCCCTGCAGCGCATCTGAGTCAAATCATATAACTATGTTCCATTTAATTGAAGGCGAAGGGAAAATGAAAAAGAAAAAAAAAACACCAAAATTCCTCTCCCTGGCCAGTGTGGCTCAGTTGGTCGAAGTGTCATCCTACAAACTAAAAGGCTGTGGGTTTAATTCCTGCTCAGGGTACATGCTTAGGTTGTGGGTTCAGTCCCTGGTTAGGGCGCCTGCAAGGGGCAACCAATCAATGTTTCTCTTTCATATCAATGTTTCCGTCCCACCCCCTTCACTCCCCTCCCCTCTCTCTAAAATCACCAAGCATGTCCTCTGGTAAAAATAAAAATAAAAACCTCATAGACACAGACAACAGGATTGTGATTATCAGAGGGACAGACAGGTGGGGGAGGTAGAAAGAAGTAAAGGGGGGTAAATGGTGATGGGAGGAGACTTGACTTTGGGTGGTGAACACACAAGACAGTGTACAGATGATGTGCTATAGAATTGTATACCCAAAACCTATATAATTTTATTAACCAATGCCACCCCAACAAATCCAATAAAAAAAGAAATAAAAATTCTATATCTATGTATGGTGATGGATGTTACACTGAAAAATGTGTAGCTAAAAATGTTTGGATCAAAAAACAAATAAGCCTCATGTGATAGTTTTCTCACATATTTCAAGCAAAACCTTCAATGCCGTTGTTCTTCGGACCAAAGACCTTGAACCAAAGATTATCCAAAATGTCAAGGTGAGGTAAGCAAGATGCAAAGAGAAGTTGATTGTATCTTATTAAATATAGCTTAGTGGATAGAAATCTAAAATTTAGTGCTCAATTTGCAGTCTTCATAGCAGACCAAATAGCATCTCTAAGGCTGGGAGTTTGCAAAATGTGAATAATGGTGGTACCTACGCCTGCCGGGCACTCCTAAGTCCCTATTTCCACAGCTCTCCGGTGGGCCTGCCTCCTCTGGAGACGGAGGGAAATGGCAGCATCTTCCATACTCACTTCCGGCTAGAGCTCTGTGTTCAAGATGCATCGTTCCACCAATTACATGTACGTAAGCGAGTGTGAAAGTGAAGACGGGACAAAGGCCACCTTCCAGCTGCTTTTGGCTGTGGGAAACCAGGGCACCGAGACACAGATTTCGTTTCACTCCACAATCATGGCTGAGTATACAGCCCCTGCTCATGGGAGTCAGGAGGGACTATGGCCAGACTCCACGTTCCGGTGGCCATCAGTGGTTTCATGCATCTCAATGGCGACACTGCTTCCATGGGGCTTGTTGATGCGGTTCCCTGACCTGTGGATTGAAGCTGTAGCCCTGTCACTCACAGTCCCTTAACTGGTAGGTACCATGGCAGTCTCTGATCTGGGCAGAAGTTGTAGAGCATCTTTCATGTGCTCTTTGGCCACGCAGGTATCTTTTGCAAACTGCCAAGTCTTTTTTTATGCTGAAGTGTAATCAACAAGCATTTCTCTCATGTGCTCAAATTAACACCTTTTAACCCATGTGTATTCCTGTACAACCACCAATCCACTTAAAGGAGGAACATTTTGTCATCCCAGAAAATTTCCATCTTCCCCTAAAACCTCACTCCCTGAAAAGCAAGCACTTTCTGATTTCTAACACATTAGATTTCAGCGTTCGCTTATTTCTGGAATTATAAAAATGATATTAAGTACGCTATACTTTTTTTGTATCTGGACTCTTTTACATGATTACTCCATACTGACCTCCATTTATGTTGTGGCCTGAATCATTAGCTTGTTCTTTTTTAAAAAATATATTTTATTGATCATGCTATTACAATTGTCCCATTTCTCCCCCATCATTCCCCTCCACCCTACACACCCCCTCCCACCCACATTCCCCCCCTTTAGTTCATGTCCATGTGCCATAAGTTCTTTAGCTTCTACTTTTCCCACACTATTCTTGCCCTCCCCCTGTCTATTTTCTACCCACTGCCTATGCTGTTAAAGGAGTTCATCATCACCAAGCCCTTATTATATGAAATGTTAAAGGGACTTATCTACGAAAAAGAAGATAAAAAACATGACAGTAAAAAGACAGCAAACTCACAGACATTAACAACCACACCTAAAACAAAAGCAAACTAGGAAACAACTGGAACAGGAGCAGAAACACAGAATGGAGCTTGTTCTTTTTTAAAAACAAAAAACTTATTCCTGGGAAGTACTGCTTTGTATAAATATACCACAATAAGTTTATCCATTCTCCTATAAATGGACTTGGTTGTTTCAATTCTCAGGCTATTATGAATAAAGCTTCTATATGCTTCCTTGTACAGTTCTTCGGTAGACATGCTTTCCTGTCTCTTGGGTCAGCATCTAGGGGTAAATTTGCAGTCACTGGGTAGATTATACTGAATGTCTTAAGATATGGCCGATGTTCCAAACAGTTGAATCATTTGTACTCTCAGCACCAATGTATGGGTCTCTGGCTCTCCAAATAAATGGAAACACTTAGTAATGCCAGTCCTTTCAATTTTACCCATTCTTGTGTTGTGAATAAAATATCCGCATGGTTTTAATTTGCATTGTCATTGCTTACAGCTACTCATAGGAATTTTTGTGAAATGGGTGTTCAAGTATTTTGTTAATTTTTAAATCGGGCTGTTAGTCCTTTTATTATTGATTTCAGTAGACCTTTATATATTCCATTAGATGGAGGTTTGACATGGCATAGATTTTTATAACTACAACCCAAGATAGGATACAGAAACATTTCCATACGCCAAAGAATGACCTCATGAAACCCATTTGTACTCAGAACCTCCCCCAGCTGAACTCCTGGCAACCACCAATCCTTTCTGGCTTCCTATATTATTGCCTTTTCCAAAATGTCAAATAAATGAAATTACACAGTATAGAACATTATAATGCTGGTTTGTTTAGCATAATGCATTCATGATTCATCCATGCTGTTGTACATATCAATAGTTTTTCTTTTTATTGTTTAGTATCATTCCTTTAGGTTGATTTGTTTTTGAAAGATAAACTAACCTTGAATTCTTGAGATAAAACTTAATTCATCATGACATAATTTTGTTATCTTTTGTTCTATAATACTAGATTGATTTGATATGTTTAATTAACAAATGCTGTGTCTCTGTTGATAATGTATGTTGTTCTCTAAATTGCTTATAACAGCATTGTCAGGTTTTGCTATCTCTGATGTCCTGGGTACATAAAACAACAAGGGAAATCACCCTTCCTTCTTTGTTCTGTGAAAACTTGTACAATATTGTTCCTGTTTCTTCATTAAATGACTGTTAGAATATACCAGTAAAGCCAAGATTATTTGTATGGAGGCTTTAAAATACAAAGTTATTAGATTTGATATATAGCTATTCAGAATATTTTTACTTATTGATTAGTTTTAGTATGTGTGACTTTCAAAGATTTGTTCATTTCACGCAAGTTGTCAAATTTATAATTCTCTGTTATATTTTATAATAATATGTGTAGAATCTATAGTGACATCCCTCTTTTATTCCTAATATTGGTAATTTATTTCATCTATTTCTTGATCAACCTTCATAAAAATCATCAATTCTATTAATATTTTCAAAGAACCAACTTTGAACAATTTTATTATTTCATTCCTATCATCAAATTTTTTTTCTCTTAACCTGTTTTCTTATTATTTTGTTCTGTTAAGGTCATAGCTTGCTTAGAATATTGATTTTAACTATATTATTATTTATTAAAAATATTTAAAGTACAAATTTTCTACATGGTCTCTTGTGGCTGTATCTCATAAATGTTGATATATTTTTATCATCCAGTTTTGGATGTTTTCTATTTTCTCTTTTGATATCAACATTAACCCATAGGTTGTTTAGAACTGTGTCATTTTCCCCCCTCAAATATTAGGAAATTATACATGCCTTATTTATCAACCTTTAATGCAATTGTAATGTGGCAAGCCAACATGTCCTATCTGATTTCAATCTTTTTAAAATTAATTATATTTCTTTAACAGCCAATTAAATGTGCTATAAGTGAATTTAGTCTACATTGGGCAACAATTCTTATTAAGTTGTTGGGGGTAGATTTCTCCAAATATTAATTACATAAAATGTTGTTCTTTGTGTCAAAGTCTACCCTGTCTGATATCAATGTGGAAGCATCATCTTTCTTATGCTTCCTCTTCACATGCATATACATTGTCATGCTGTTATCTTCAGCCCACCTTGTCTTTATATCTCATGCGCATCTGTAGAGTGCACGTAGTTTGACTATGTATTTATTAGCCATTCTCGCAATCTCTGCCTTATAATTGCAGTTTTTCTTTAGTAAAATTGAAAATAGGCACAGATATAATTAGGCACAGGTCTAAATTTTGCTATTTGTCTTCTATATATGTCATGCTTTTAGCTCTCTTTCCTTCCCTCTTTAGGGATTTTTTGTAGTCATAATTCCATTTACCCCTTCTACATGATTTTAAGCTGCATGGAAATTAATTAATATGTGCTGAGATGAGAAAATGCAATCATGGGATGGAAACATGTGAGGAGGAACCCCATGCTGTTAGACTTGAATTAAAGGTATCAGCACGAACTAATGATTTTTTAAAAATATATGCTCCCAAACTCTTCTAGTTAAGGTTTAGAAGAAATGTCACCCAAAGTAATGAGTGCATATAATGTTTAGATGCTGGCGTTTAAATGTCACTTCCAATAAGAGATGTGAGGTTTGGGACCTGGGAAATAAAAGGTGAGCCTGAAACATTCAGTTGCATCAGAGATCAAAGCTGCGTTCAAATGCTAAGCAGGACACATTGAAAGGATGCAGAGGATTACCTGAAGATACTTCCACAGGTAAAATTTACAACAAATTCCATATTCTAAAACATATCCTAATGGCTTATGCACAGTGACTAAAAAAAAAATCAATACATCCAGAGAGATACTCTTTTAAGAAAGACAAAAGACTATGAGTGAGGGAAAGATCTTCCTTATAAAATAAAAGGAAAAATAACCATTTTGCTACGAAAATATATTTAATTTTATAATTTTTAATAAATGCTAAAATTAAAATTAAAAAAGAATGAGGTATTCATATTTGGATATTTGAATACCTCTATCTCATTGATAGAACAAGTAGAGAAAAATAGTAAAGATACCAGAAAATCTGAAAACTATCAGTCAGTTTTACTAATTGCAAATTATAGAACATAATAACAACTAAATAATGCCCATCTATTTCAAGTGCACAGAGAAAATCCATAAAGATACCATATGGTCAGCCAGAAGGTAAGTCTTTATAATTATCAAATAATGATCCTAAATTATATTTATTTGCAAGAAGATGGCCAAAAAATCCTCAAATACTTGCATATCAAAGAAAACTTCTAAATAACGCACAGACCAAAACTAAATTATGGCAGCAATTAGAAAATATTTCAAAATCAATAATAATGAAAACACAGCATATCTAAATATGTAGAGCACAAGGAAGTCGTGATGAAGAAAATGTGTAACTTTAAATGCTTATATTGGAAATGAAAAGCAAAAAGAGAACTAAGCTCCCTCTTTAAGAAAATAAAAATAAGAATAATACTGAACAAATTAAGCCCAAAGAATATAGAAGAAATGATGAAGAGCAGAAATAAAGTGGAAATAGATATTAAACATTTCCAGCTGACAACCCCCTTCCAATCACCAGAATTTCCATTTGTTCAATCATGCATTCGTTCACACAGTCTATATTTAACTTGGGACTACTCTGAGCTTCCAAGGAGTGAGGTGCTACAGAAAAGCTGTGATTCCTGACCCCATCCTCATTTCACTTAGGAAACTAATTATATAAATAATTTGTAAAATGGTTTTGATCAATTCTATGTGAGAACTTTAGGATGCAATGGCGTTGTGACAGGAAGACCGAAACGTTGCAAATGGATAACAGATCACACAGAAACAAAGGGGACATACTCACCCACAAGGTCAATCGATGTCATTCAGCCCCGCTCAAAGGTTGTGGAATTCTAGCTGAGAGGAGGTGACCCCACGGAGCAGCGGCAGATGCACCCAAGTTTCTTGAGACCTCCTCATTTCTTGCTCCCTCTGCTAAAGTCCTCAGTGGAGAGGGGTAAGAGTCATTCTCACTGGGCATAGATAATCCATCCTCTTCCTTTTGGGCCCAGGGTGAGATTGCAATTCTGGGGAAAATGTAAGTGTGTAATTCATGGTGTGCTCTTCCCCTACCCTGGACATTCAGGTGGAAACTTAGCCCCTGACAGAGGAGACAGGGAATGGAGTTGGCAGCTAACTCACAAGGGACATGTGGCAGAAGCAGGGAGCAAATCTTTGTTGTTGCATGTCAACAAAATCTTGGGGATGTTTGTTAGTGCGGCTTAACCTGGTCTGTCATGACTAATACAGGTCAGGAAGCTGCTGGTGTGCCTGGGGTCTTGCCAAAACCCTGAAGATTTAATATCGTGGTTTGATACAGCATTTTAAGTAAAAGGAGGTGATCCTATCCTGAGTTAGATTTACATCATCAAACTACGTTATCCTGCCAGGGAAAACAGACAGTCAGCAATGAGCCAACCCTGCGCTATTTCTCCACCTGGGACTCCGAATTCCTTAAGGCTCTTTTCTGCATAGAGGCTTAATCTGGTCTCTTCTAGTCCAGGGCAGTGCACAGCTCCCTGGAGAAAGTGACCACATTTTTAATGTCTTAGGAAATTTACTTATTTTACCATGAAAAGAATAATTTCCCTTTGTACCTATGCTCCATCCCCTATATAGTACGAGTTTAATAAATGTCTATTGGTATTTTATTACATCATCTACGTTTTTACTAAGTTAGCAGCTCAGGAAACAGTAATTGAGGTGAAATAAAACTTTATGCTAGAACATTATATAAAATTTTTTTCAAAGAGTTGAAAATGTAAGTAATGAAATGCTAAACTGTGGTCAATGGGCTTAGGTAATTAGGTATCCCCAGTGAGGTAAAACTAACGACTAAATTTCAGGATCTATTATATCACAATGGAGTATAATTCTTGCTTATATGGTGCTAGTGTGGAACTAGTGAAACAATTTAACTTTCTAATGACCTTTTCATTCAGATTTGATTAATTCCATATCATAGCATTAGCTCATGCAGTGAGCCATAATGCCAAGGTAGATCTTATAATTACCCAGCAGACGTGAGTCCTATAAACATTCGGAACTGCAACAGAAATGTCATCATCTGGCAGTCCTTTCGCATTGGGAGACAGATACAGGGCAAAATAGCCATCATCCCTGCAGCAGGCCAAACCCTAGGTACCAGAAGGTGTTAAAATGTGCTTACATCCTCCAATAACTTTAGAGTATCCAAGGTTATTAGTAACAATACTCTAATGCAAACAACTTGGTTGCTTTTCAAAAAAAATAAATTTGTTTTTCTTTCTTTTCACTCATGCATTGGTGTGCAGCTTTTGGCTGCTTCCCCAGAGTCCGTGGGTCATGTGCCACCCCAGGGATGCTCCAGGCTGATAAAAACTCAGGCATACAGACTTGCCAGACACTTTAAGAAGCCGTCAGTCTATTACGGGGGGAAAATTCACTGTGCTTAAACAGAAAGGTGTTAGAGAGTGGCAAAGAAGTCCGGAGGAGGAAAATATTTAGAGTTTATAACAGGAAGTATTTCCAAGAGAAATGCCTTGCCAGTCTGATTTCTCAGGTATCTTGTGGAAAAGTTCCTTTGCATGGCACCTGAGTCAGACTTAAAATAGTAAAGCTCTCCAAGCAGCATGCTATCTCAAATGTCCAGCTGCCCACTAAATAATTATACATTACTCCGGCACCTCACGTTCACAAATTATAGTCACATCTGACCCTTGGAACGAGATGGGATGCATCAACGGTATGGGTTTCCTTTCATGGAGAATACTGGGAGGAGAGCCCACATGACTTAAGTGAGGTCATGAACCTGGAAACAAAGGTCAGGGTCAGGCTGGTATCAGTGAGAAAGTTCAAGCCTTGGACAGAACATACCGGAGACCTATTTCAACCAGATTCTGTGCCAGCTGTGTGTCATCGGTACTGTTCCCAGACACCTCTGAGCCTCATGTCCCACACCGAAAGGAAGATACCACCTCCTCCGAGAGGTCCTTACAGAGTTAAATGAGAGATTAGCAGAAAGTCTCAATACTTTCCTGATGCATGCTGACAGTATTAAACAACAGGCTCTGTAAGAATTCATGTACGTATACACGCACCGAGGTTTGTTATACATGTTACTCACATAAAGGGTGTCTAGCACACTATTAACAAATAATGATAAAATACACAGTACCTATTATTGAAAATTCTTCATATCCCATCAATGCTAACACGATGCCTGCATTGATGTTTTCCAGACTCATGGATCGGCCGCCAAAGGAAGGCTGCCGTTCAACCAGGATTCAACCAATGGCCTCGGATCCCAGTCCGCCATCCCACTCGGCAATGAATGTGTCATCGATAAATCTGATATATGAAGTGAGCGCCACGTGATGTTGTCGTTCCCTTTAAAGAGTTAAGAGGGAAGTGCAACAACCAAGCTGTGTGTCAGAACCTCACGCGCTCAAGGGTGATGTGAATGGCATCTTGGCTGCATCGGAGAATAGTTTTCGAATGATAAATCAGTGTTTCTTCACTTTTATGCTATTCATAATGTCACTGTTCGTAAGGGCACACTTTCTACTTCACTCTGCATGATTGACACTTCTTAAGATTATACAATCGATAAAACAATAAATCCACCAACCATGGCTGCTGCCAGCCACCGACGCGGAAGCACTGTGTGGGAAGCTGGGATTATGGTAACACCCTGGCGTGTAGGATTTTCCCCACACGGATACAGGAGACACACACAGCCTCCTCAAGAGCAGGTGAAGATATAAAAAGGAATTTGCAAGGGACGAGTTTTGAGTGTTTATTATCTTTGTTTTTAATATCTTATTTAAGCGCAGATTTATATAAGTTAATTTTTCAAAATGGATGTTTTTAACAACCAGCTTGAAAATCCTTGAAAAGTTAGCAACAGGCTCTCTTAGGGGAGCTCATACCAGCTGCAGCCCAGCGCTAGAGCCCACCACCCATGAGATGCTCAGTAAGTATTTTCCTTCCTTTTGTCTTGCTAACCTCTACTCATTCTCCTTGTATCAATTAAAGGCTCTATCCAGCCCGATTCAGCATTTCTGCCTGTGGCCTCCAGGAGCTTGGGGGGGGGGGGGTAACACCACACGTTCTCCTAATTAAGTGGCCTTCAAAAACTTCCACACATGCCTAGTTTCCATTACTATTCACTACGCAACTAACCCATACATTTAGCTGAAACATTTTTGGACCCATCTTTCATAATCTGCCTGTTTTGAGGGGAATAACAAAAACATAAGACAAAATATCACTTTACAAAAAAATTCTAAAATGTTTCCTTTGTTGTTCACTTTAGAGCCAAGCTGGGGAGCAGCAACATCTACCAGCACCCTTTCCCTTTCCGAGACCCTCACTCTAGCGTCTAGGGGACCCTCTATCCTACGAAGACAGGCAGACTGAGCCAGTGAGAGGCCCAGCCAGAGGTGACCTGGGTGGTAGCAGAGGCTCGGCGCTCCCTCAGGCACTGGGCGCTGGCTGCTCTCCTGGACGCAAACGAACCTTTCTGGTCCCCGTTGTTACTCCTCCCTCCTGGCCCATTCTTCCCCGGAAGTCACTGGAGCCTCCCCTAGTCCCTGCTAGCAGATGTCCCAGCGTCTCGCTGGGGTGCGTGATGCGGACTGTGGTGGTCATTTGTCCCGACCATCCCTAGTCCCCCCAGGCAATCTGGGAAGATGCCCTGAGAACACATAGGACCGCATTTTCCCCGCCAATCATGTTACAGTTTCCAGGGGATAAACTTCTGCCTCATGCTGCGTTCACTTCTTTCCTTTCTCCTCCCAGTTTTTGTTTTCTTTTTTTTTGCTTATAAAAGGCTATATAAGCATCTTCCTCTCTCATCCTCTTCTTGTTCCCTTTATCTCCAAATCAACAGCACTCATACATTTGTTGAGAATTTGCATGTTTTACAATCCCACAATGAAAAGAAGCTTCTCCTAGACTCAGGGATGTGAGATAAAGCTCATCTTCTTCATTTCATCCGCACTCATTTTCAACCGCTATCGATACAGATTTCAGGACAGAATACAAATGATTTGATATGACCTGCCCCCCACTCCTCATGGGGCTCTTCAGGAAATTCAGTTTCATACCAAAATAACTACTTACTAGCTGCCAGGACCAGCCCTTCTGCTTAGCAGTTTCATGACCTTAGATTTGTCACAATCTCTACTGTCACCGGGGAAAGGGAGACAGATAATATATCCCCACTAAGCCAACCCAGGAATACTCACATCTTACCATGGCCAGCCACTCATTTAACGGGGCTCTTGGAAGACAGAGGTGGGGGGAAATAGAGGACTCTGCAGGAAAGGTGACACTGTGACTCTGTGGGACTATGGCTCCAAACCCCACGCAGGACCGTGGGGGTCTTTTTGTCAAGATTAAAAAGACTGCTCCTGAAAATGGCCCCCCAATAATGGTGGACAATCATACTGACCAGGAGATTCAGTGGACACAGTTTGCCATGACTCATTAGCAGCACCATCTGGTATTTCTTCCAAGCCCTCGGGCAAGGGACCACAAATGCCACCCACCCAGTCATTCACCCAGAGCATCAGGCTACAGGGTGTTGGAGACCTGAAAAGCTTCCTTCAAAAAGGCCACCCAAGGAAAACTATTTTGGAATAGGAGTGGGAAAGAAACTTTTTCCAAAGTATCTTTTTAGGGAAAAGACATGTAAAAACACCTCCGAATTATATTTCTTGCACTTTACACTCTAGGTCTCACCCAGCTTGTCTCTTTAAATAGAAGAACGCCCAAAAGGGGAGAGAGGACTTTCAGCACCCAGACCAGCACCAGTGTCCCTGGCCTTCGCGTCTGTCTGAGCAGTACTCCCGCGGCCTCACCTACGGAAGTCGCAGCACCCGGCACGGACACACCTTGATCAAAAGATGTGGGTCTCTGTCAGCAACAGATCACTGTCAGCGAGGTGTGATGACACAGGAGACATTAGCAATCGATGATCCTTAACTATAAGCTTCTCGACAAGAGTGAGTTTGAACTCCTCTTAAATGTGTTCCAGGGCTTAAAATGTGCATTTGGAGTTACAATAAAATTTGGGTTATGGTTGTTTTTCTCTTTTGCAGTTTCAATATCAGTTCAACCCTCTCCATGTGCAGCCTCATTCTTAGGCCTTTCAACTAAGAGCACGTGGAAAGAAAGGCCACCACAGAGACCGGCAGTCTCAATACGCAACAAAGACAAGGGGCAGGCGACATGGACGTGGAAAAGCATCCTTGTAAGGCTCAAAGAGGACTTCTTTCACTCACAAATAAGTTGTATTCATAGAGATTGGCACCAACACGTGCGCTTCAAGAAGATTTGTTTTTGGAATGTACATTTAGACTCAAGTCCTCTGTTCCCAACCCATAAGGCTCCAAATATGTAAAAGTGGCCGCATTTTCTATCTCCACCTGGACACTCATTTCTGATCAGTCTTTGTCTGAGGAGGTACCCATGTGTGACTCGTATCAGGAGACTAACCTTGGTCTTTGAACCTTTGATCCAATTTAATCCAGTCACTTATAGTAGAATTTGATTCGTAATGCTTCACCAAAATTTGTATTCTATGTAATATTTATAATGTGTTACAGTGATATTTATTATATGCTATTTTCTTTCAAGTAGTCCAGAGTCACAAAATTTGCATAGGCCATAGCCCTGTATGCCATGCAAATAAAAACATAATATCGACCTTCTATAGACACGTAGACTAGTGTCATCCCATCGCTCGGCACGAAAGGAGTGCTCTGTTGACATTTGTGACTTCATACCCCACACTGTTAGCTGTTTCGACGCAAAGATTTTGTTTGATTGGAATCTGCAGTTTTAAGGATTATTAGAATGATTGTAATAGCTAGGCACCTAATAAAGGTATGATGACTGAGTTTTAAAACGTTTTTATTATAAGGATATAAAGAAAAATATGGTTCTTCAAAATGAGATGTTACCTACAAGAGGGTATATTCTGTCGAAAGAAAACTCTAGTCATGGTATCGGTAGTGGGGGAGCTCACCCCAGGTGGGAAACCACTGTTGTCTTAGCAGGTTATACTACAAACTGCGGACATGTACCAGAGAGTGGGCGTGTGTGAACATGTAAGGTCTGCTTAGAACAGACAGATAACCCATCCCTGGGCCCAATAATTCCAGGGTGTAGGGTCAAATCATCAAGAACGAATGACTAAAACCCATGACATCGAGTGCGTTTGCTTTGGGGTCCAGAAGAACTTGCTCTCAAAATGTAACAAATCCAAAAGACAAGAGGGAGGTTTAGTGAACCTTCTCAATATTAAAAAGAAAATGCTTTGACTACTCTGAGCAGTTAGAATATAACAGATTAAAGCACATTAAACGCTCCTCAGTGACTAAGTCTGAACTAGCAACGTTGGGAGTCACTTTGTCTTTGACTATGCCAGCTTGGGGTTGTGTTTTTGGAAGAAAATAAAGCAAATATTCAAAAGAGAATAAAAAGAATATGCAGTGATCCAGGTGGTAGGAGAGGAGGAAGGGATTTTTGAGGATGAAAGCCCCAGCAGGGGAAACAAACAGTTCAACCCCCCACAAGGCAAGAGGCGAGCTCCCCACATCCCCCGCTGCCATAAACCCTGCAAAGAACGTTCTCTGCTCACAGCGGAGCACGCATCCGCATCCGTACACTGCAGCAGCAGCCCCAGTACCTGGGGGCGAAGGCAGGACACCACGTCACTCCTCTGAGCAGAACCTAACAACTTAAACAGCGGGAGCGCATGCGTCTTGTCAACAGCATGCTACTATCTACTCCAAAACAGGGAGACGGGAAGAAAAGAAAAAAAAGTAAACCCTCGAAAACAAAACCCCTCCAGGAACGTAGAATGAGTGTTTAGCGAGCTGTGTGTTTGGACTAGAAAAGCTATCACTGTGTGCGACAAGACGGCCGTCATTTAGAATGGCAGTGACATTATCTTCTGGTGTTTTGGGGCTTCCAGATAAGCCCCATACTCTATTCTGTCCCCTGTGAAAGGTACAAGAATACACTATTTTGAAAACAACTGCTTCCTTTGGCTTGTTGCTTCCGCCCTTGGTCATCATCCAGTGGAATCACACTGGCTCATCTGTTGATGTCACCCAGTCACGAGTCCTTGTAAACTGTCACAGGTCACCAGATGACACTTTGCTTCCTGTAAGCCCTAATGTTACACTGCTGAATTCAGATGGGGAATTCAACATCCTAAGTTTCTGCATCCCAGGCAAAACTCAAAGTTTACATAACCATCCCAAATTCTACAAAGAAATGGAGTAGAATAATAAAACATACTGAACAGATGTGGGAATTCTGTTTATGGCCCATGCTGGCACTCAGAAGACAGAATTGTTAGTCACTGTGACAACAGTAAACACCTTTAGAGGTCCCAGTGAACTTGTGACACTGTGCAACATCTGCTTTGGCCACACATACCACGCGAATACCTTCACTTCAAATGATTTATTATTTTGTAAATGTTCATACCTTCAAAAATGCACCAGCGCACAAAGTATGGGAGGTTCTAGGTCAGACTCAGCTCTTCATTTCGGGACACTCACTGTCTGCCTGAAAGCCAAGATGCAATTTAGTCTCCAAAAAAAGTAGAATTTTTTTTTTCCCTTCATGTGTTGCCGACTAAGGCTTGGAGCAACATGAGTTTCAGGTAGATGCCGGGGGCAGATCCCACCCTCCAGGACTTGGAAAGTTCTACCCTGGAAAGACAAGCAACTGATTCCCAAGAGTACTACTTGCCCCTGAGCAAACTGAGGGGCATCCATGAGCCATTTTTGTGAAAACAACACAGTTTATAGAAAGCCACGTAAACTATAATTCTATTTTGCATATTGATGACGAAGTGTGTTAGCATATGTATATTTATGAGTATGAGACATCAACCTACACTTACATGAGGTTAAGAAAAGCATGAAGGATTTGTGGTAGGCATTTAACACGGGTTCCTGAGTTATGAAAAGAGAGTTCTTGTAACTGAGAGAGGGAAAAAAGTAATTGTGACATTAGGATTAAAAATTCTTTATTTTGCCATAGTCTCCTTTTAAAAAGCATGCTGTGTTTTATTACATTTATGCAAGAAAAGAGTACTTGGTGGGGCCATGGTCTCCGAAGGACTCATGATTCAACAGAGGACTGTGAGCTAAAATCTTGTTCAATCACCAAGAATTCCACCCAGGAGAAGTGAGTCACGAGATTTAGCCCACAGGCAAAGAGGGGGCGTGACACAAAAGTGGGAATACCAGGAGGCAGATCATTGGGTGGAATGTTACAGAATTAGGTTTTATGAAGAAGACGAGAGAAAACACGTCCTCGACTGCCAGGAAGGCACCTACTTGACTTGTCATTGACAGCACAATGATTGGAATTAAGGCAACTTTGTCTAATTTGAACTACTGTGCTTATCTAATGCTCGTCCATCTACAAGATATCCCCAAATCTTTGCCTCTATTTAAAGATCAAGGATATTAAAAAAGCAATTAATAGAAAAATGGATTATGTACCATTTCTCCCACCAGGAGTTGTATGTAGAATTTTAAAGTGAGGCTATTCTACCCATTTTACTTTATTTCAGAAGGCAAAGTCGTCATACCACCATCCTTTAAAAAGAAGGATCAATCTGCAAAGGCCATTAGACAACAACTGGTCCTGTCTCTTGGTTTTAGAAGTGAGGGAACTCGGGGGTTACCCAGACCTTCATGGCAACTTGATGGTAAGTCTAGGAAGTGACCCCCCGCTAGACCTGACTTGTACCTGCTTGCAAGGGTTACCTGTGCATGCCTCTTCCTGACCATATGGTCAGCCACACCATGTTGGGAGACCAAAACCAGACACAGTATGAATATGTACACCAGGGAAATCTACAAACATTGCAAACCAGTGTTTGGTTTTTGGTTCTTCCCCATGCGCTGATTGTTGAACAAGCACCAGCCCAAGACGGCGCTTTCTGATCTCTTGCGGTTCTCCGCTGCGCTGGTCGTGCGTCTCCAACATAAAGACCAAAGCTGCTGAACTAATTATTGTGTATGTTTTATCCTCCTCAACCTGAACTGGACATAAGGTTTCTTTGCACATAACGTTTTGTTGTACATAATGTTTCTTCGGAAATTATATGCGGTCAAATGCACTGCTAATAAAATGCAGGTTTATATTCCCATAGTAATTACTGGGTCCGGGTGATGTTTGAAAAGATGGATGCCCATTTTCTCTGTTTCAAATTGTTTGCCACAAGAAAGCAATTACCCTTATTAAATGCCCAGATACTGGGGCTATATTTTTAATACTGCTGCACAGTATTAGCCATACTCGTGGCATTCCATGTGATCTATATACCAATTAAGTTTAAAACGCTCATTTCCTCATGTTATGCATATTGTAGCAACTCTCTTAATTCAACAAGCTCCATCTCTTGTGGGGTCAACAAATACAAACACTACGAGACAAAGAAACCCACAAGTAATTAAAATAATTGATTTTTAAAAATTACTCCCATTATTTTCTTTAGCCTGCCCTGATTTTCATATTTTTATTTCTTGACCTTTATTATTGTCTTTAATTACTATATCACATCATACTCTTATTTCTTGACTTTTCTTATTATGTTTAATTATTATATCATATCATAGGGTCTTTTCTAACTATTTAATAGTAACAAATAAAATAAATCTGTCATTCTAGGACCAGTAAAAATTGCTCACTCTGAATTTTCAACTCTTTGAGTTTGTTCATGCAACAGTTTAATAAAATTGTTTATATGTGAAGTATAATTTTGGTAGATGCCTGGTAATACAACCACCCTCTAAAAACTTGCATTACTGTAATTAATTATCACGTTCCAGTTATCACCAGGATCCCTTCTTAGAGCCATAGAGATTTCCTTACAAACACAGAGGTAAACCTGGTCTTTTTTTTCCTTTAAAATTTACCCAGAAACTGACTCTCACCATATTCCCAGCTATAAACCTGGCCCAGTCTCCTCACTTAGATCATGGCAATTATTCTTGTCCAGGTCCACTCGGGCTGCCATAAAAAGGCCACAGACCGGGCAGCCTAGGGACAGCAGAAACGAAAGTATCACAGTTCTGCAGGCTGGGAAGTTCCGGTGGACGGTGGAAGGTGCTAGCATGATTGGGTTCTGCTGAGGACCCGCCTCCTAGTTTCTAGCTGGCTCCTGGTCCGCGTGCCCCTCACACCGTGGGAGGCCAGGAGTCTCTGCAGAATCTCAATTATATTGCGCTGATTCCTTTCATGAAGGCTCCACCCTCATGACTTAGGCACCACCCAAAGGCCCCCACCCCCCTAATGTTATCATTTTGGGAGTGAGAATTTCAACATATGATCTGGGGGGACACAAACATTCAGTCCTTAGCTGTCTTGTTGCTAGTTTTCTTGTTTCTACTCCTGCCTCCCAGCCGTCAGTTGTCCACACACCAGCCAGAGTCATCCTTAAAAGGTATATGAGGTCAGATGCATTCCAGTGACTTCCATCTCGCACAATGCGAAAGTCGGAGTCTCTGTAAGGGCTTCCCATCCCTGTGGGGTCACACCTGTTTCTTCTCTGACCTCTCCTCCTTCTTCTCTCTTCCTCCTCACCCCCTCCCCGTGTCAGCCACACTGCCCTCCATATGTCGTTTAGATTTTTTTCAAATACTGCAAATCTCCCAGTCTTCCCATTAGCTATTTCCCTCTATCTGAAATGTTTTCCCTCCGATATTTGCATAGCTCACTCTCTCACCTCCTTCACCTCTCAACTTAAATGTCTGATTCCCAGTCAATCATTGCTGATTCTGTGTCTAAACGTGCAACCCGCCCTCCTCCCTGGCCCTCTGCTCTATTTTTTAGGATATTTATAATTTACTATAATTTAACTATTTATTAAGTTAATGTTTATTATCTGTCACTACAAACCTCATTAGAATATATATTGGGTTGGCCAAAACATCTGTTTAGTTTTTTCCATAAAATAAAAGGCACATTTTTCATTTTCACCAATAACTTTATTGATTTGTGTATTTTGAGTATGTTGGCAATCTCCCACTACTGACTTCTAGTGGGCAGAGGCCAGGGGTGCTGTTAAACATCTTCCAATGCATAAGACAGCCCCACAGCACAGAATTATTTGGCCAAATGTCAGTAGGACCAAGAAACTTCACAAACCACTTTTGACACGTTCAATCAGTCACAGTACTTTCTCCATACACTGCATATTTTTTTTTAATTTCAATTGCATTTTTACCTTTCTTGAAATAATAAAGCATAATATGCCAAAAATGTTGTGTATTTTCTCGCATCTTCAATATTAAAATGGCTGCACAAAAATTCACCAATTTTGATTTTTTAATGCATGCTGATATGACAGCTGTCACCATACAATGTAACAAAATTGTTTCCAATGAAGTTAATAACTAAGCACTACTAGAGCCATCATATGGAACAAAACTAAACAAACTTTTTGGTGACCCCAATATATGTACAGCCTTAAATGAATATTTTTGAGGAAAAGAAGAAAGTAATGAAGAACAGTAAACCCAAAAGGTAAGAGTAGGATGAAAAGAAGTGGTAAACATAGAAATCAGTAAGCATGTTGATCAATCTACTTATTATAGACTATAAAAACAAATTAATAATGATTATTAACAGAAGGGAATAAGTCTAACAAGCCTGCAAATGATAACATGAAAATAACAGGGAGAAGTCAGTGTTTTCATATGTTTAGTCCCTCACATTATTATGCAGTATGATAAAGATGCTAATTACCTTTAGATATTTTTAAGACTAGAATGTGGCTTAAATACAGGGATATGCATAAAGAAGAAAACATATAATTAGGCAAAACTAACATAAGCAGTAAAAGAAATGGACAAATCTACAAGCATATAGGGATTTTCCTGCAATCTCCCTCAGAAACTGAACACCAGACTAAACAGTAATAAGGCTGCTAAAAATATAAAAATTTACATTATCAAGCTCTATCTTATTAACATATAGACCACCCTCATGGAACAAAGAGAAAATAAATACTTTCAATCACAAAGGATGTCTAGAAACAAAAAGAAACATCTTATATAAACTATTTTCTCTCACCACAATATAATTGAGTCAAAATAGAACACACACGCTCAAATACTAAAAATACATTTCCCTGCCCCCAAAATTAGTTATAATGAATGATATGAATTAGAACTGCATAACAAAGCAATGGAGACTGGAATTTGAAGGTGCCTCCAAAACGGTGCATAGCAAGTCTTGCTTGGATGCATAAATCATAAATCAGGACTACAAATCAGGGACCTGCATGTTCCAGTCAGCAAGTCCAGGGCAGACCAACAGAGGAAGCCCAGAGAAGAAGGAGGTTATTGTGGTGTGAGTAGAAACTAAGTTTGTAAGTAGGAAGACTAGAGAAAATCAACAAAATCAAAAAGCTTCAAAAATAATGAAAGAATATAAAACACTAATTCAAAAAGTTACATGGATCCCTACATTCAAAGAAAAATTATCTACCATAGCCAATATGTGAAAGTAACCTAAGCATTCAGGGATGGGTAAATGGATAAAAAATATGCGATACACACACACACACGTGCACACGCGCGCACACACACACACACAGTGCAATACTGCTACTCAGTTAAAAAAAAATCTTGTCAGTTGCAATAACATGGATGAAAGCTGAAGGTGTCACACTAATAATCAGAAAGAGAAAGACAAATACGGTACAATTTCACTCATATGTGAAATCTAAAAAGCAAACAAAAATATAAAACAAAAAATTCACAGAGACGAGAGAACTGATTAGTGGTCACCAAAGGGGTTGCAGACCCAGAGGTGGGCAAACAGGAGTAGTGGGTCATGTGTGTGGAAATGGATAGTATATAGACTTCAGGGGTGATCGCTCTGCAGTGTACACAGACATCCAATACAAAGCACACCTGAAACTTGTATAATAATAATTTTAAAATACTTAAAGATACGAGAGGCAAGATGGATCAACAGTCTTTAAGAGAGAATTTTTTTCTAAGCTTTGGAAAGTTGAAGGGGCATAACTATAAATAGAGATTTGAAGTATCAAATGAAAACACGATGGAGAATTATGCAAATAAAACAGAAAATTACAATGAAAGGACCATTTTCAAGCTGACCCTTAGCAAAATTGACTGTTGAGTAAATAGAAAGCCAGAGTAGAACTGTAACCACTACAAAGGGGGGGGGGGCACCAGCAAAATCCTACCAATCGCAAAAGGATGAGACCCTGATGGAGTTAAATAATTTTACCAACCTTCTGCAAACTCATGTGCTGTGCTCTATCACCACAATCTAATTCTAGAACGTTCCCATCACCCCCAAAGAAACCCTGCACCTATCGGTAGTCAGTCCTAATTTCCCTCTCCTCAGCCCCTGGCAACCACTGCAGAACACTTGTTTTCCAATTACAATTATTAACGTAAGGGCCAGCGTTCAGGTATATAGACGTGACAGATCCAATTTGCACTGGAAGGCAAAAAACAAAAAAAAGGTCTTTCCTTCCCTTCTCTCTATTTCAGGTTGACTTTAAATAGTAACAAATGTCAACGTTTTCCGTGAAACAGAATCACTTATTTCTCCTGATAGCAGTCTAATTACCATTTTTAATGAACACGTTTTGAATCTCAGTTCTTGACGCGTCTGCGAAATATAAATTTATAATGCCAACTTGCGCCACGCTGCACCTTGGAGATTGCAGAAACGTCCACGCCCTGGGCGTCACGTGTTACTGGTCTGAGTCCACGCGGTTTAGGCGTATTGAGTAATGGTGACGGTATGCCGCCCTCCTTAACTGGCTAATGTATAAGCGGTGACCTAAACGCTCCAACATAACCCAGGGGGTCGGTGCTGCTGGGCAAGGAGGATTCAAACCTCCTGCTGTGGAGCGTCCAGTCGCCACCTGAACGCCAACCTTACTGGGCCTGAGACACACATCACCTCCCCCAAGACGCCTCACCTGATGCCGCTCACCTGGAGACCTTCCCTTTTTGGAATCTCTCTCCGGTACTTACTCATTTCAGACACTAATGGAACATCGCATTGCAGTTTAATGGTGTTAACTGAAGGAATGAGAGTGCTGGGGTATTTTAACCGGATGGACCTTTTCCATCCACGTGGTTTAGCACTAGCGCCCCTGCAGAAGCAGGACCCTCCTTCCTGCGAGGCCCCCGGGACGCCCGAGTTTTCTCAGTCCCGGCGACAGCCTGCGGGGGGCGTTGTTCCGCCTGCGCTGCGCTGACAGCTTCTTGGCGGGGGCCCAGGCCCCATCGGAGAGCTTTTAGTCTCTGGCCTTACATTTATTTAATCCCATCTACCTACCTAGCGATGGTGATTTCTTCAGAGTCTAATCTGTTACTCACTCTATAATTTGGAGGAAAAAAAAGAGATTTGTTTTCCAAGAAGTGGGTGCACAAACTTTCTCAGAAACTGAGCATATCTTTACCAAACAGCCTGACAATGCGCAGCACAGTGAGGAACTGCGAAGTCACAGGTCTCACCTTCCAGCAATTCCTCAACTAATTGCCAAGGCAAGCCAGGCAAGACTCGTTTGTAAACAACATGCCTTCTTTTTAGAAATATGTATAACTTTATATATACCTATTAATACAATGGATGGTGTCAGGCATTGGTGCCAGAAAAGCGAAAATAAAACATACGGTCAATGACATTATCTGCTATGCAGTGCAGAAAGCTGCTTCGTTGAGGTAAAATTTCAAAAACTAAACATGCGGGTTAAACATGGAAGTCAAGAAGAATAAAGGGTTAAGGAAAAGCGAGGTTGGTATGTCTCCCGCCTCGTCCAAGGCAATGGGAGAAACTGTTACAGCTTATGCAAGTCACAGGGAATGAGCACAGTCTTTCTTATAAAGTTATCACTTTCTGATGACTGGAAGAAACACATTCTATATATTTTTTAAAACTTACAATCATGCTGCTGATACATATACGCTAAATGACTCTTTAAGTAATTGAATGACCCTTTTTATCTCTTCCTAAAGTTTAAGTGCCATGAGGTCAAGGAGTATATTTTGTTCACTCACAAGAAGCAGGTGCTCAGCAGTATTTCACGAGGGAATTGTATGAGTGATTAGACTCGCTGGCATCAATTCTTAGCTCAGCACTTGGTCAGTGCAAGTGATGCTGTAGGCAGAGTGTGAAGGACACAGGGCCGTCAGGACCAGAGACGACCAAGATGCTGAAAGTGGGTCTTCTATAAGTTGACACTAATGCAGAGCTTTCACTGGGGTCTCAGGAAAAGTGGTAGGTGTTCCCCTTGGCCCAAGGGCCAGGGATAGAAACCGAACAACTACTTGGGACTTATTTCTTTAGACACTCAAGAGGCCTGGGCCTGGAAACCGCTGCATCTGAGTTGCGGGGCGTAGACAACATAAGTAACAAATAACAGAGACGCAGTGTTTCTCTGAATCTTAGTTCTGAGTGTAACAGTTCAGCGAGCCTGATGCAGAGCCAGGTGAGTGTGGGCTGTAGCACCCAGGAATCTGCAGATGTAGATGAACGTGCTACACTATAAACTTAAAATTTCCTTGAAGACAGACTTCTCTTTCATTTATTTTTATTTTTATTTAAGAATTTATATTGAATTTATTGGGGTGACATTGGTTAATCAAATCATACAGGTTTCGAACGTGCACCTCAATAACACACCTCATCTGCACAGTGCATCGCGTGCTCACTGCCCAAAGCAAAGTCTCTTTCCAGCCCCCATTTGGCCCCCTTTGTCCTCTTCCATCTCCCCCTTTTTTCCCCTTTGGATATCAGTATACTGTTGCCTGTGTCTATGAGTTGTTATTTTTTGCTTAATCCTTTCACTTTTCTCAGCCAGCCCCTCAACCCTCCTCCACCCTGACAGCTGTCAGTCTGTCCTCAGCATCGATGAATTTGTTTCTAGTTTACGGATGGCCAGTAGGCATAGGAAGACGCTCTACATCACTAACCGTCAGAGAGATGCAAACTGAAACCACAATGGAAGAGCACCTGATGCCTGTCAAAATGGCTCTTATCAATAAATCAACAAACAAGTGTCGGCAGGGATGTGGAAAATAAGGGGACCCTCCCATAGTGTTGGTGGGGGTGCAGACTGGCGCAGCCACAGGGGAAAACAGCGTGCAGCAGGGGTGTCAGACTCATTTTCACCGGGGCCACATCAGCCTCCTGGTTGCCTTCAAAGGGCCAGATGTAACTTTAGGACTGTGTAAATGTAACTACTCCTTAACAGTTAAGTGAGAGCTCAGTGCTCCTGCCAGGTACAAGCAAGATGCTGGGCCAGATAAAACAAGCTGGAGGGCTGGATTTGGCCTACAGGCCTTGTATGTGCCACCTGTGGAATGGAGATACCTCAAAAAATTAAAAATGGAAATGCCTCTTGACCTGGTGATTCCACTTCTGGGAATATATCCAAAGAAACCTGAAACACTAATTTAAAAGAATACATGCACCCCGATGTTCATTGCAGTATTTTACAATAGCTAACATCTAGCAACAGCCCCAGTGCCCATCAGTGGATGAGTGAATGAAAAAACCACGGTACATTTACACAATGCAATACTACTTGGCTCTAAACAAGAAAAAAAGTCTTACCTCTTGTGACAACCTGGATGGACCTGGAGAACATTATGCTAAGTGAAATAAGCCAGTCAGAGAAAGGCGAATACCATATGATCTCACATATGTGTGGAATCTAATGAGCAAAATAATCTAATAAACAAAATGGAAACACACCAAGCCGTGTGGTCCATTTTATATTTATTTACATTGATAATCATGAGGTCAAAGGCCATTTGTCTCCTGCTGGATCATGGTTACCACAATACCTAGCACCTTGCTAAGCAACCAATAAATAAATGTCTGTTGAATAAACGCAAAATTGCTTAATTATTTTCCAGCTGGCAAATCAGCGGACCTCAATATTTATCTCATCGATAATGAACAGTTCAACTGCTTTGACTTTGTCAACTTTGGAACATGAGCTTCAGTTGACGAGAGTTGATATCTTCCGTGCAATTTCCCATTTGTCTCAGGGTTGCATTTTGTGAGACCTCATTCTTACCCAATAAAGGAATATAACGGACCCGTCTTTCTCATTTTTTCTGATCTCTCTTAGCTGTCATGAGCAAACGTGCCCACAAAGTCACTGAAGAAGTGGCACAGCACAACGTTTTGGGGGTTTTGTCAATAAAAATTTCAATAAATATGGAAATGCCAGGGCCCTGATGTCAGGTGCAGGCTGAAAATGTCTCTGATACTCCCACCAGGTTCTGCTGCTCAGGGAAAAACTTAAACCAAGGTCTTTTTCAGTGAAGAAAGACTACTGTTGCTGTTCTTTGCTGTTAACGTTCTCATTTTCATTCCATGCAAATGGATGAAGAATCGTGAATGACTCACTTCTCAACAATTAACTTTTCATTCAAGTCTCCAACATCCTTTTCACGGCGCCTTTCTGTGGCAGCCAGTGAAAGCATTTGATTTTTGCCTTGCAGTTAATTGATTGTAAGTATTCAGCCTTGGGAAAAAATGCTATATAAGTGAACATTTGATACACTCTTTTCAATAAATTTAACAATGAATTAACTCATGTAGACAGATACTTACCCTTTATTATAGCGCCTTTTTGACAATGAAGAAAAAATAGGTGGTAAGACATGATACTAAAAACTGACAAACAGCTTCATTCCAGGCACATACGTATCTGTAGAAGGATCCAACAGTCATTTTCTCTTTGATTACTTGCTTGGTTGACTAAAAAATATTGTTTAAAATGTAATGTTTTTAAAAGAAGTCATTTTGATACTATTTACCGTTTTCCCCCTTGACAAGCAAACTGCTACCAAGACCTTGCCTTCTGATTTCCTCACTGACCCGTCCCAGGTGACGAATGGCTGTAGGTGTGTGTGCATGTGGGCACCGTGTTTGGTCTGTCATCATTCGGCTGCGTCTGTGCAAATATCTGATTCAGTATTTTTTTTCCTGGATGGTTTATAAAAATCATACTTTAGTCAATGAAATGTGTTCACAAGTTGGTCTGTTGTTTTTTTTTTAAATTATTAAGTATGGTCGAAACTAACAGGTCTTTATAAACATATTTAAAAAGATATTTAACTGATATGAGGAAGCTAAGTTTTCAACAAATTGTGTGGATTTTCATATACTTTATCCTTTCCATGAATGAACTTTCTTCCTGTGCTGTGTACACTTCATTCTCCCCGTGTATCCTTTCTGTACACCAACCCGAAGGCAGGTGACCTTAGTATACTTTGTTCTGGGTGCATTATCTGGCCCTATTTTCTTCGCTCTGGTCTTAATAGCACTAGGTTTTTCCATAACATAAAACTACCATATTTTTCCAATCATTGCCTACCCACTAAAAGTTTCTATGCGCCAGACTTTTTGAGACACAATGGAAGTTCAGCAAAATGGAAAAGTCGTATTTTTACAATGTTGCTTATGAAGGAGTTGTGTGACAAAATTAGAAGAGAATAAAATGTAATGTTTTCCAAATGTTGAGGAAAAACTCATAGCACAAAAGGATGGTTTTCTGGCAGCTGTGAGCATCTTCACCCGCCATCACGCCCACAGTCTCTACTTTGAAGCGCACTATAGAAGACACGCTCCGGGACCAGGAGCAAGTGCGTCGCCCTCAGGCGTTCCAGTTGTACTTAACTAAAGGTAGTCTTCCGTCTCCTGACCTGGAGACAGTGGGTTTCTGTGTCTATTTCATGCTTCTGTTCCCAGCTGACTCCCTGGATACAGTTATGCCATGAGAAATCTTCAAATCTACAGCAGATAGGATTTGATCTCTTCAGGGAAGCATGCTTTACCATTTCCCACTGCTCCAGACTAGAGTAGATAGGAGTATAGAGTAAAAAGAACATTCCATTCCCAGTACTTAACTTCCGGAAAAAAATTAGACCATGTGGTGACAGGGGAACTTGGTCATAAAAACTACTCTAGTTTTCTCTGCAATCTTTAATTTTATGTCTCCATTTCTCCTGCTTTTCTGTTCCTTCACCCTACTGTTCACTTTTACTACCTAAGTGGCATAAATTTATTAGCTTGCAACTTTAGTGCTATGGGGTGACTGTATTACCAATGAAACAACCATCCGAAAGTCAACCACAGGACTTGTACTCTCCTGTGTAAAATGTGGTGTCTGATGCAAAGTGTTTAAAACTAGCTTGTGTCCTCCATCTTGGTCAATCTGTACCTATTAGGGGTAATTGTCTATAAAAATCTGGCTCAGAAAGCCACAAATAACTAGACTATGATTGTATTGCAGGTTAGGAGCCGCAGGAAGCATACTCTGAGATAGAGAATGGCATTCACAAAATTTTTTCAAAAGTGCTCTTAGGATCAGTGCTTGTGGAAGGGATGAACGGGAAGCAAGATGAGGCAGAGGGAAACTGTGGGGTGAAATGTGGTCCCTACTGGGGTCAGAGCCAAATGCCACAAAGAACTGTGAAGCAGGGGTGGTGCTTCAGGCCTCTCCCACATTGCTGTGAGAAAGCCCAGTCTTTCTGTCCTCGAATCAACCAGCCATTGGATGAGGCTCCCCCTGAGAAAGTGGAGAGGCATTGGAAGAAGCAGCTCCTTCGACCAAGGGCGTTTCAAGAACAGGATGACAGCTGAGGGACTTCAGCAGTTGGGTACCAGCTCTTCAGCACGGGACAGGAATCTGGACTGCTCTCCCTGCATCCATTACTGATTATGATTTTTCTCCCCAAGCCCTGAAGTACCATTAGCCCTTTGGAATGGACATCACAGAGCAGGTGTCCCTCAGCACAGAAGGAAATGAAAATTTGCCCAACCAGAAAGAGGAGATATTTCAATTCAAATCTGGAATATGTACTTTTAAGATTGCATATAAGAATACATAGCTTTGCTTGGTTTCTGTTTTATCTCTGTTTTTACATTTAAAAGTTTAATTATTTAAATAATTGATACAATGTTTTGAAACTCTCCCATGGGCTAGGTACCATGTTGGTGGCATTCATAGAGTCCTGTAACAACTCCGAGGGTCAGCGGCCACCACATGTCACGTAGGTAAAGAAAATAGGCTGCCGGAAGTTGAGTCCCTTGTCCTTGGTCACCCAGCTAACAGATGGCTGAGCTGTGTTTAGACTCTAAAGCTGTGTGCTGCCTACTAATTTTGCACAGTTTCTTGGGTTAAAAGGAAATGTATTTAAAATATCATTTGGCAATTTACTAACCCTAAAATTCTGGGGCCTTTGTCTCTGTCATTTTCAAATCACAGTGGACACAGATCTTCATCTTAGACACTCCGACTAGCCAAGGTTCTTCAATCAATTCCCTAAAGTATAAAATGGGAACAAAAAAATACTTCCCTTACCTATGTAAATTGTGATAAACAAGTGAGATAATGAATACTTGTTCATTAAAACCTCTATAAAGATGAATAATACATATCATAATTATTATGATTACTTCTTTTACACTGATTTATTTATGCTAACAGTATTTGGCAAACAGACACAATGTGGTACAATTGTTAAAAAGTATAAGCCCTCACATACATGCTCATTTGATAATATTCAGCTATGACCTTCCCCTGCAGGCTTTAAAAAAATATGGCCTTAAAGGAAGCCAGATTTGATTTTAATGAAATAAATTATTTTAAAAAACAATAATGTTATTAGTTATAGTTGTTGTATAAAGGTGCAGATTGCTCTGTGAGAGATCTGGTACTGGGTATTTAAGAAGAGTTTCGCTCCTGAATTTCACCCGTCCTTTTCCCTTCTGGACTTCTCTTTTCATATGACTAGTAGCAGGATGGAGAGCAGGGGAAGAAAGAGAATGCAACACGGGCTGGACCAGGTTCCTGGAAACCCACAAAAACACAGGGTTGCTTGACAGAAGCTGATTTGGGGAATGGGGCTACGGCCTGTTACGGAAGAAACAACTCAACACGCAGTTGGATGGCGGAGCACGACCCTTTATTAACGTGCACGGGCCCAGAGGAGTACAGACCCCAAATTCTGAGCCTCGAGCCTTGGCTGAGCAGGGCTTTTATTGCTTTCTGGACACCCTTCCCTACATAGCAAAAGCAGGAGGTACAGAAGCTGATTCGAAAAATAACTCTAGTCCTGAGGTGTCCTTATCTGAAGCTGGGTGCTCTGAAGCCAAAGTGGGAGTTAGCTGCTATGTGCAGCCGGGAGTTAGCCTTGAAGAATCATAATCTGAAGCTGAGTGTACAAAAGCCAAAACAGAAATTATGACTGCCTGGCTGAAATCCAACAGCTGGCTGGCAGCTTCTAAGTAACCTAAACAAACTCTTTCCTAGTTCCCGGTCCCTCCTCTAGGCTACCTAACCTAGCTGACTTTTCCACTACAGGCCCAGGCTGCGTCGAGTCTTCCCGCTCCTGTGGGCTGGCTAGCAGAGACCTGTGGCCCCAAAATCTG